>CM029478.1:37170152-37726199 GCA_017140325.1 Eucalyptus leucophloia subsp. euroa
CATCTAGGAGTTCGTACTAGCATTATCACCTTGGTTGTCATGTAATCGAGAGGGGCCAATTGCTCGTTCCAAAGTACACGATCATTCGGAATTGATTTAGGGTCATTCGTAATTAATATAATAATCACGGAATCATCCACAATCCAATTATATACTATTATCAAAACAATCTATAACCACTCATAGATCTGTTTGGAATGACTTAAGATTGTCTCTCATCGATATCAAGCCATGGTTGATTCCTCTGGTCGTACCCATCGAAATCCTAAATTGTCTTTCCCAATAGGTTTAATGCTATTGAATAGTTCACGAACCAATTCAAAATCTAATTCTACTAATCATGCATTGATAGAAGTAAACACTTTATCGTATTCTGATCGAATTTTGAGGATGTCATATGACTGCCATATGTTTAAACCCCTTGAAACTCCTATTATTTTTTATAAAAAAACTGAAGAGTTATTGTCTCAATACAATCATATAGGTCTATCCACAAAATCAAATATGGACAACTCCTTAATGAGGTTTCGGAGTCAAATAGCCTAAGTAACACCCGAAAAGCATGCCAAAAACCCGTTTACATGGTAGAGGATGACATGGATTTCTATTTTTTTTTCTTGCTTTGCCATAATACTGCACCTCTTACAAATACAAAATGTATTCTATTGCCGATTTCATGTCATCCTAACAGCCAATAAAGTCTGCATCCAAATACCTTACTCGTTGCAAATACTAAACAAGTGTGTAAATCAGCATATAGTCTTTTGTCCTCTTTAAGTACCTAAAAACCTCCTTAGTAGTAACCCAATAATCATATCCTAGATTTAACTAATATATGCCTAAAATTACTATTGCAAAAGAGATGTCTACTCTAGTACAATTTGATCATACATAATACTTTCAAATGCACTAACATAAGTTACATCTTTTAATTGGATTTTCTCAATGTCTAAATGAGAACATTGTGACAGATTCATATCATCATTCTTAATAATAGGAGCAATTACTGATTTGCAGTGATGTATACTGAATATTTTCATAATACAATCAACATATGTCCTCTAAGACAAACTCAATATATGACGAGAATGATCCTTATGAATCATAATGCCAGTGACAAAAGACACCTCATCAAGGTCCTTCATATCAAAATTTTTCTATAATATATGCTTTGTTTTATGCAGTAATTCAAGATCACTGCTTACATGCAATATGTCATATATTTAGAGTATGAGAAAAATAATTTCCTCCCACTAATCTTGTAGTGTATACACTGATATACTTTGTTTTTAACAAAACTGAACAAAGCGATAGCACTATGAAACTTTAAATACCATTGTCTAAAAACTTTCTTAAGGCCATAATAAGACTTTTCAATATAGACACAAGCTTACCTTAATCATCTGCTACAAAACCTTCGAATTGCACCATATGGATCTTTTATCAAGGTCTTCATTTAGAAAGATAATTTTAACATCCATCTAGTGTAAATCTATATCAAAAGGAGCCATGAATGCCATGTTCCCTCTAAAAGAATCTTTAAAAGAGACTAGAAAAAATGTTTCTTCACAGTTCACCCTTTCTTTTTAAGTGAAATACTTGGCTACCAGCTCGATCCTTTTTCTTTTTTGTAATCTTTCTTGCAATCCCTTTTAGTCTTATACACCTATCTCAAGTTGATGAACTTGTGATCTTTAGGTAATTCAATAAGTTCCCAAACACCATTATATTTCATAGACCACATCTCGCTTTTATCACATATAATCAAATATTTGATTGAGGACAAGAAATAGTATTTGTAGAAGTCACTAGATCAACTATGCAGTAAATATTATAATCATGTTCTCACAGATGGATTATATAGTCTGGTAATATAACTAATCATTTTTCCCTAAGAGATCTCCTGAGTGGAGCTATAATATCTTCATTTTGTACCTAAGAGGCTTGAGAAATTTTATTGGGAACTATCTCAAGAATAGTACCATAAATCTCAACAAGCTTAGTCTATGGTGTAAGAGTTTGTCAAAAAAAAAAAAAAAAAGAAGTCTATGGTGTAAGAGACTCTACAGTTGTCTATATAAGCAATAATAAAGACACACTAATCTCTACCGTACTACTATATTTAATAGTCTAAGAGTAGCTATCCTCTATAACTATATCGAACTCTAGAAACTTTACTTTCTATGATTTCACAAGTCTTGTACTTTCATCGAGGTTATAAAATTGATATCCCTTCAAATGATATGGGTAAGACATGAATAATATCGAGTGGTTCTAAATTCTAATATACTCAATATTGGATTATATAACTTCATTTTTGCAAGACATCCCTAAATCTTAAGATGATTCAAGTTAGATTTACGTTTAGTCCATAACTCAAAAGGAATCAATAGAACAACTTTGGTAAAACTATGATTTTGTATGTGAAAAAATCTCTTTCAAAGCATTACTCCACAGAAAATTAGGTAAATTAGTTATACTAATTATACTCATCATCATGTTCACTACGGTGCAATTATGCCTTTTGACCACACCATTTTGTTTAGAATTTTCAAGTATATGACAAATGGCCATTTAAACTATCCAGTATTGTCATACTTGCTAAAATGCTCACCATCACAGTCAGGTCTAACAACCTTTAAGATTTATCCCAACTATTTTTCGATTTTAGTCCAAAAAATTTTCAATTTATCTAGAGATTCGGACTTTTCCCTAATCAAGTGCAAAAGAAATAGTCGTTAATAACTGTGTTGAAATAAAAATTTCTACGCAACATTATCATATAGGGTCTACTAAGATCAATGTGAATGACCTCTAATAGGTAAAAACTTTAGACTATAGTTTTATCATTTATTTTGGTCATCTTACTTCTACAATAGCTTACGCAACTTTTTAAATAACTTTTAAGAGTAGATAAGATGTCAACTTTATCAGCATTTCTACTCTTTCTCTAGACATATGATCAATACGTTAATGCATAAGACTATCTCTTAGGCAAAATTCTTTTGGAAATAACTTTTCCAACTATGTACACGATTTATATATCATTAGGAGTTAAACATAATCTATACAATCCATTAAACATAATATAGTACTCAACCTTATTTAAATTAATGAACATAAAAATAACATTTTTTTTAATTTCAAAAAAGTAGCTAAATATGTTTAAGCATGATATGAAAAATAAATTCCTTATCAAAGAAGGTATATAAAATGTATTTCTTATTAAAACCAAAATCTAAAATTAAAATGATACCTCCCACGAACTCAACGTTGACTTTACCATTATTTCTCACAGTGAGCTATGATTCACTATGATTTGTCTTCATTTATCCTTTTATGTTAAATAACATAATTTGTTGCACTTGCTATCTAACTTCCATGAACTGGATGGACTTATGATAAGTATTGGATTCATAAACAATGCCAAAGAATAATTAATTATAAGCTCACGCTTGAACAAATAAGTTTTATATATCTGTTATAGTATATCTTTATGTGACATTTCTTGTTTTTTATAAATATAATTTTTAGACTTTAATTCTACCATCCTTAGAACATAATCCCTCATCACATCTTATGTTGAAGAGTCCTTGCTGATATAGCTAGTACGAGTACCTAGAGGGGGGTGAATAGGTACATAAAAATTTTCTTAAAGATTGCACAATACTTAGACAGTTGAAGGATTTGCAATAATTAAAAATCAATCGTGAGACTGAGTAAGGGAAAGATAGAATAAAACATGCGGTTTATAGTGGTTCGGCTTGATTCAAGCCTACGTCCACTCTTCTACACTGACAGCCAATTGGCTGGATTCCACTATGAACAAAGAGATGTTACAGTGTTGATCTTCCTTGATTTCTAGGTGTAGATGATCTACCACACTCGCTCAAGGTGTCACCAAGTATAAACACTCTCTGTGTATACAATTTCGCTCGAACTGTATCGACTAACAATCAAGGTTCTTCAGACTCTGGAATTTTTCTATCGATCACACTCTTAAAACAACTAGAACGTCTTCCTTTTATACTCCTTTATGCCATCATAGCCGTTGGCACATACCAAAGGAATTCCTCCAATCTACCCGTTGGACGGAATCAATTAAGAAGATCATCCGAGCTATTTAAGGAATCGATGATAGCCCATCAATCCTTCGCCCATACAATCGGGATCTTGGTTTCAAAGAATAGAACATTCCAAGAATATTTCGTCGACCATCGGATCTTCAATCGATCTAGATAACAATAAAAGAATCCGAAATATTTATCCAACCAAAGAATCTATTCCAGAGGATAGGATCGAATCCTCAACCATATACTTTGGCTTTGGATTTCCTTCGTCACTGGATTAGAAAGACTGTCAGTGAGAATAGTCTTGAGTCTTGAGTCTTGAGTCTTGAGACTGGTGAAAACAAAGTCTTCAGACTTTAAACTGTCGGTCTTCAAATATCCAGACTAGACTGATAGAAATGTTTTGTCAGCTTCAAAATATTCCGGAAAGATATCTCCAACACTTGCAAATGTGGCCTAATCTCAGCATTAGACAAGACACGATTTCAAGCTACCAAAACTTCTATCATCTTTTTTAATAGTGCAAATTAGCTGGTAAATCATTTTTCAAGTGTTCTTGAATGGAACATTTCATGGATAACGGGCAAATTTGATTGCTCTATTTCCAAAAAGCAAAATGTGCTTTTTGAAATTTTGTACTATCAGCAATGTAATCTACCAACCTGTCCTTTATAAGAGCAATTTGAACATCTGCCATCTCCATCCCAAACAAAATAATACTCTTTCCACTACTTAAAGTTTGAACATCAATAGTTATGGAGTTATCGATTACAAATAAGGTAACTAAAATAACAAATGATGTATACAATTGACATTATATGAGAATTGTGTAACTTGAAACCGTACAAGTACACATTCAGAGAGTTATATATATTATTATATAATCACTTTTGGGCAGAATACATATGCAATTATATACTCTTCACATGGCAATGGCCATAAGAATCTTTTCTAACATTTGTGAATCATCTCCTTTGAGTGTATTAACCACTAGGATCAATTACTCCCAATCATATTTTGTATATGTATTCCTCCATAAACTAATACACAATCATCTCTTTTAGGAGTATGACCGTGCATTAATACAAGAGACATCTTACTTTTATACAAGATCGATATTCCTCAATATCCAATCAAGTGCACTAATTTGGCAGTCACAACTCGATTGAATCCTTGAAACTCTCTCATATTAGAGATATAAACTTTATGTCTCGCATTTACCTATATATGTGATTTTAGATCTGATGACATGGGCGATTTGTCACTAAAATCACATGTCATGTCAATTATATTATTTTATTTATTGATATATGTTGAACCTTATACTTATTGTCAATGAATTAATGCTCTACATATTCTTTATGTGATGATATACACGTGAACTTACACTTGTATTCCCAAAATCATAGAAAAATACAGAAAAATAAGCAAAATCACCCCGTAAAATACGTGTAGTTAGGGTTTCATACATATTTTCACATCCATAAAATTATTAAACATAAAAAAATAAATAAATCACGGTATAGAGCATCTCCATACAAGCACATAACTCCAAAAAAACCCTGATCGGAGGTTGGACGCGCCCAACGCACATTCAGAGTGCGTAGCGCGTGCACTACATACACTAGCATGCTGGATTGGTTTGAACAGACGGTCTGACTTGTTCGATTCGTCAACTTCCAATCCGACCAATTTGACCAATCAACTTTCGGTCCAAATGCTTGATCGGTTTGGTTAATGGATAACCAAGTTGGGCAAGTCAATGGGTCAGATCTCGGGTTGGTCAACGGTCAATCAAGTCAAGTCAATAGATTGGATTGGGTCAAACTTGCGACTTGGCCACTAACGTCATGATGACATCGACATCATGCGTACGCACACGTGAGTGTTGTCACCTAAACCTTTAGCAACCTAGTCATTTAATTATCTCATTAAAAATTAGGGATTACTTTTTAACCCCTAAACAAAAATATTAGAATTAAATTGCATAACATATAGTTTTAGGAGCATCTTTTTTTTTTTTTTTTTTTTTTTTTTTTACATTTGCATTGGACCGACTAACAACATATGAGTTTTTTCCAATATTAAATGATATGACGGGAGATTTTTCATATATTCAAGTAATATACACCGAGGGATATATTTTTTGGCACAAAGGAAGGTTTTTGATGGAATATTAGAAAAAAAGATAAAGTAGAATATTGTGCGTGAGTAAATATATCTCAATGGTATATTCAGGAAGCTATGTATGAGCAAAATTAATTTTTCAAGCACATTGAAAAAGGAAATAAAATATTCCACAAAAATTAAGTCTCTCACTTATAAAAGGCCGGCTTGCGTACGAACATTGTGGGAGGGGGGGACTTCTTTTTTTTTTTTTTTTTTTTTTTTTTTTTGCTTTATAGGGGGAAAGGTCTTTTTTGGTTTTTTTCTTCTTTCTTCGGGGGTCAAAGTCAATGGGAGAATGGGGTTTTGCTTTTCTATAAGGGGTGCAGAGAGGGGCTGTAGAGAGAAAAGACGTGTGAGGTGACAAAAAAAAAAAAGGAAAACGAAGACAGAAGAAGAAGAAAGAAGACCGAAACTCACTACTGCCCCAATCCCCCTCGCTAGTGCTCTAGCAACTAGGCCTCCACCACGCCTCCGCCGTTGCTCGTCCCCTGTGCCAGCCACCGTGCCTTAGCCACCCCTCACCCATGACTAGCTACAGCAACCCGCATCAGCCACCATGCCAGCACTACCACTTGTCCCTCGCAACGCCACTATACTTGTCGTCGAAGCTTTCCCTCACTTGCAAGCACCTGCCACCATATCTGCCCATTGCCACCAACTCCCTCCTTCCAACGACACCAGCAACACGCACTACCGCCTCTGCCCAAAGCTATGACACCATCGCTGCCCTCTGAACATTGACCCCCTGCACACCGCTCCAAGCCCCCCCTTTCAAGCGATGCCCGCAATAGCTGCCTACCGTCCTCCACATCGACCACCCTTGCTTCTGCTCCGCCCGTCTTACACCTCTGCCTGTGACATCCTGATTTCAAGTCTAATTTCAATGAGAAGAAATGGGTTTTTCATCGACGTGCCTATAGCATTTTTCTCTAAGTTGGCCACTCACGAGTTAACTAGCTTATCAGGTGAAGCCGTTAAGGAACCCAAATGCAATAACCTTGAGAATTCGACCAGGAATCAATTGTTCGACCGTGCTAATCTGCAAGGGTTATTACGGCATGGTCAAAATCGATCAAAGACCGGAAATAGGTCGATTTGATAGAAGTATGTAATTAGTGCGTGGGTGATTCCACCTAATTATAAAATTTCTATCGAACAGCACTATACCGATTTTTCCGTCATTTTCATAACCTGTGTCCATATTTGAAATCTCGAGATTTTCATAATAACTGAGAGTCACCAATGTGATGAAGACATACAATGTGGCTTGAAAATAATTGACCATGGGTCAATTGCATTAAAAATTCCTAAAAGCTACTTGGTAGATTGGGACGCGCTAAAATCACGTTAGATTGACATTAATTGCGAAATTGAACTCGATTTCAGAAATTGGAAGTTCTATCATGTCATGATTCATTTTTTGATCATGGACTCACTTTCCCAAAATTTTTCGGAGGTTCCGGAATTTTTACGGAAAATCGATTTGGAAAACGAACGGAAATTCGGTTTAGCTCATTTGAAGGGAATTTTGACTTCCAAACCAGGCTATGTGCTGATAGGGACTTATAGAAATTTTGTGGACTTTTTCTTCAATAAAATCGGACTTCGGATTGAAGGAATTGGAGAAGAAATTGAAGTCGAAGTTGAGTGTCAAAAATGTGAAATTCGGATTTAAGCTTGGGGGCTGCGTTTTTGACATTGAAATTGGATTATTTATGGAATTTTAGGTTAGAAAGAATTAAGGGACAAGGAGATATTTATGTAAGCCTAAGGGGGACCAAGCCTTTAATTAGTTGGATAAGTGGCTTGACTTTTGCCCCTTCTACCTTGGCTCCCTTCACATGCCTGTCCACCGCCTCTCTCCCTTACGACGTCTTCTGCTTCTACCTTACTTTTCTTTTCTTCTCGCCTAGACCAAACAACTTCTGCTCCACGATCATTTTCCCTCCATCTCCTCTACCGAAGCCTCCGTTTCCTCTGCTCCACCAACGACTTCTCTTTCGACCACGTTTTCTCTCAGTCTCCACCCTCTGTAGCCACGTTCCACTTTCAATCAACTAACCACATTTAGTTGACCCCCAAAACCCCACCTATTGGATGCCATCTCACCTGCAGCTTCACCGTCTGCCACCTTTCGTTGTTTCCCTTCCACTGAGGCTTCACCGAACAGCCTTGCATCTTCACCGTTCCTCACACCAACTTGCAGCGCCACGTCCGAGCTTCCATCTCCTTCGGTCCACCCCCAGCAAACACCGACTTTGCTGCCATCTCCTCCACGCGGCCAAGAAATCAAGCCATTCTTTTGTGCGGTCCATCTTCACAAGCCTAGCCCTCGGCATTCCATCTTCGTCCAACAACAAATCGAAGACAACCCATCTTCAGTCCAAGTTCACCAATTGTAACTGATCAAACAAGTCATCAATCATCGGCAATGGATACTTGTTTTGTATCGTTACTTGATTAAGTTGGTGATAGTCGATGCATAAACGCAACAAATCATATTTCTATTTTACAAATAGAACCGGTGCTTTCCAAGGTGATGCCGTAGGACGTATAAATCCCTTATTCAATAACTCTTGCATCTGCACCTTCAATTCCTTCAATTATGATAACGTCATCCGGTAAGGTGCCTTAGAGATCGACTCTGTCCTGAGTGCTAACTCAATCACGAACTCAATCTCTCTCTTTGGAGGTAGACCTGGCAACTCTTTCGTGAATACATCTAGAAATTCTTGCAACTTTGAAATATCTTCAATCTTCAATTCCTCAACTATTATATCCATGATAGTTGTCAGGTAACCTTGACAACCCCAGTCTAACAAACGGGTTGCCTCTTGCGACGAGATTAGGGAAATTGAGGGTCCTCCTTGGTTCCCTACAAACTCGAAGCTCTCACCCTTCAATAGGTAAAACTGATTCAACTTGCGATAACGGTCTATTTTAACTCGTTGCTTAATGAGCCAGTTCACGCCAATTATTAAGTCAAAGTCATACATGGCTAAGACTAACATATCTATTTTTCCCTCTCACTCACCAATCTCTAACTTGCAGCCAAAACAACCCAAAGCAAATAACACAATATCCTTCAATGGTATAGATATGCTAATAATAGATTCCAACAATTTAGGATTTAATTCTATCAATTTAACATATTGCTCGGTAATAAAGGAATGTGTTGCTACTGGATCAAATAAAGCATAAACAGGATGGTCGTTCAGGGAAACCATACCTGTGATTACGTTAGGCGCAACCTCTACCTAACCTTAAGAGATGGCATACAGTGTACCTTGAACTAGAGGTCAGAGCTGTCCTCCTTGTAGTGCATTCTGCAATACATTCCCCCTTATCTGACCCAACAGTGGTGGTGGCAGCAACTATTGAGGTCTCCCCTGTCTTCGGGGACAATTCCTGACTATGTAACCCTGCTAACCACATTCAAAACAAGCGCTCGGCCTTCAAGGGCATTGATTCACGCCATGTCGCCTTCCACAAGCACGATATAACTCGATCCGTTTGACCCGGACTTACCAATTCTACCTTTCCTATTGGGCAGTATATGGATTCTACCTCCGATCATGGGCTTCTTTCCTTGACGAATTCCTTCTATGTATGAACTAAACCTCAACCCAGACAAGGCAGCTTGCTTATTCAACCCTCTCTCTATCATCTAAGCTCGACGGTAAACTTCTCGTTAATTAGTCGGATCTAATGGCAATAGAGGTTGTTTTTAGTAAAGAATGAAGACCATTTCTGAATTTTTGGGCTTTTTCCTCAGGGTCCTCAACTTACCTCGGAGCATACTTGAGAAAGCTCCACAAACTTGACCCCATACTGGTCAATAGTCATACTCCCTTAACGGAGGCTCTGAAACTCTTCCATCTTTTGTTCCCGAGCACTACCCGAGAAATATTAATCATTGAAAGCATTGAGGAAGGCATCTCATACCGAGATCACACCCTCCGGGAATACTGTATCCTTGGCAACTCTCCACCAAATGTTTGCATTGCCTTGAAGTTGGTACACAGTCAATACCACCTTCTCCTCTTCGTTGCACATCTAAAGTGCAAATGCTTTCTCAAGGTCCTGGATCCAAAGCGGTGCGACTTCAGAGTCACCTTCACTAATGAACCTTGGTGAGTTCAACTTTAAGAACTATTCCACTAACTTGTGAATTGGCCTTCCAGCGGCCACATTTCCAAGTGGAACTTCAATGGGAGCAACAGCAGATGCAACGATTGGTGCGGCAGCGGGGGCAGCTTCAGTAGCAGGGGGCAACAGCAAAAGTAATGGCGACTTTAGCGGCGGCTGCAACAGCGACGGCTTGATTCTAGGCCTGCTGCCCAATCAAGTCCCTCATGGTCTGAAACGACTACATGATCCTGTCTATTCTAGGATCACCAGAGGTTGCTGCCCCAGCACCAACAGGAGGTGGTGTTACTCCACTGGCGCTAGCCTATGCTGGCACCCTATCCCTGCCTTCTTGGGTACTGACCTTTGTCGGCGTCCTACCTCGATTTATAGGCTTGACAGTTCTCTTACTCGGAGTTCTCTATTCCTACTCGCTTATGGTTCAGTCTTTTACTGAAACCTATCTTCCAAATCCACACTGGATTAGAAGCTGAGTGATCCATACACAACAAATAACTCTACCAATCAACTACCACTGACATGCACCAATTATAAATTTAAAAGTCAACTCTACTTACTACCCCATATCTATCGCACCTTATCACTCCAATTTCTAAAGCATTGCTCTGATACCATTAAACGAGGATGTCACATCCCGACCCTCCAAACACGTGTCCATCCCTGCTTGGTCGATATAATAGTGATGTCTTAGGATGCATCACCGACCCATTCAATTTGAAATACGCATGCAGAAGCAAATATAAATCCCCAGACAATAAAACAATGAGATAGGAAAGTAGGACCATAAATTTTTCAAACCAAAACCAACCTTTTATAAACACACAGGTTTATTTACAACGTCAGGTCACTTACAAAAAATATCAGCTTAATCAAAAAGGGATTATCCTATGACTAGCAAGTCAAACATGTTTGTCGATTCTATTTCCTTCACTTCCCCAAACTTCAAGACTTCAAGTTCTCCACGACCGCTGTTTAGAGACTTGAAAATGTTATCCCACAACGGAGTAAGACGATGTCTCAACAAGTTCTACTCCCTAAGACTCGATTAGGAAGGAAATATGCCCTAGGGGCTGCTTAAGCACAACCACAAGTCAGAGAACTTACCTTAGCCTTAGTCCCTTCCTACAAGTCAATTCAAATAACCGATACTGACAATCATAGCATCAAATCAATCAGATTGATTTAACGATTAATCCACTCAGTCGATTACATGTCAACAGGACCACTCTCCAGTCATTTAAACTATTCCATCTCAATTCTCAATCACGGCTCAACGAACAAAATCTATAAAATTCTCAGCTATAATTCGCGGTCCAAATGACACAACCTATCTTAGGTGGTAATCACGACCCAATGGGCACAACCTTTATTAGGTGGCAAATCACGACCCAGTGGACGCGACCTCTATCAGGTGGCAGTTCACGACCCAGTGGACGCGACCTCTATCAGGTGGCAGTTCACGACCCAATGGACACGACCTCTATCAAGTGGCAAATCACGGCCCGATGGGCACAGCCATACTTCGGCAGTTTTCTAGGTTCAACTCACAATCTCGCACAGTTATTTTCCACTGAAATACTTGCATTAGCCAAATTTGGGATATTTCCCTACATTCACCAATCACATCCAATTTTCACAATCCAGTACTCAAATAAATAAACAAATAGCATCACAGCAATCAGCATGAAATTCCAATCACCGACTATCCCATTCTAATTTTCGGAAATTAATTACGAAAATTAATAAATAAATACAATAAATACAACTTAGGTACAATAAAGCCTAATTGGAAGCTGAGACGAGCTTGGAAAATTTCCGAACCACTCTAGTTAAATACTAGAGCTTATATATGCTCTAATTGCACTAAACTATCCACCTAACATGCATCAGTAATTAATTAAATTAACTAATCAATTCTAACTAACCACATAATCCTAGCTTAGTCTAAACTAATCAAATCCTAAGCATAATTAACTTACTAAGTGAGAATTAGTGAGTTAAACTTACCGGTTTAATGCGAAGACCGACTCACCATGACGGTGGTTGAAACTTGAGTTTGACAACGACGTCAACGGGCTTGGACCGGGCCTAAAATTGGCCCAACAAATCTTAGCCCAAGGTGACAGTTGTTACTGAATTGGGTTGGGCTTTTGGACTTTAAATGGGCCGAAAATTTACTGGAGATGGGCTGAAACGTGGGGCTGAGCTGCTGAAGTTCATGGCCTAGACTACTGAAAAAACCACTGGCCTAAGCTGCCACTTGAATGGGTAGAGCCAAGGAATGAATGCTGGACCTAGGCCATGTGAGGAAGCAGCAAGGAGCTGTTACCGGGCTGACTTCTTGGGCTCGTGGGCCAAGCAACACGAAGCAGCGAGGGAAGAGGAACTTCGGTGCTGGCACATGAAGGGAGAAGCATACGGTTGGGACATTGTTATCGTGGCGTTGAAGACGTGTGGCTGAGAGGGGTTTCTTCGGAGTCAACGTTCGAGGAGGCTTCGGCTGAGTTGTCAACTCATGCGTGGTAGAAAAAGGCAACTCGGTGGAGAAGCTTCGCTGGGTGAAGAATAAGGTCTTACTGTAGATTGATTCGGTGGAGTTGTCTTAGTCAACCTTGGTTGAGAGAAAGGCTAGCTGTTGACTGGAACATGGCAACAATTGGTGTGGAGGTCGAGCGTGAAGATGGACGATCAACAAAAAGAGCTGGCATTGAGAATTTCGGTGAGGTGAGGATTGAGCTTCAGATGAAATAAAAATGAAAGCACGGCAGCGGGTTCCGATTCTGAGGATAGAGAAGGCTAATGCACTAAGGAAAAAGGAGGCCTCAAGCGTGCTCAAGATGATTGAGCAAAAGAAGGGGTAAAGTCAAGCCAAAATATCTCTTGCATTGATTGCATGTCCCCTCCTAATTATTTCCAACAATGTAAGTCCATAATTCAATCCAAACGGAAGCCAAAATTGAAGGCCCTTCCATGGTTTCGAATTTCACTCAATTAGTTTCAATTTCCTCACTCGATTCCCCAAATTGACGTCCAAATATTCCAAATCAAGGTCTAATTTTGATGAAGAAAAATCCCATACAATTCTCTGCAAGTCCTCAACACTCAAAGAGTTGGCTTGAAAGTCAAAATTTCCCTCGATTTTCCGTTATTTTTCTGCAATATCTGAATCAATTTTCCATAAAAATCTCAGAATCTCTAAAAATTCTTTGGAGGATGAGTAGACGTTCCTAAAATAGATCGTGACACGACAAAACTTTCAATTTTTGAAATCAGGTTCAAATTCGTGGTTAATTTCAATCCGACGCAATTTTAGTGTGACCTAGTTTACCAGGTAATTTTTAGGAATTTTTAGCACAATTGACCCGTGATCGATTTATCTCGAGTCACAATGTACATCTTTGACCTATTGGTGACTCTTGGTTGTCGTGAAAATTTCAAGGTTTCAATTACGGGCACAGGGTACCAAAACAACAGAAAAATTGGTTTAGTGCCGATCGACAAGGATCTGCAATATGGTGGAATCACTCACACTCTGATCACCTATCTCAGTTGAATTGACCTATTTCCAGTCCCTAATAGATTTTTGACTGTGCTGTAATGACCCTTGTAGACTAGCATGGTCGAGCAGTCGATTCCTAGTTGAATTTTTAAGTTTGTTGCATTAAAATCCCTTAATGGTTTTCCCCATATAGTCTAGTTATCTCGTCAGTGATCAGTTCAGAAAATAGCACTATCGGCATATCGACGAAAAGCCCGATTTATTTAATTGAAAATGAAATCTGAAAATTCGGGCTATCACACTTAGTAATCCATTTGCCAAACCCTAAGTGGTTCACCTAAAGTTAGATCATGACAGTGAGGATGTGTGCTTGACGCACGCCACCACCCACCAGCACATGGCCATGTATGGAGGCACGTGTGGCCTCCCTTGGCAACGCATCGGCCACGGTTTTGCTCGTCTTGATGAGCATGTTCCCTTTATGTGATCGAAATTTATTTATGCTACACAAAAAATCATGAAATAAAGGCAAAATTCATATGTTTGAGTTTTACGCTATGGTTGCTCTAATACACATGTCAATCACGAAAGCACAACCTAATATCCCCATAACTAGAATCAAGAACACATATGTAATCAAGTAGAAAGATTTACGTACATGGTTTGGAATCCATCGTTTTTTTTTTTTTTTATGTGGAACCACGATGATCCAAAGCTCAAGTGCCTCTCCTCTATTACTCTCTATATCACTGGCTCAATGAGATGGCCCGTCACCCTTAGCACTTAATAAATGCTCTTTATGTGAGAATAAGTGTATGTATTAGGATTAAAGGAGAGATTTGAGCAACATTAATAAAGTTTTTAGCCAAGCTCTCTCATTACGAGCCGAACTCAACTTGAACCACACTAGATAGTCTCATATTAGACTAATTAAGAAATCTCTATCTCATCTTATCAAATAAATACTATAAAATAGTAAATTACAATATCAATTAATATAACCCACTTTAGAAAAACTCTTACATCCTAGCCTCTTGAACTCGCTTGTATATAATCTTGAGCTGAGTATATAAACCATCTTGTTCTTAACTTTTTGGAGTATGCTTTTGTTGATGAAGCAAAGATACCATTTTTTTAAAAGAAAAAATGCTGGTTTAGTGTTCTATTCCTGCATAAGAGCCGATTAAAAATCTCCCTCATAGTTGCTCGATTAGCCCCCAAAGGCCTATATTTTTTTATTCTTTCGACCATGGATGTTGAACTATAAATTATTCATGATGGGTTTTTATAAAATAAGATGGGCTAAGCCAGGTCTGTTCACCCATGTTAGGCCAAACCTGACCCATAAGAGAATAGCTTATAAGAGAGAAAATGTAGCTATTTTTAAGTCAAAATCAACTATGGTGTAAAAAGAAGAAAAAATAGGAATGTTTAAAATATGAGAACAGTACGTACATTCTTCCTCTTTTGACAAAAATGAATTCTCTCTAAAGAGCATAACTCCAAGGCTTCGATCGATCCCTCACGGATTGCAACAAGTATTTAATCTGTGGTAAAAAAGGTATGTCCATCTTGGTGATGTGCCTTTCGATCGACGTTACATGTATCATTGGGCCCATTTCCGCATGTGTTTTCAGTATTCGATCATTCGAGTATCTATTCGTTTTTAAGTATCCATTTTCGTCATTTGTGTCAGAGTGTAGTGCTATTGTTTCCAAATTGTAGTTGTTGTTTATAATTAGTTTTATGGTCAAAATTCGAGAAACGAGACGGCAAAAATCTTGATACCCGACACACTATTTGCCCCACTTTTGATTTTGGCAAAGGAACCCTTCAAGTGCCAAAAATTGGTACAAAGGGACACTTAAGTGCCAAAATTTACGAAAGTGCAACTTAAGTGCCACTTTTTAAGAAAAATGGGACACTTGAGTGCCACATCCGACGAATCTCGCCGGAAATCCTACATTACATTTTTTTTATTAATTTTTTCACTTACATGGCTCGTCGAAAGGCTGATTCAACAAACCACACACACAAAACGACGTTGTTTTAGTATAATTCGAATTTTAATATAATAATTAATTAAATTAAATTTTAAATAAATAAATGATTAATTAATTAATTAATTAAAAAAGGAGGGGGCGAAGGGGAGGGAGACAGCTAGTGACGACGAGGGCTGAAGGTGGGGAGTGTCGGCCAAGGACTACCAAGCCCTAACAGGGGCCGCGGCCCGCCCAACCGACGGTGAGGGCTCGAGTTCTAGCGGGCGATGGCCCCCCAGCAAGTGACAGCCCTCTCCCAAATTCGACGAGGGTCGCCGACCCTCACCTTCAGTCGACTAGGGCCGCGGGCCCTCGACCAAAGCTCAGCGGCCTCGGCCGACACTCCCCTACCTTCCCGGCCCCGGCCGCCCTTAGCCACAGTTGCCTCCCCTACCTTCCCACCTTCCCTTTTTAATTAATTAATTATTTAAGATTTAATTTAACGGAGGGGAGGCGGCAAAACGCATTTTGACTTGTTTAGCCAGGGGCTGAGCCCTTAGCCACCACGTCATTTTGCCTCCCTTCCTCCTGGCACTTAAGTAATCCCCCTCCCCCTCCCCTTTTTCTAATTAATTATTTATTTAAGATTTAATTTAATTTAGTGATGACCAAGAAAAACAAGTGGCGGCACATCGCAAGAGATGACCGAACACACCGCCACGTGCAGCTTGAAGATTCGAGTGTCATTGACTCATGTGTGGCACGTGTCGAGGAAGTTATCCCAAATGCATGCACTACATACGCGTTCACAACCCATGTGTAGCTGACATCATCATGACATTAGCTAGCAGCTGCTTGTGTGTGTGCGAGGCATGTGCAGCTAACATCATAATGATGTCAACTAGCGGTCAGTTTGGTCAGATTGACTCGACTTGGTTAGACCCTACCTATTGACCCGTTGACTCGACCCAGTCATCCATTGACCGTTGATTATTGACTAAAAAAAATGTGTTTTTCAATCATAATCTATTTTTATTTTGTGTTTGTTGCAAGAACAATGCCTTCCCGTCACATGCAAACACCTATTCACGCATTGTCGAAAGGACAAAAGGCAAGACTTGCGAGGGTGATATTTGAGTTGGCTAGTTATCGATGGGAAGTAGTGTTGAGATGTGCTATCCCTGATTAACACTCTTCCATCTAAATGGTAAGTAGTGTTGAATTGCCTATAGGAGGTCAATGTAGTTTCGAATTATAGGAAGCTTGCAATGGCTTTTTGAAGGAATACTGTAGGATCGAGGCCATGAAGACTTCAACCTTAGAAATGAGTACAACTCCGGCAGGGATTAAATGTGCGAGGGAGAAACCCTAGGGGATTTCCATCCGTCTTTCCTTGGTTGCAAAAGAGGGTACCTAAGTTTACGAGTTCTTTAATAAGTCTTTCCTTGTTCATAGGTTAACTTGGCATTAGTTGATTTTGTATTTATTTAGGATGTTTGTGGATATCTTTTGTAGAAAATTTCTTCCATGTTGATTTTGTTGTCACATGATGTATAAATTACATTATGTAAAAATGTGTTTTTTAGTTAATGGATGTTCAATGTCAATTCCTTATGTTATTATTAATTCTTGTGGGTAGTATATAGAAGTTTTAGTAGTTTTAAAAACTTATTTTGCATAAATGATTATATTAATGACAATTTCAATTTAGGATTTCAAATGATAATTGGAAACAATAGTGACTTTCGATTCTGAAACCTTATTTGAAGTTATTCATTAATATGATTAATTTATGCAAAATAGATGCATAAATGATAGATATTAATAAATCATGCATGTGTGCTTGATGTATTCAACTCTTATGGCTTCGGCAACTAAGAGTATGGTTGCTGAATTGAATAAAGGAGAAAAGCTAAATGGTGATAATTATGAAATATGGCATATGAAAATTCAATATATGTTAAGCCAACTAAGAGTATGGTTGCTGAATTGATCAAAGGAGAAAAACTAAATGGTGATAATTATGAAATGTGGCATGAAAATTCAATATATGCTAGAAGAGCAAGAGGCACTAAAAGCTCTTTACCTAGTTATTTAAGAGCCTGAAGATGGAAACATTGCGCAACATCAAAGAGATAAGGATGCATTTGCTGCATGGAAAAGAAAAACTCACTTGCTCGTATCACATTGCTGAATAGCATGAAAAATGATGTAATGCCAGAGCTCAGGCATTTTGAGAATGCTAAAGAGATGTGGGAAGCATTAGGAGTGAGATTTGGTTAGACATCAGTGACCAAGCTAAGACAACTCAATATAAGGTTTGACTCATACTAAAAGTCTCATGGTCAGACCATGAAACAATACCTGAGAAATATATTAAACATGATTAATGAGCTAAAAGATGCTGGCCACATTTTTACCAAAAAAAAAAAAAGATGCTGGCCACATTCTAACTGAAAAACAGCAGGTGCAAGCAGTGATCCCTTCCTTGCCTCAAAGTTGAGAGCATATGAAAGTGCTCCTAGCCTACAACGAGAACATCAAAACTTTTAAGGATGCAGTATGCCACCTTAAGCTAGAAAAGGACTACCTACGGGTGACTAAGTCGGAAACTAATATTTATTATGTTGGTTCAAGCTCACAAAGGGGTTCAAGCTCCAAGCACAAACCTCCTAATTTGTTCAAAAAGTTGAAAGGCAATTGAGCAAGCTCTTCAAGGACGAAACCAAGAGTTGACCAACATGAGAGAAAAAAGCGTCATCACGTGAAAAAAAATGTCAAGGGTGAAGTGTTACAACTATGGCAAAAATTGTCACTATATTCGCGACTATAGTGAGCCAAAGAAGGTAAACATCCCTTGTATTCTTAAGAGATTTGGTTATGTATCAAGTTCTATATTTTTAACTAAATCTAATCCTTTCTGTATTGGTGATTAGCACCTACCAGTTAGTTATGCGTGGTGGACACACTTTATTCCTACATAATATAGTACATGCTCCGAAAATTCAGTGAAATTTAGTATTTGTGTTAGTATTGGTTAAACTTGGTTTCAATTTAAACTTCCATAAAAGTGGCATGGATTTATATTTAGATACAAATTGTGACATCTTGAAATTTGCAATTATGTTTTCAATTTAACAAATCAGGCATTTCATCAACGTGCCTATAGTGTTGTTCTCAAAGTTGATCAATCCTGAGATAACTAGACTATAAGGGGAAGTCATTAAGAAATTTTAACGCATTAGACTTGAAAATTTGACTAGAAAATGATTACTTGATCGTGCTTATCTATAGAGGTCATTACGACATAGTAAAGATCGATTAGAAATCAAAGATAGGTTGGTTCAATGGAAATGTGTGGTTAAATATGGGTAATTCCACCAAATTGAGAAATTCTCATCGATCGGCACTAGAATGATTTTTCTGTCGTTTTAGTACCATATGTTCGTATTTGAATTCTCGAAATTTTCATGACAACCAAGAGTCACCAATGTGTCGAAGAGGTTCATTGTGACTCGAAGAAAATCGACCACGAGTCATTTACACTAAAAATTTCTGAAAGTTACCCGACAGCCTAAATTATGATAAAATCGCGCTAGATTGAAATTCACCGCAAATTTGAATCCAATTTCAAAAATTGAAAATTTTTTCATGTCACGAGTCATTTTAGAAACATCAACTCAGTCTCCGAAGATTTTTCTGCAAACCGAGGTTTTGGTGGAAAAAGTCGAGATAGGGTCGTTTTCGACCAGAAAATACAGAGAACCGTTTTCTATCGCGAAATTGGGATCCAAGTGGGATCTATTGGCGAGGAAAAATGCCAATTTGATGGAGAGTATGATGATTGAATTTATAGAGGCCGATTCGAGTTGAATCAAGTGAGAATTTAATCCAAATTGAGCCAAATATTGTGCAAATTCGCATGTCCCCCTTGCCCACAACAATTGGACCATCTCAAGGCTTCTAGAAGGGAGTTGGCTGCTAGAAAATGGGCAGAGGAAGACAACTTGGTGGTGGGACCAAAGCAAGGGAACCAAAGAGGATAAGAGTGACCATGGTGGCCCCCTCCTTGTAGCAACCGATTCCCCCTCTCCTTCTTCCCCATTTCCATCAAGCCCTCCCCCTTTGCCAGCTCCTTGAAACTTCCAACAAGCCTAGGAACCAAACTAGCAAGCCAACAAAGCAGCCTAGACACCCGTCTGACCATCGCATACCGCTGCTCGAGCTGCTCGCCCTCTTGTGTGTGCCCACCCCATCCACCTACACCGCACACCAATTCCACCTCCTGTTCGTGCCCAGCAAGTCGTCGAGCTCCACCAGAGCTTGTCCGGGCCTCCTCCGCCGCCGTGAAGCACCGCCACAACCCATCTGAACCCACGACTAGCCCCACCACCCGTTTCAGCCTCAACCGACCATCGGAGCATCTCTTTCAGCCACCAAGCAAAATCGAACAGTGGGTCTCGAAGCCGTTGTTTGGCCCATTTTTGTGGCTTTCCCGACCCTGCTTAGTGGTCCCATTTTGGAGTTTCTCTACCCTTGTCGCATTCCCGTCATTTTGATCCGAGCGGATCTTTAATCAAGTGAGTTTAACTCACTAATCATTAGTTAGTAAGTTAATGACACTTAAAGGTTGATTAGTTTAAACTAAATATGGACTAGGTGGATAATTAGAATATATTAGCAATTTAATTAACCGTTATTGCATGTTAGGTGATTAGAGTAGTGTAAATAGAGCTTAGACAAGTTCTAGTATTTATCTAGAGTGGTTTGAAAATTTTTCGAACCTGTTTTAACTTTTAATTAGGCTTTACGGGCCTAAGTCCTATTTATTTACATTTATTAATTATTTTTCATAATTATTTAATTAATTATTATTTTCCGAAAATTAGACCGAAATAGCCGGTGATCGAAATTTTATGCCGATTGCAATGGTGTAGTTGATTTATTTAATTGACTGTTATGTTGTGCAACTAATTTGTAATTTTGGGGTATTTATCTCAAAATTTATTAATTTTGATAATTAATTAGAAAATCACCGGGCGTCGGTTTATAGTACCAAAAATGTTTTTAGCAATTATAAAATTAGTGGGATTTTATAAAGTAAAGATATTGTATTTTTTGCTAAGACCGACCGTATACCCACACACGATTTTTTTTATCAGGTATCTTTAAACCGAGGAAAACAGGCCAAAGTATTACGTTAATTGAGGAAATTACTTGTGAAGTACAATGTTGTTGGCCGTGGGTAAATAATTGTGTGATGGTTTATAGTCATAATAAGATGACTATTGAATGATAAAGTAGTATGTTGTGCGTGTTGATATGGGTTGGGTTAAGATAACCACCGAAGTATAGCTGTGTCTATTGGGCCATAATTAACCACCAAAGCATGGTTGTGCCCATCGAGCCGTAATTTACCGCTAAACATTTAGTAGGCCATGCCCATTGGGCCATAATTCACCACTAAACATTTAGTAGGCCGTGCATGTTAGGCCGTAATTAATTATTAGAGTGAGTAATTGAAGTGACTGTGTGATGGCCTTGATGACATGAAATGGACTAAGTCGATTGATCGATGAGTCGATCTGGTGTGATGATTTTACTTGTTGATGTGATTCGATGTAATGCACTGACTTGCAGGAAAGAATCGAGGCAAAGGTAAGTCATCTGATTCGTGCTTGTGCTTAGGTAGCCCTTAAGGCATAATTTTCTTTCTAGTCGAGTCTTAGGGGGTTAAACTTGCTGAGTCGTCGTCTCACCCTATTGTGGGATAACAATTTCAAGTCTCTAGATGGCCGTTCCTCCCAATCGTTGTGGTCAACCAAAAAAGATCACAGAACAGGTACTCTATGTTCCAATTCATGGGCACCCTAAGGGTCTGGTCTATGAGCTCGTAAAGTCTGTGGTTTGTGTTGATGAGGCTATACCCCGTAAAGTACCTCATCAATGTAGATCATAGTACTGTCATGAGCGGCATGGATAGAGAGAAGGTCCTATACCAGAATCTAAGGTACCTATGTAAGTGTTGGAGGTTGCTTTTAGGAAAGGCACAACAAATCCCCCCGAAGGTTCAATGGTAGACCCGATGGACCCGAATCTTGAAGACCCAAGAACTCCGGTGTTCTCGAAGGAAGGCTCCAATGTTAGTGACAATGTGGAGCAGGAGAAAGATTAGTAGTTGTTTGCAAACCCCTCTGTTTTGTAGACCTAGCATGTACATAATATATATATCGGCTTGGTTTGTATATGATTTGATATGATATGTATATATAAGTGTGTTATTGGTTTTCAAAATTTATGGCTCTACTTTCCTATCCCATTTTTTTTGTTGTCTGGGAAAATTATTTATTTGCTTCTGCATGCGCATATTAAAATGAATGGATCGATGATGCGTCCTGGAACATCACTATTTAATTAACCATGGAGGAATGGGTATGTGCCCGGAGGATCGGGTCGTAACATAAATTACTTTGAGTTGTGATTATTTTTTAGATAATTGTATTGTGTTGGATATTAACTATACTAACGCTGATGTTTGTTATTCTATTTTCACATCTTCTAATAAAAACAATGATAATGTGAATATATGACATGCTAAACTTAATCATATTGGCAATAACAAATTAATAGACCAGTCAAAGAAGGCTTATTTAATAACATTAAAAAAGTCGATTTACTTATATGCGGGCATTACCTAATAGGGAAAACGACAAGGAAATTATTTGAAAAAAAAATTAAAAAAGATTAAAAAAACTGAATTTCTTTTGCATTTAATCCATTTCAATATCTATAGTCCAATGAATGTGAGGGCAAGACATATGGTTGTTTATTTCATCACATTTATAGATGATTATACTCAATCCGAACATATCTATTTGATTTCTTCTAAATCTGAGACATTAATTTGTTTCAAGAAATTTATGAGTTTTGATAGAACATCAACGAGATAAGAAAATCAAAACATTAAAATTTGATCGAGGTCGAGAATATATATCCGATGAGTTTAAAAATTTATGTGATAAAAAAAGGAATAGAAAAACAATCGTCTACTATCTATACTCCTTAACAAAATATTGTTACAGAAATGAAAAACAGAATCCTATTAGAAATAGTTAGGTACATGATGGCACATACTAACTTACCTATCATCTTTTAGGATTATGCTTTATTATCTATTGCATATATACTTAACCACATGCCTTCCAGGTTAGTTACTTCTACTCAATATGAGCTATGGACAAGTAAAAAATCCGACTTAGGTTTTCTTAAATAATGAGGTTATCTTGTCTATACTTAGAACTCTCTTGAGTATAGGAAATTGGGTCTTAGAGACAAGAAGAGTATTTTCATAAGATATTCAAAACACTTAAAAGGGTATTGTTAATGGGTGAGTAATAAAATGATAGTATAACTAAATTTAAATCACGGAGCGTCACATTCTAAAAGAATGAATTTCCTAAGAATGACAAAATAGGTGAGGACTTCTCCTTATTTGAATCATTAGATCAAGATGATAAACTTAATAGAGTTCGTCCAATTAGAGCAATGTAAGGAGTAAGGAATTAAATTCGAGTCAATCTTAAGTACAATTACGTGATGAGACATTATCGTCATTATCTAATCCGAGTAAAAGTATAATGGAGAACAATGTGTAAAGTGTACCATCTCCCGTATAACGAATAAATTGCAAATATATTCCTCGTTAATGTTTTGTCATTAAAGGGGAAACTTCCATGATCATTCCACAAAATGAAAATGAGCCAAGGAATGTAAATGAGACTTTAAATTGCTCGATAAGGAAAAATGGATGCATGCAATGGATGATAAAATGGAGTTAATGAAATCAAATTATGTTTGGAAATTGGCTGATCTTTCAAAATGAAACAAAGCCATTAGGAATAAGTGGATTCTCAAAATAAAGTGTAAAGCTGATAGCTTAATAGAGAGATATAAGGATTGCCTTATAGTGAAAATGTATGATTAACGGGAAGGAATTGATTATGAGGAAACATTTTCTCTTATAGTAAGATTAACTTCAATTCGCCTTATTCTAGTAATAATGGCTAGTGTGGATCTTAAACTACATCAAATGGATGTAAAGATTACTTTTCTCAATAGAGAATTAGAAGAAGAAATTTACATGGAACAATCCATTAGTTGCATTTCAAAAGGCCAAGAAAAAAATGTCGACTTTTGAGATCAATGTATATCATAAGTAGTCATCAAGCCAATGATATATACATTTTTATAATGCCATAATAGCATATGATTTTATAATGATTGACGAGGATCATTGCATATATATCAAGAGATCTAAAGATCAATTTGTGATTTTATCATTATACGTTGATGATATACTAATTGTCAAAACTTATTGTCAAAAGTAACATAGAGTCTGTTAATATTGTTAAGAGTTGGAAGATGGTGGCCATCTGTTCTATTACATGGCCCCCTTTTTCTTTGGTTCAATGGGCCTTCTCCTTTTAAAAGCCAAGCCAGGTGCCCACTCATGGAAAGAACCGACATGCATATCTTTCTTTCCTCCTTCTCAGTATATGAATGTATTTGGCTTGCTTTCATCCATGCCTATTGACGCCTAAAGATGGTCTCAAATATATTCCTGCATTAACCGATTCCGCTTTCCTCCTCGAAACCTACCAATCTTCTTTCTTTGATTTTCTTGGTCCGCACATTTATATCCACTAGCCTGATTGTATCCTCAATGGTGAACCTCCATGCATATATTCCTAAAATCTTCCCAAATTCAACCAAGTAATGCAATCTTTTTTAGTGTGGCACCAATGTGCAAAAATTCCAGCCCCAATAATAAAAGGGCTTGGCTAAATTCTTTTAGTTCACGGGCCTAGCCCATAATTAAGCTCAAAACCTTCATTCGAATCCACCCGCCGCCAATCCAATGCATGTGTAACTATTAATGCAAATGTTCCTAATATCTATAAGCAATTTTAATTTAATATTTTTTTTAGGGTTTAAAAATTAATCTATAATTTTCTATGCAATAAATGAATGTCGCCAAAATTTAGATTCAACAATGCGAAAGGATTATTGTCAAAATTAAGATTATTTCTTTGCTTTTGTTTATGATAATTTGAGTTCAATGCGACGATCCAAAAGCAAGCAGAATCTCTAGGAGAAGTGAAGAGTTCCACTAGGAGGACCAGGAGGGATGCATCTCTCATGTACTAGTTATCGTGCCCACAATAAACACTAGATAGCTAAATGCGGAGTGGACAACTACTAAAGGTATATAAGTAGAAGGCCCATCTCAAAATGAGTGCTCTCCTATTCTGACCTTTTCCAAGCATTCAATAGTGCAACTAAGACAGTGACAGATTCTCTGCTCCCATTAGAATGGAGCTACAAAAGTTTTGAGAATTCAACAGAAAGTCACGGCGAGACGAGCTGTTTATCATTACGATAGGTGTTAAGTGGAAGTGCAGTAACATATGCAGCTAAAGCATCCTAATAGACCGGTAGACTTGAACCTTGAACAATCACGAGCTTTCTCTTCCTCTTTACTAGGAAGCAATCTCGATCAAACTGTCGAGGGGCTGTGCGGAAAATGATGCGGTGCATGTTCATGAAGTAACCCGTAAATCCTCTTGATCAGGGCATGGCCAAATGAGAAAGGGGTCTTCGCGGTGAGTTTTCCTTCCAGGGACCCCAAGTACGTTCTTGAGTCTTGATGTTCACTGACAAATGCATCCGCTGTGATTATAGGGGTAAGAGGCACGGTCATATGACGTCTGCAAAGGTCAATGCTGTAATAGTTGAGAATTTTTCCTACTTGGACTAATCAATAACGAACCAATCATCCTCCACTTTAGGATCCATCCGAAGCGAATTGCAAGTAATAAGTGACAAAGAATCTCAACTACAGAGTAGCTTTCACACTGTTTTGTCAAACCGGGATCGTGCTGCGCGGTACTGGTAGACCCTTAAAAATTCCTAATCAATTCACCGCAAAATGCCAGCTTCAAACCAAGAAATATATAAGAAAAAAGTCGAGAAGTACATCAAGCTATCTAGATGATCATTTCAAGAATTCATCTATCCTCATCGCGGCCAAAGAGACCGTTCCTCTGAGAAAAACTGAAGCGGAAGTGCTAATTAGAAGATTTCTGATGAAAGAGGCAGAATATCGGGGTTTTGCTTTTCCTTTATGAGATTACAGGACATGAAAGAAGCTAGCATGAACTACTACACAGTTGTGATTCTGCTTCATGTGAGTCACTGTACTTCCTGTATAAATTGAGTGGAATTGGCATTACTTAGAGAAAATGGAGGATAAAGGAAATAAATGAATAAAAAAAATGTACATGAGTTCCTCCGACTCCACCACGCGGGAAACGGCTAGCATAAGACATGGCCGATGCACCATGGAGCTTCTACAATCTCTTCCACTGGGCTTCGAGATTTCCCGAAAGGGCTTCGAGAAACCTTGAGCATTACAGGCCACTGGGCTCCCCGCAATCCTTCTCACAGGACCATATGCCCATATCATCACATGCAACTGGGGTATAAATAGTGGTCCTGTTCACATGTCTGAAAATTACATCACCATTACATCACCTCCGCTGGGTCAGTTGATTCCGCTGAAAATACTATCTTACCGGAGGCTTCTGCTAGAGTCATCTGGAATCAGATTATTGTTGAGAAATGGGGGTTGCGTTGGCACGGGAACCATACGCTCCTGATCGTTGAGCATCTCAACTACTTCAGACATGGATGGTCGTAAATCTGGGGAAGCTTGGGTGCAAAGAAGCGCAATTTGAAGCACATTCAATGCCTCTGAGATAGGAAACGTGCCTTTCAACACAGGATCAATGCATTCAGCAAGCCCATTTGATTTATACTGCTTCCAAACCTGAAAAGTATGGAAAAAGTTGGAGCAAGTGATTAGAAACTTTGCTAGTGTTGAGCAGAAAGGACGGACTCTCCGCAGATTGTGAAGGGACGAATTAAATAATGCCCTTATACAGCTGAATCATCAAGATATGTAAAGCCACAAAGTAGTCGCCGGGGGGGGGGGGTGGGTTACAAGATTTCCAGTATAGAGAAAAGAGAAACTGGAAAACTCTCAGTTTGAAGTTCGAGAAGATGTTAGGATTTATTCCAATTCTATATCATAGACAAGAAGAAATTTGCAAACACCGCATGCATACTCTAGAGGTTGAAATCAGGAAGATGGGTATATGAATCTTACTGATTGCAGAACTGAACCTGAGACCTGCCCAAAGACACTGTTCTTCCTACCACTTAAAATTTCTAGGACCAGCACGCCAAAAGAGTAAACATCTGCTTTCTCTGTTAGTTGTCCCCTAACAACATACTCTGGAGCCATATAACCCCTGCAAAATTATTCTTTCAGAAGGAGAGAAATTTGTTCTACAGAATCTGTAATAGAAGATGAAATTGCCAAAGAGTGAAGAGAAGGGGTCATCCACACGACTTGTATCACATGCTTATCTTCTTAACTCATAATACGTGGTGGTTCAAATAGCCAATCCAGTCTTCTCTACATGAAGATGTTATCTTAAGTGGCTTAATTGAAACAAAAGGAGAAAATAAACAAAAGACCAGAATCTTACAGTGTCCCTGCAATACCAGTGCTAAGATGAGATTTTTCTGGATCAAGACATCGAGCAAGTCCAAAGTCAGCAATCTTCGCTGTGAGATCCTCGTCGAGAAGGACATTGCTGCTTTTGATGTCTCTGTGTATTATTTTCATTCCACAAGGTCCATGAAGAAATGCCAGCCCCTCAGCTGTTCCGGAGATGATGTTAAGCCGCTCCTGCCAACTCAGGATACCGGGTTGCATTCTTAACTGCAACAACGACCGGGTCTTGTTATCAGTTACCTTATTGCAATTAAGTACTTATCAGGGATGAGATTAAAAAAGTTTCCCGGAGAAGATTAGCAAGAAAAAGTATTATTCTGGAACAAGATGAGGCTAGCAACTAGACTAACACTGTGGAACAAATTATGAGAAGCTAGAATTCAAGGGTTTTATTTGGTAAGAGGCCCAATTTATAGAACAAAATACACCAATGTCAGATGCAGAATGGAGCAGCAAGTGGGGGGTAACTTACCAAAGAGGATTTGATCAAGGCTTCTGTTAGGAACATATTCATAAACTAGGAGGCTTTCTGGGCCTTCAATGCTGCAACCCAGAAGGCGAACCAGGTTCTTCCTTTCGGTTCTCCTCCGGTGGGGTTTGGTCCCGGATCTGATGCGTTCGCCGTTGGTTTGTTTTGTTGTCCAGGTCATCAACGATCGGGAGACCGGGAGGTCCCGCGGCTTCGGATTCGTCACGTTCGGCAGCGAGAAGGCGATGAGGGATGCGATCGACAGCATGAACGGCCAGAACCTAGACGGCAGGAACATCACCGTCAACGAGGCCCAGTCCCGCTCCGGCGGCGGCGGAGGCGGCGGTTTCAGGAGCGGCGGCGGTGGCGGCGGGTACGGAGGCGGCCGCCGTGATGGAGGCGGTGGGTACAGCCGCGGCGGCGGCGGCTACGGAGGCGGCGGCGGGTACGGCGGCGGGGGCGGGTACGGTGGCGGGGGAGGGTACGGCGGCGGCCGTGACCGCGGCTACGGCGATGGCGGTTACGGCGGGGGCGCCAGGTACTCCAGGGGGGCGGTGCCTCCGAGGGTAACTGGAGGTTCTAAGTTCGTCTCGACGGTGCTGTTTTCGTTTTTGAAGTTCGCGTGTGAGGGGCCGCCGTGGTGGCTCTTCTGGTGTCGTGGTCATGTTATGGTTGATGTGTTATGGTTTCGTGTTCGGGTTCTCTGCTTTTTTGATCGATGGTTACTCAAATTACCTGTCATTTGCGCGAAGTAAATGAATGACAGACCTTCGTTCTCAACACCAATCGCTTTCCCCTCTTCCCTCTATGATCTATCTTTGTTTGCTATCTTGTCTTCGTTCCGATGCATGCTTGAATGTGGAGTCGCTTTTGATAGGCGTTGCGTTTCTCTGTGAAACTTCAGTTGTTGAGAGACGTGTCAACGAAAGCGCACAGAAATTCTCAACATCAACCAACTATCTGAATATGCAGCTGCGACTCTTGTTCTGTGGGTCGCAGCTTTTTTCTGGTTGGATGTGACATTGGTCAGTCAGTTCTGATTCGGCATCAAATCCGCATGGAACTTTGTGTGCTGATTTTTTAAGCGTTGTTGCTTCCTAATGGTGAACTCCCTCTAAAATTCAAAGATGAGGGATGTTTCAAGTTTCCGAAGCATAGATTGAACGATTTCCAATCAGTGTTAAACAGCGCCGGCGCTTCTATTTCGCGTCGCACCGGCGCTACCTGTCTGCTGATACAGATACATCATTATTCTTTGCTTCTGAATTCAAAAGAGCTTTGTAGAAATTCCTTTCTTGATGGTTTCTTTTTCCTCGCCGAGGAAAAAGAAAATGGGGACGAATTTCTCAGTTGTACGAAATCTTTTCTTTTGTTGTATTGCATGCTTGGGACCCCACCGATTCACACTTTAGTTGGCCGGTGTCGCTATGATAACGTTGATATACATTAATAATCAGGGACGTCGATTTTAATGGTTCGAAAGGGCATATGCCTCGAGCATATTCTGGAAAATGGGATAAGGTTACATTCTTGGTCCACGACAGCGATGTGCCGCTGTCCCATCGATTACGCTTTCACTCTCTCTCCGGTTCCTTTCTGTCCATTTTTCTTTTGGTCAGACCTCTCTGTCCTTTCGATTCGCACTTTTTCTTTGATTGAGCAACGATCCGGAAGGATATGCTTCGATTGGAGTCTTAATGGATGATTGAGTTGGGAAGATTCTTAAAATCTTGCGGATTAATTCAGCCGGATCTCAATTCTATGACCTATTCGAAGTTCGTGAATTACTTGCTGTTGGCAGATTTGATTTGGTTGAAATCTTTCTGTAGAAAAAGGTTGAGGATTGATCCAACTTTTTCCCTGCCCATTTTTCTCTCGGGCCGTGGGGTGGCAAATTAAAGCAAGTCTCCATGATTTGCGTGTTCGGATCTGTCGCCTCTTCAAATGGAAGGGCCCGGTTCGCAACTGCTCCATTGACTTTAGGCGCAACCTGCTCTGCTTCCTTGCGTGCGTACAGTCCATGTGGATACCGATTATAATACTTTTGGCTACGTTTGATACTAGGATAAAGATCAAATGGATAAAAAGATAGGAGAGATTTTTTTATAAATTCATTATTCACGGTATTAAAATTAGATATATTCATATTATATTATGTATATATTTTTAATATAAACGGCATATCATTATAAATCATTATAAATAACTTAAAAGTTCATAAATGTGGATGGTAAAAATCTCTCAGTGATAATATTTTTTAATTTTTTATTATTTCATTTTTCATTTTGAAATTATTTTCTTTATTATTTTTGCTTTTAACTCTTTCATCATTCTTTAATAAAATTTTATCAAATAGTAAATACTAACATACCTAAGATACAAAAAAATACCTAAAATATATAAAATAAATATAAATATATAATTTATAGATCGAATGTTTATTATAATATAGAATTAAAGTTGAATATATAAATTAAAATAAGATTAATTAAAAAAGGAAAATTTCAAAAAAGGAGCTGAAGTTCATTATTTTCTTAAATAAGGTCTCAAAGTGGACTTTGCTTCAAATAAGGACCTCAAGTGGTCTTAGTTATTTTCAAATAAAGACCTAAAGTGGCTTTGATTATTTCAAATAAGGACTTGACCTCGCCGGTTACCGACCGGTTAAATTTTCCGACTGATTAAGGGTATTTTTGTTATTTGTCATTTTCAATTATTTTCTTCTTTTTTTTTTTGGTTTTTACTCTTCCGTCGGTGGCCGGCAGCAATCGGCCGATGCCCACGGAGAGGTTTTGCCGGGGCGAGGTCGCTTCCCCTCCCCTTCAAGGGCCACCCATGCCGGTGTCGGCCACAGGCGAGGTGACCCTTGCCTAGGGCCATCCGTGAGGTCTACCTCGCTAGCCCTAGGCAAGGACGACCCTTAGGTGGCCTCGCTCGCGACGGCGAAGGTTTGATCGCGAGGGTGGCCTTACCCGTGACCGAGTGTTGGGCCACCCTCACTAGCGAGCGACGACCCTTGCCAATCCTTACCCCGCCGAGGGTTGGCCTCGCTAGTGAGGTCACCTAGCCCTCGTGGGCATCGCTGGTGGCTAGGCCGCGGCGAAGAGGGAGAAGAATCGGAAAAAGAAGAAGGGAAAAATAGCAAATAATGAAAATACTCTTGATCATCGGAAAGTCATGTCGTTATTTAAAATGGGACATAGTCACTTTATATCCTCATTTGAAACATCTGCTTTAAACCCTTATTTGAGAAAGTGACGTCACTTCAAATCCTTATTTGGAACAAGATCCACTTTGAATCTTTATTCGAGAAAATAATGGCAGCTCTCGCGCTCTTTTTGGAATTTTTACATTTAAAAATTTTTATTTTTATTTTTAATTTCTTAAATTAGAATTCAAATATTATTTATATTGAAAAATAATTTTCATTTTGTTAATTTAATAGGTTTGTTATTTGAGAAAAATAATTTTCCTATTATAAACATCGTAAATTTTATTCACCTTTATCCCATCTCCTCCACAAGGAAGCACAGATACGTTTAGAGGGCCTCCGTGTCTTGGGACATCCCGACACGTGTCGAACACGTGGTCAATATGTGTTAGAGTTTTCGACACGTGGTTAACTCTTTTCCGACGTGCTTTGACGCGCGTGTCTAGAGGTGGTTTGTGGGTAGGTCTGCAGGTGCGAAAGGAAGAAGGTGATGAAGGGTGGAGGCAAGGGTGAGGGAGTCGAGGTGAGATCGCGAGTGATGGTGAGGGAGGGTAGAGGAAGAGCAACGACCAAGATGATCAAGAATGCTGCGACCGCGACGCAACGCCGAGATAGAGAACCGTAATGTCACGATGGAGGGCTAAACGCAAGGCTACGACGGCAAAGGGGGAATGGAGGCGAGGCAGCAGCAAGCGAGGTAGAGATCAAGCAAGGGAGAGGAGAAGGCGATTACTAGGGTTTTGCCCTTTGGGCCATTACTTTAGTGGGGTTGCTTTTTAGTTTTAGGAAAAGAAGGAGAGGAGATGACTGCTTCTAGGGAAGAAATGAAAGCCTCGTGCAGCGTGACTTCAATTTTGGGAAGTGACAGGCGCTGGCGGTGGGTGGGGTGGGGGAAGAAAGCAGAGGGTGAAATAAATGAGTGGGACCCATTTAGTCCTCCAAAAGAAATTAAATGTTAAATAACTTTATTAATAAATGGTAACGCTAAAAAATAAATAAATAGGCGGGTTAAAAAGTTATTTTGAAAAATAAAAACACTAGATATTAAATAATGATAAATTTTGATCATCGCAAAAAAATAAATTTATTTTGATTCTAATTTCTCGTTAGTTATTTATTTCATTGATAACTTTTGTTAAAGTAAAAAAAAATGTCTTTCCAATTTTTTATGATTAAATTTATTAATGTTATTAGTATAGATTTATTATAGGCTATTTATTTATTTATTTGTGAATTTGAATAATTTAATTTAAATATAATAATTAATCATGTATATATAAAAATATTCGTTTAATATACAATATGTCCCAAACGTGTGAGTCTTTTTTTCTGAAAAATGACGTGTCAACGTGCCGTGTTGCGTGTCTGTGACAGTGCTTCTTAGCTCCTTCATGGGATAATTTTATTCCAACTATATTTTTTTATATCCGACTTTATCCTATCTCTTTAACAATCTGCGATTGAAGTAGGACAAGATAAATCATATGCTATCCCAAATTTATCTTGACTACCAAACACAACTTTTGTGTTTTTATTTTTGCGGCCTCACTTGGATAGCAGGCTTTGGGGCACATCGACTAGGATGAGATTTGGTTTACGTCCTGGATTTTTACGGATTGAAGATGGCCATGGATCATAGAGCATCCTTAACTCGTTCATGGACTCTATTTTCGCCTCAATATGTGACTGAGGCCAATTCCTTAAAAGGAAGCCCAACTTCTTGCGCACTCGTGACACGCTATCATACTAACCTTTGAAGTGTTAAAAAAAAAAAGAAGGCCGATCCGTTTGTCCCTTGGACAAAGTTAACACGATGTTCAAACGTCCAAGAAAAATGCCCAACCTTTCCACCCGTGATACAAAATGACGTATGCCACGGTTTCGTCTATCCTCGCAATTAAATTGCCATTTGCCGTCCGACGCGGCTTTGCTATGCTGATGGATAATAATAGTTAAAACCGAATTAATCACGACAAAGATTTGACTTTCCATTTGCGGAACAAAATGCATGAAACTCGATGACGAAGTTTTATATCCTAATTTTGCGAACAATACTACAAATTGAAAACGACCTCGATTCGTGCGTTGTTGACATGGCCCATGGTTGATGACGCATGTTCTTTTGAAGGAGCGTGATTCACTGGTGAAAGGTCGAGCTTTTTCTACGAAAAGGTCGTCCGGCCTTTTCCTTTGGACGTCTGAAAGGTTGCGTTCATTTCATCCCTCCCCGTCGGACCTTTTTCTTCCCCTTCCGGATTTGGCAAAACATGTGAAAACTTGCTGAGAACCAATTGGATCCTACCCACAAACACATGCACTCATTACCCGTTCCGCCATAATGTTTGATTTAGAGTAAGCTCAACAAACTTTCAGTTCTTAGAGGTTTTGGTTTGTTCGTCATCTATTCTACTTTATTGTCATCTATTTCCGAAAACTAGTTTGAATGAAAACTATTTCCAAGAAATTATTGCCTGACTCTTGGTTGTTTGGATGAAAAAACTGATCTACGGAAAACATTTTTCATGGATTGAAAGCTAAGATTAGGGAAAATCGACATTTCTCTTTTTGGTAGGGACGCTACTTTTCTTAAAGCATTGAATAAATGAAAACTAGTCATTTTTCATGAAATTGATTTTCGTTCACCATGAAATTTTCAGTGAAGCAAATACCCCTATTTATGACAAAAATGCATGAGTGAAAAGACTACCTTACCCTTACTCAGCAAATATGTCAAGAAAAACCTCCTTCCCCAAATCGCTCACAAAACTTATATTACCAACCCTCGTCAGTATCCACTTCCCCGGCACCACTGTTACTACCTCTAGCGCCAGTGCCAATGCCTTCATAGTCTCCTGCGCCTCCTCCCTCTATGTATGTGTGTATGGATCAAGTTGTCATCCTATCTCCAACTTTCAATTGATCAATTTTAAGACTTGCAGAGCGCAGAACATGCCTAGATCGATGTTGTCCTCGATACTAATACTACTGGAGATCACGATTGTTGTTGAGAGAGAGAGAGAGAGAGAGAGGCAAGGGCTTCAGCAGATTTTGTGACAGTGGAAGGGCTATGGTGGTCGAGGGAGCTGACCGAGGATACCGGTGTCATGCCATTACCAGAGGTGAGTCAGGTGACGCGGGCCAACAATGGTGTCAAAGACCATGAGTAAAGTAATATGGTCAAGGGCTTTTGAGGGGAGGTTTTATTGTGGGACGAGGATTTGAATTGTGACAGAAATATTCTTTGGTAAAATTGATGATTTTGCAAAGAAAATCACAATGTTATTTGATGTTAGCTGTGTGTGTATCATTAATACACTCAAACACAAACTTGCAGTTCATAGAAATGGAGCAGACAAAATGGTATTAGGGGTGAGGAGTAACGAAGATCACTGCAATCTTTTCAGGCTACTTCATCCTAAACTTGTCAAACATCTTCAAGAGGAAGATAGTACCGAATCCTTCTTCATGATAATTTCAACTTGTACGAGTTTTCTCGTCATGTAATAATTTATTAACATCATGTCGAGTGCAGACTTTAACTCCCAGCATGATGGGAACAGCTAAGAACCTGTCACATATCTCAAGTGATGATTGCGAAATGCTGTTCTTCAAAAAAAAGCAAAGCATCAACAAGGGAAATCTATGCCAATAGTCAGGAGTATATCCTAGTCTGATACTACCGTCTTAAGAGGCAGCGAACTTTCAACTTCTTGGGCGGCGGCATTCCTCTCCGCAACAACCTTCGACATTCCAAACATCTGTATGCGGAAAACATGGAAATAAGTTGGAGGAAGGGGGAGGAGACTACATGATGCAACAAGAGGGTTAGTGTGAAGCTACGAGTGCGAGCAAGGAAGATGATACCTTGTGAATGGTCTTTGTGAAACAGCTCTTGTGCTCATCCACGGATGCATTGATGAATTCATCAATGTGATCCTTTATATCCTCCAAAAAGGTGCTGTCATCCTTCTTCTTCTTCCGACATGAAGTTAGAGGCGGCACAGCAGGGGTGGCGGCGGCAGCGGCGGCATCGTTCTGTTTTTCCATCTTACTAATTCCTGAGATAGCAAGTGAATTCACAAGATAGAAAGTGAAAGTTATTTCAGTGGCCATTCAATGGAACAAATACAGATTTTAGTGCGCCACCCCCAGCATGATAACCAAAAGACGGAAAAAAGCATTCTCTGAATCATAACAATTTACTGCAACAAAATAATGGATCATTTCACATGAATAAAATGCCTAGTGAAGTAAGTGCCCAACCACAAACATATAAAGCTACAAAAGTTCAGTTTGCCTTCATCTTTTCGGATGCACTATCTGTCTGATGCACGGGATTGGACTCCCAAATCAATGACTGAATTATAAAAAAGGGAACATGATAAAACATAACAGATTCTGAAGTCGAACATGGAAGAGACAAAGAATATGAACAGATAAACATCTTCAGCAGCAACAGGCAACAAACATGGGATTTGTGATTATTTCAACAATCAATCAAAACGACGGGTCAGCGAAAGAACAAGTTCTGGATGGCAAACAACTTATCAAGGAGGCGCCTTGACCCTTGCATCTAGGGATGTACAGATGGCCTGTTCTTCCACAGAGTAAATCGACTCCCTCACTAATTCTTCCGCAGAGCAGATACTTACCCATCACTCTCAACCGAGAACCCAGTAGCGGAAAACGAATTTCAAACCCTTAAGGTACACAAAATCAAAGGCCAAATCCTGGGATTTGGGGCGCCCAGAAAACTTGGGTCTCGTCCAAGATTTCTCTTTCCGAGAACCCCACAAGAAAACAAGCAGTGAAATTGAAACTCTACCGATGATCGGCGTCAACGATTCAATTGTTTCTCAACACCCAGAAAGCGATACACCAGAGGCATCGATCACAGGCACGCCAAATCAGAAGAAGAATTGGAGAACACGGAAACGTAAAGACGACGACGGCAAGAAATTCTCGGGTCACGAGGCGTGCTTGCACCTGGAAATGGCAAAACTGAAGGAGACGCTGAGCAGAGAGAACGAGGAGCTCATTGAGCTGGGTGATCTTCGGAGCGGAACGAGGACGGCCGTGGTCGAATTTCATGACATCCCCGCCGCCCATAACTCCCTATTACTCGAATTTTATTTAAGGTTAATATAATTAAAAATAGGAAAATTCCAAATAAAGACGGAAAATGTGCTTATTTTTTTCAAATAATGTCCGAAATGAACATTGTATCAAATAAGAAGCGAAGTAAGCCTATAATTGTTTTAAATAAATATTTAAAGTTACTATGGTTGTTACAAATAAGGATATGACCTTATTGCTCATCGAATGGGCTAAATATTTTGACCAATCAAAGGATGTTTTTTCCAATTACAGTTCTAATTTTAAATTATTTTTTATTCTTTACCTTTTTTATTTTCTTTTATGGTGAGGGCTAGCAGCTGCTAGTGAGGGCTCCACGACCTTTACTGGGCCTAATCAAGGGCTGGAAAGGTCTTGGCCACCCTTGCCGACCAATGGTAAGGGTCGATAGGGGCCTGCAAGCCTTCGTCAGCCGTGGGCAAAGCTACTATCGTTAGATTTATTTTGGGCCTTTATTTGAAATAAGATCCATTTTAGAGTTTTTATTTGAGAAAATGATAATATTTCAAGTCATTGTTTGAAATAATGTCCACTTTAGACTTTTATTTGAAAAAATAAAGGCACTTCAAGCTTTTATTTGAATTTTTTTTTTAAAACATGTCAAATTAATTTTCACTTCACAAAAACATTTATAGTTGATTTTCGTGATCCAAATCTTGATCCTGTCATGAGAGGGCATATTTGCATCAGGGTAATTAGTTTGGAATTTTTTTTTGGGTTGAGGTACTGATTGGAGATTTTTCACGAGACATAAATATATACGGGAAAAGTTTGTTAGAGATATCAATCTTGGGTTTTTTTTTTTAGACAAATATTAATTTGAATAAATTTATCATGGGAGGTATCAACCCTTTCCATTTCTTTAACTAACCTTTGCTCATTTTTTTAATTCAATCCTAAATAATTTGTTTTTACAATGTTGTCCTTACATCTTTTGAAAAGTGGTCGTGCTTCTTCTATTACAATCATTAGTTCTATTTAATTTTGTCCTTGCATGTTTATTTGTTCAATTTAATCCCTTCGTTGTTATTTTATTCTCTCTTTTAATTGCACACATGTCAAATTTAGATACGATCCCAGCAAAAAAATGTTTGAGAATTATGTCACAACACTAAAATCCCAAAATAAAAATTAATTAAATAGATTGTACACACTATAAAATGTTTATGATATAAATTCTTATAAATATATATATTTTTTATCTATGTTTAAATTGTGTAAGCATTTCTAAGTGTAACTAAACATGTCATGTTAATACAAAGAAGGGAAATTCCAAATAAGGATCCAAAGTTGATCAACTTTCTCAAATAAGAATCCGAAATTAACTTTGTGTCGATAAAGACCTAAAGTTAACCATTATCTCAAATAAGGATCCGAAATGGATTGAATCAATTCCAAATAAGAACCTGAGCTTGCTTGTCCGTCAAATAGACATTTCTGACGACTGGAGTTTGGGCAATTTTGTCCAAAAAAAATATAAGGAAAATTAACAAATCCTAACAGAAAAAAAACCTAGGTTTTTTATGGTCTCCCTGTTCCTTGTACCCATCCTCTGCAAAGTCAAAGACCGAAGTTCTCCCCATTCCTTGTACCCATCCTTCGTAAAGTCGAAGACCTAAATTCTTTGTCGGTTGATGCACGAATTAAAAAACAAGAAGAAAACCATATGCTTCTTTGTTTGTTTGTGGAGACCCAAATTTTCCGCTGGTCGAGCAAGGCAAGGAGCGACGAGAATTGAGTCATGATGACGACCGGGCAGCGATTTGGTTGAGGAACGGCGAGGAGAAGAAAGAAGAAAACTTAAACATCTAAATGAATAACCTAAACTTAATTAATTTAGAATTTTCCATTTTTTCCAATTACAAATTTATGACAAAATTGCTCCTATTTTATTCGATGGAAAGTGTCTGCCGGCGAGCTAAGGTCCTTAATAGAGATTAACTTGATCACTTCGAGTCCTTATTTGACACATCATTCTTTGAAATAATAGGTCCACTTCGAGTCCCTATTTGATACAAAATTTACTTTGGATCTTTATTTGAGAAAATATATTCACTTTGGGTCCTTAGTTAGAATTTTCCCTACAAAGAACTTATTATTATTATTATTATTATTATTATTATTATTATTGCTAGGAAAAGAACTTACTAAATTGCCAGACTACAAGTCTAAATTTGTTATAAACAAGTAAAATGGTCAATTCATGCTTGACATGTTTGTTATTATTTACAATTAATATTATACAAACATATTAACATGTGTCGTGTGTATGTCTTGTCAAGTCAAACATTGCTATTTTTAGAAAAGGGTTATCAAGGCTTATGTGGTTAAATACTTTAATGACAAAATTAAACAAACCAGTAAACTTTTACAATTAAGTGATTTTGGAAAAGATGAGGAATTAATCCTATATGTTGTGCCAGGCCATTGACAATGTCAGTGAATCTATTGAACATGTTAGTCACCGATTCATTTGGCTTGATTTTCAAGAGTTTGTATTGCCCGAGGAGAATAGTTATTTTTCTATCTTTGACTTGGCCAGTTCCTTCATATGTGCGTGTAACTTGTCCTAAATTTCCTTCACTGTTTACATGAAGAGATGTGATTATATTTTATATGAGATAAAGCACAGCATAATGAGTAAACTGCTTTAGCATCTAATGCTTCTCGTTTAGTTATATTCACTTCAGACAAAGCTTTGATTTATGGCTTTTTGTTGTCTCCTTCCTTTTTGGATGATGAGGCTTTAGGCCTTACTCCTCTCGGAACTGCATCTCATTCCAAGGGATCTTTAGATCTGTTGAATGCTTTCATCTTGATTCTTCAAATGTTGTGGTCCTTTCCATTGAAGTATGGAGGCCGTGTATCACCTTGTTCTTCCATAAGTCCTACTAGCCATAGCGGATTGGCAGCTCAGAAGTACTATAACACTTCAATAAAGAGTAACAGAGCTCTGATACTAATTATTAAGGCTAGAGTTATCACATAGAGGGGAGGTGAATAGGTAGATATGCCAAATTTAAAGATTATTGAAACTAATATTATAGTAGGACAACGTCTAGCCATGGAAAGCTTAGATCTTACCAATGTGTAATCATTTATCACAAGAAGTAAAAGGAGTTTAAAGAATAGAAAATTGCACACAACAAGTTTATAGTGGTTTGGCTTTGACAGGCCTACATCCACTATCCCGTGTTATAGCTAATTGGCTGGATTACATTAGATGAGGTTACAAAGTTAAGTATTCCCGACTCAAGTAAGTGCAATCAGATCTCCCGATCTCACACTCTAACAACCTCTAAGAGATTACAGCTTTAAGCTCACAAAGACGAATTGTAACAACAAGGATTTCTCTAGAAATTTGGAATTAAAAACTTCATATGATTCTCTTGGTCTTTTTTGCTTTACAACCTCCTTTTAAACTCCTCACTAACCAAGCTAATTGTTGGACTTTCACTTTGAGGATGATTCATTCAATCAACCCATTTGAACTAAATGTTGCTAGAAGATCTGATTGCATCAAGACTTGTCGAGAATGAAGTCTTCCTTTTGATTTTGTCACCCAAATAGCTGATCGGGTTTCCATAAGTCGAGTCCCTTGTATAGAAAGAACATTCCGTCTTCTAATTGATTTATTCAGGGATTGCGATAATCCATCTTGAAGAGATTATGATCATCAATCTTCCCTTCTAGATCAATCAATATATAAGGCAAGGAATCCGCGCCAATCTACCGGCCGTCGCACAAGGATTCCGTGATTGAAAGATATCCTTATATAATAGATTATGAATATTAAGGATATGGTCTTCACACTGACTATGAATATGATAAGTGACATATGACTACGAATCCCAGAATTTCCACCTAGAGAAGCTATTATCAGAAACATAAGTCAATTCAATTGTAAAAATTGTGTCAATCTTCAAAATCATTTAGGAGTGTTTCCACAACAGAATATTCACATTCTTCTTCATAAATGAGAGCCTCATACCTCTATTAATGTGGCATATATATCGTCTTCAATTGGAGTTGGATAATAGAATTTTGAAAAAACATTCTGGGAAGGCCTTCCAAGGCCATTCCATTCAGCATATACCAATCCCTAAAAGTTCGGAGTATGGGAAAGAGAACCAACCTTAAGTTGTTATTTGTGCATAAAAGGCAACTGTTGAAGCCTTGACCTAAAGCCCCACCTTTTACCCAACTTCAATGCAATTTGTCTACTTAAGTATCTTCATACCTTACTATGTTGTTAACTTGTTGAGTGAGAAATCTTTACTAATTGGGAATTGGGTGACTGATTGATAATTTGAATACTATAGTTTATGACTTTTTCACGCTTATTAAATAGTCAAGGAATGTGTACTTCTTTTTCCCTCGTTTTCAAATATCCTCATGCCTCCATCATTGTGGCTTATTGGATGCCGTTCAATTGGAATTGGATAATAGAACCTTGAAAAGACACTCTTGGAAGGCCCTTCTATTTTGCAGATGCCAATTCCTACCAATTTGGCGGTGCAAGTGAGAATATATAAGTCGATGCCTGGGCTTGCAATGTGATTATTGAGCCTCAACCTAAAACTCCACCTTTTACTTAGCTTCAAGATAGTTTGTTTGTTTGAGTATCTCAATACCTTATAGTGTTGTCAAATCGTTGCATATGAAACATCAGCTAATTAGGAATCTGGGTGACTAACTGCCGATATGAACACTGCATTTTATAGCATTTCCACTTCTGTTGCAATGCACTTCGTTTCCCTCATCTTAAAAAACCCTCACGCCTTGATCGTTATGCCTTACCGGACACCATTCAATTATAATTGGATAGCAAAGCCTAAAAAAGACACTCTTGGAAGGCTCTTCTATTCCTCGGATGCCAATCCCTACAATTCAATTGGAATTAGATAATAAGGGTCGAAAAGATACTGTTGGAAAGCACTTCTATTCCTTAGATAACAATCCCTACAAGTCTGGTGGCGTAGGCGAGAATACCCACTGTTAATTGGTATATGTGCTTGCAAATGCAATCGTCGAGTCTCGATCTAAAGTTCCACCTTAGCTTTTGAATAGATTGTGTACTTGAGTATCTTAGCATCTTGTTGCATTGTCAACAATTTGAATTTGAAATCTCTGCTAGCAGGGAATTTAGGTAACTGATTACCAATGTAAGCACTACAGTTTACAAATTTCCACTCCTATTACTTAGCCTAGTAATATGCGCTAATTTTCCCACAACTCTAGGATATCATCTCCTAAATGAGCATGTGCAAGACATACAAATACTGGCATGCTCAAGCAATTAGTAGATTGCTTATCCGCATCTCCTTTGGAATATAATATAATTTGTATCATCAACTAATCAATTATTGATAGTTAGGGCACGAACGATAACCATTCTAGCCATAAATTAATTTTTGGAAGAGATAATTTTTTCTATTTCTATTTCTATATGAGTTTCTAAGCAAAAATACCCGTTTGATAATGACTTATAATTTCTACTATAAAAATAGCAATTCGTTTGATAACTACACAAAATTCTTCCTTTTGGATGGCGGCCGGCGGCCGTGAATGGTGGTCGGCAAAGGACGGATAGAGGACCAATTCATAGCAAGGACAAACGATGAGGAGAATTTTTATTTCTCATTTTTGTTCTAGAAATAGAGAAGTAGAAAATTTTTATTTATGATTTCTATTCTAAACTTATTTCTGGAACAAAAATTCATTTTAGAAATAGAAAAATGGAATAATTTTATCAAACAGATTTCTATTTCAAAAACAAGTTTGGAGTAGAAAAAATATTTCTAGAACAGGAATAAGTGATTATCATGCACTCCTTAGTAGTTTGATTGGCCATCCCGTCACAAACCTAAAAGCAGATATTTATTGGACATACAGAGTAATAAATGACTTTCCATATGGAGTTGTGACATACCAACTACAGACAAAGATGTCAGTATACAGCGCACAAGGAGTAACAGTAACAATATTCTTAATTGCATCAGATCCGTGTTCGATTTCTTTACCTGCTGGGGGAATTTGACTTTGACTTAAAATAAAGCAAATAAATAATTTTAACATTGACGTGTATTTCGATAAAGATGTATAGAAATAAATTGATGGATGACGAATAGTCAGGAAGTAACGTGGGGCTTAGGATGGGAAAAAAGTGGGTAAGGAATGAAAAAATAGCCTCCCGTGTCATTGGTTTTTAGCATGCCGGCGACTTTGACTTGTGACAGTTTTTGTTCGATCATCGCTATAAGCAGAGCGCACAAAAACGAATATTGAGAGAGAGAGAGAGAGAGAGAGAGAGAGAGAAAGGGAGAGAGAATGGTGAACACAATCAAGCTCTACCAGCCTTTGATGAGAGCGGCAATGAAGCTCGCCGGCGTGAGACCTCGAAAGATCGAGATCGAACCCGGAACTGTCATGAACTTCTGGGCTCCAACCCGAACTCCAAACAAAAACAAGAATGCTGTCGTCTTCCTTCACAGCTTCGTTGGCGACGGAATGATCACGTGGCAGCTCCAGGTCCTTGCACTAGCAAGGAAGTATGCCGTCTATGTGCCGGACCTCCTCTTCTTCGGCGGTTCTGCCACTGGCGACAGCCGCCGGACGGTGGACTTCCAGGCGGAGTGCGTGGCGAAGGGGCTGGCGGCGCTTGGGTTGCAGCAGTGCACGGTGGTGGGGTCGAGCTACGGCGGGATGGTGGCGTTCAAATTGGCTGAGTCGCGGCCCGAGCTGGTGAAGTCGGTGGTGGGGACGTGCACCGTACCGGTGCTGACCGAGTCGATAAGCAAGGAGTGCCTGGAGAGATTGGGGTTTCCGACATGGTCAGATCTTTTGTTGCCTAATTCTGGAGATGGGGTGAAGAAGATGTTTGAAGTTGGGAGCCACAAGTTGCCCAGAATCCCTAATCTTGTTTTCGAGGACGGTTTAGAGGTACGAGCTCCATAGACTTTTCTAAGTAACTCAGGCACAAACACTTTGAAACTCATCGGTTCCATACCACGCGGTCAATTGAATATTCTCGCTTTCGCACTATACTCAAGAAGAGAAATCCACAATGACATGCTTAAAAAGTTACTATTGGAAGCCAATCCTCCTATACGTAGTCTCCTTTAGCTTGCGTAAACATCTGATCTGACCAAGATCATCGCAAGATTTAGATCTAGTGGCTGAAGACAAAAAGGAGGTGGATACTTAATTAAAGTTTTGGGGGAAAATTATACAAAACTTACCCGAATTTTACATCATAATACTCCTAAACCTTCAATTGTTACACATTACCTCGCAAACTTTTTTTGTTTTAGTTATTAACCATTTGTTATATTTTCCGTCAATCATGACTTTAAAGGGAAAATATGTATTTTCATTTTTTTTAATAGATATCTTTCTTTTTATGGAGTAAACAAATAATAAAGGAAACATAATTAAAAATAAATCATTAAGATTTTATGAAAATATTGATAGAACTAATAAGAAATTTAAGAAAAAGAAACCTAATTAAGTAAACATGAAAAATTCCTGAGTGACAAAAGAAGTCAAATAACAAAAAATTGGATTTTAGATAAGTATTTTTAATGGTTAATTATTGCACAAGATAACGGTCATAACTTTTGACAGAAGAAGATTTACCGGGTCAATTCGAAAAGCTAGTTTACAGTCGTTTGGGCCTCAATTTTGTCGTTTAATCGTGTTTTGGGGCACCTTTATTATATATATATATATATATATATATATATATATATATATATATATATATTGTCTATTTTCCTCGTTAATTTAGGTTTTTGCTTACTTTTTAAATTCTTTTACTGTTTAAGGTTATTTTCAGGTTTTCTTGTGTCTTATAGGGTTAGCAGAATATTAATTTGATCTTTTCGATATTTTAGATAGCTTTGATCATAATTACAAAAACAAAAGAGATCTCTCTCCACGGTTATGCTTGTAAGCATGTGAACCTTTGTGCTAGTTTGTAGATCCTTCGAATCCTAATTTATCTACGGCTACTTTACAGCTTGCGTAGTTGCCAGGTTCTATGATTTGACTGTTAATACATTAGCTAGTCTTTGGAACATGAGCGACAGATGATGGTCCCTCTGACCAACCAATAAGCAAATGACATGCACACCCATCTTCGTCTACGCTCCAAACTCACCGAACTACAATAATACACCATTAGCCGCCCTCAACGCCACCTCGCTGTCGCCTTGACAGCATCTTAGGGCAGATGAGCGCCAGCGCGGCCGCTTTCCTTTCTTTCAACTCTTTCCTCGTTTTTTACTATTTTTACAATTTTACCTATATTTTCAAATGTTGCAAACTTGAAATATTAATATTTACAGAAGTTTTTCTTGGGTCAAAATATTGATATTTAGAATTTGATGAAGAGAACATATAGACGTGAGTGAATTCGCATATACACAGAACGCACAATGAGAAATCTCTCGATTTTGTATACTTTTAAAAAGACACAAGAAACAGAGTATTCTAATGGAATAAACAAATAAATAGAATTCCAATCCTAATCAAAAGAATTACAATATTTTGAAGCGACATAAAGGAAATAACACAAAAATAACAATACTTTAAGAATGGCAGCACATTGAAATAACATAAATGACTGCCTTATAACTAACGGAGAAGACAATAAGGCGAATATTCTTGTTCTGATCCGCCTACTAAATTTTTACTTGTCCGAACGCTTTAGAAAGTCTTCGGAAGCAACATTTACGAATTAACAATTTTTTTTAATGGTTTCTTAAAGTTCAAGTAATGCCTTCTGAAAAAGTCAAAAAAAGTATCTGTTTACTTAAATAGCCAAAATAAATAGGCCTTAGGTATACACTCTAAACTATAACTATTTAGGTTATAATACTTGAAATTTCACTTGAAGAAAATTGTTGAAGTGGGATAAGGTACGTATCTGTGACAAATCGTGATGAAAGCGAGATTTTATTTTGATTTTTTAAAACTTTTGGATAAGTATGATATTTTTTATTATTGGGTTGTAGGTCATGTTTGACCACAGAAAGGAGAAAGCTGAACTGCTGGAGGCTTTGGTCATTCCAGACGAGGACTTCACTTTGCCAGACTACTCCCAGGTTTAATTTAATCTCAAAGAAGCTTCCTCCTTTTTCTTAAAGCAAAAAGGGCAGTCATATGAATGCATCTTCCCCTAGAGAGGTGAAAGTCAACAAGGTTGTGAGATGGTTCCCGTGTATTTAGCTCAGATGCTAGTATTGCTTCTTGTCAGGAGAGAAGGGGAACATGGGTGACCTACTCCGATGACAGCTATATTTGACGAGAAAATTAGAAATTTATACTTCATTTATTTTGTGAAAAATAAATAATTTAATTTTTTTAAATTCATCGCTTATATTATTTTAAATAATTAGTCAATAAATTTTTTCATTATCAATCATAATTTATGTTTAAATTTTTTGTGGACAATGAAATTTATTTTATTTTTATAAGATATATAGAAACAAATATTTTTAGAAAAATATTCTTCAAATAATTCATATCTCGCCAAATAAACGTACCTTATAAAAAAAGAAAATATTCACAAAAAAATTGAAACCTTATTCCTATTCTATGTTGCTTAGGGTACATTTGGTAACGATTCTGTTCCCGAGAGCTGATTCGACTATAAATGATTATTTTTTATTCGTTTCCGAGAACCGATCTCGAGTAAAAAAGCGCGTTTGGTAACTATCCAAAATTTTTGATTCGTAATAGAATTGCGTTTGGTACCGTGTTAATTGATTCTGTTCCAAATTAATTTCTTTTGATTTTTAAATAATTTTTAAATAATTTTTTTTACTTTTTTCTTTTCTTTTTTCCTTTTTTTCCTTTTTTTTTTTCCCTTTTTTCCTATTCTTCTTCTTCTTCTTCTTCTTCTTCTTCTTCTTCTTCATTTGGCCGGTCGCCGGTCCGGTGACGCTCCGGCGAGGTCGGCCTTCGTCTGCCGAGCCTCACTGGTAGTTGGGCGAGGCTCGCCCAGCCCCGCCGAGGCTTGGCCTCGCCAGATCGGAGAGGCCGAGCTTGCGGTGGCCGCGCGAGCCTCATCGGTAGCCGGGCGAGGCTCGCCGGACCTCGCCTTGGCCTAGTGAGCCTCCGACGACCGGCGGCGGACGGCGGCGCGGGCGGCGGCAGACGGCGGCGGGTGATGGCGGACGGCAACCGGGATGACGAAAGGGAAGAGTGAGGTTTCACCATTTTGATTCTTTTTCTGATTCTCGGACAGAGAATCAATTTTTTTTTGATTTTCAAATCTTGTCCAAAATTGTTCCCGGGAACAAAAATTTTACCAAACACGATTCTTGTCCTAAATTGATTTTGGAAACAAAAAATCAGAATCTGGCATTGTTTGGCACGTTGCCAACACAGGACCTTAGTGACTATAATAGTTTAAGCCAACCCTTCGACAAACGATACCCAGGGGTGCATGCAATCACACCGCATCGTGGAGAAATTCATGTCACTCCAGCTTCCTTTGTAATGATCAAAACTGTCTACATTTGATACGTAAAATTGAATTTTACGTTTATTTTCAATTCTGGATTAATCTATATATTTATTCTTTGAATACTATAAATATTTCAGAATATGATGATGATAATTGATCTTTGCAGAAGGTCCATCTAGTCTGTGGCGTGGACGACAAGATCTTCAATGTAGGCTTAGTGAAAGATATCAAAGAGTAACGTCCATCTTTTTTTTCTTCTTCTTTTTTCTCACCAAGTGGATTATAAGTCATTTTTCTATTGTGTAGCATATAGCTTAATTATTGTTGTTTATACGTACATATACAGAAAGATCTATATCTATGTCATAGCTATTGTAAGTAGTCAATTTAATTGCATAGATAATAATAGTTATGTTACCGTTTTTATGCACATTGAATTTGAGAAGATTTTCTTTAATTTCACTTTCCTGTTGAAACTCTTTAAACTGCATTTGAAAAAGAAATGACTCATTCACTAAATTTAGAGCATTTGGTGTTCAAAAATAGTCTACATTGCTTTAACTTTCCTTGTCCTGGTAAAATGGTTATATTTTTAATTGAAAAATAACATAATAGATCTGGTGCACTTAATGTCCAAGAGTCTTCTTTTTCCTTTAATTTTCGCTTCCTTGAAAAAACTCTCAAATTTTCATTTGAAAAAGAAAATACTCATTTCATTGCGTTTGGTGCATTTAATATCGAAAAGTCTACTTTAATAATATATAAACATTACATGGTTGAATATAATTCCCAACATTTATCCAACACTACCATAGTCCTAAAAGATTTTTTTTTTTTTTTAAATTTTCCCACCGGCTAATATTTCTGATGTTACAGTTACGCGCTGGGTCTCTTAATTGATACATGTTCGTTCCACTTAATTCCTTGGCCAGTTTTGACTTGACTTGTTCAATCGCTTTCTTTTGGCAGAAAATTGGGAAATAAAGCGACCATGGAGTGCATTGAGAAAGCAGGCCATCTTGCTATGTTGGAGCGGCCGTTCGTCTACAATAAATGTTTGAAGAGAATTCTTGCCTCCATCTACGATAAGAGGTCAAACTAGTTTAGCTACGAAGAAACATCGTTTATATGCATATTTATTTATTTGTTGAGAGTACAAAGAACTATAACGAAGTACTTTGATTATCCTTTATGTTTTGGGAGTTTGAAATTAACATACATGACTGTTGGAAATACTTTGTGAAACATGGCTAACTTTTTTAAATACTTCTAAAGCACAATGTCTCCGTCCATAAGATCAATCACTCTATATTACGTGGAGTGAATATTAGGGAAAAATTGTCCAAAAAGTCCTAAACCTTTTAACTTTGCTAATTCAGTCCTAAACCTTTTCACTTCTTGCCGGTTTAGTCCATCCGGCTAATTTTGGCCGGAAAATGCTGATGTGGATGCCGGCAGTGCCACATAGGACCGTCGGCGCGACGTGGATAATTTATAATAATATTTTAATAATTTTTTGAATTATTATTATTATTATTATTATTATTATTATTATTATTATTATTATTATTATTATTATTATTATTATTATTATTTTTCTGTTTTTTCATTTTTTTTTTTCTTTTTGGCTTTCTTTGCCTTTTCCAGTGGTTGGCCACAGCCAATTGGTTGGCCTCGCCCGCCACAAGGGAGGCCTAACTAGGCCAGGAAGAGCCTCGGTGAGGGGAAGCCCTCGCCTAAGTGTGGCCAGGCAAGGGTTGCCTGGGCGAGGTTGATCTGCGCCCAGGCTAGGATGGTCGGGTGATGGCGACGGTGGCGAGGCCTGCCCTTGCCCAGGTTAGCCAGGGGTGAGGGCCGCCTCGCCAGATTTGGTCTGGGCGAGGCCGACACTCGCCTGGGTGAGGCTGAGCCGCGGCAAGGGCTCCCCTTGCTAGATCTGGCGAGGCCAGCTCTCGCTTAGGCCAGGGTGGCCTTGCTCGGCGTCACAATCCCTCGGTTGACGCTTGGCGATGCCGCCCTGGCTTGGGCGAGGGCTCCCCTCGCTGGGGCTCCTCCTCGCCTAGCTGGGCCCACGGGGCCTATGGCGGGCGAGGCTAGCCGGTTGGCTGTGGGCGTGGCCGGCTGTCGCCTATGGCCGGTGGTCAATGGCTGTCACCGAAAAAGGCAAAGAAAGCCAAAAAGAAGAAGAAAGAGAAGACAAAAAAAAGGGGGAAAAAACAGAAAAAATAATAAAAATTCAAAAAATATTAAAATATTATGAAAAATTATCCACGTTAGCGCCAGCGGTCCTACATGGTATCACCGGCATCCACGTTAGTATTTTCCGGTCAAAATTGGCCTGATGGACTGAATTGGCAAAGTTAAAAGGTTTATGACTGAATTGGCAAAAGTGCAATAGGTTTAGGACTTTTTGAATAATTTTCCCTGAATATTAGTATCCATTTCTCCATTTGATAAATCCTAGCATAAAGCAATTTGCTTGGATAGACAAAAACCCCTTTTCAATAATACTTGATTTTCTCTCACCATTCAGTGGAATAATAGCTAGTAGTGTAGAATTTCGTGAAATCTTGGCGAACTGCTCTATAAACATAAATTGTACTAGAGGGGTGACAAGATATACGTTTCAAATTAATGATTTTAAATAAAAAAAAAAGTAGGGTTGCCCATAAATCAATGGCAGATGAGTATGGAAAATTAAACTTGAGATCTGTCATTTGATGGATGAGGATCATTTATTTGTGTCTCAATTTCCTATGCCATTTACCTTATGTTGACACGTCCCTACTATCTGGACATGTTCTCCCTCCGGCCCTCCCTACGATAAGACGTCAGATACGAGTAAACCATGTTTATATGCAAATTTAATTATATGTTTGAGTGTCCAGAAAACAAAAATAAAATACTTGGATCATTCTAGTGCCCCCAAAATTTGCCAAATGGATGCTAGCTGTCAAGGAATACTCTCACCTGAAGGCCAACCTCCCATTGCAAATATAAAAAAGACATTTGTTCTTTGTACTATTGATCAAGATTTATAGATTAGAAAGGAACAACAATTAACCATACGGGCGACTCAGATAAAATAGATAGAATCTTGCGATTTGGTTGAGTATGTGTCCTTCATACTTAATGATATTCTTTTTATAATCATGATCCTCTGGGAAACTTTCACGTTCTAAAACTTATTCTCCAAATTCTGGACATGTTCTCCAAATTCTGGACATACTCCCAAGTTTTAGATACGGGCCCTCTAGGTTGGTATCGGTTGTGGACTTGTTATTATAATCATGAACTTGTAGAATTTCAATTTCACGTTCTAAGAGCTGTTCTTGATGTCGTCGATGTGCTCTGCATGTTCTGGACGTGCCCCCACGATTTGGACATGTTTCTCATGTTTAGGATGCTGCTAGTATCAATTTCTAATACCGGGTTTAGTGTTCATGCCAACCGGTCTGCCATGTGCATGTCAACTACTTGTGCTACGTGGATGTCAACTACTTATAATGCAGCAGTCCTCGTCCTGCGCTTCGATACTAGTCATTTATGCCAGACATGTTAAATTTTGGTGCCAACATTGACTAATACCAATCTCATGCATGTTAATCCTCGTGTTGGCCAAACTTATGCCAATCACAACCTGACCAACATAATTTGCATTATATCTTATAACTGTAAAGTCGATATCTTGCTTAATATATCAATGCCTTACAAATCAAATATCTCTTTCCAACTGGAGAATACCTGATTGTAGCTATGTGAGACTGTGCACGTGATAAAAGGTTAGTATCTCCACGAGAAAGTTTGATCATGTCACATGAAATGACCTATCTATAATTTAGAAAATGAGAATAGCTATGCATATGGCGTGATGACTCAACCAATTCTTGATGAGTCAAGACCTTCAAAACAAGTAAAAGTAACATATAAGGTGGTGTTCAATGTTGGCATATGTTGCCTAGTAATACTCCCAATGTTCTATACTTGGACCGGTCCATTCTCATCATGCTAGAAGTATGCCGGGATGTGCACCTTACTCATTTTAGTGATCACTCCCTACCTTGTCAAATTAGGTATAGCTCTAGTCTGTCCAGGAACTGCACATCTCTACTTGAAATCATCCCACTCAGATGCCATTTATGGTGACCCTGCCCATTCAAGTGAGCTAACCCTCCAAAAGGAATTCTCGAAGTAACCAAATAAGAATGTGCCCTGGTGAGTCTCTACTTATAAATCATTTAATAATGCCTTTCTTCTTTGATATGGGATTTTGAAATGCCATATGAAATATAACAAAGTTTTTCGCTCCTAATTTAAGAATGCGCAGATTGCATGATACATGTGCAAAATCCATTATCAATTAGAGTCAAATCAGGATTTGAGAAATGTTTCTCCTTGAAACCTAGCGAATATTTTTAATTGTTCCCAAAACATGACATCTACATTCACTCAAATCAATCACCGAATGCCTGGTGAACCTTGCAATCTTTGCAGAAGTGAATTGCCAAGGGAAAGCTATTAAGTTACTAAGTATACACTAAACATAGACTCTCTCAAGTCCATACCAATCGCAACTCTGAGTTTTTAATTGAATTGATTAAAAATGCAATTCAAATCATTTAGGAGTCTCCACTAAATTATTATGGTCACCCAAGTAAAATGTGGAAGAACATTTTACTTCTACAAACCAAAGATTCATGGACACATAGACTTGGTTAAATTACATAAATCTAATGTTTTTTTGGTTCATTTTCTTTTTATTTAAGAACATTTCGCTTGCAGTCTTAGTCAATTTAAATCCTAAACCGTTATCATGCAATGGGGATCATGCGGGTGCATAGGCAAGAATGTAACACTCAATAGTTAAAGTCATAAATAAATTGCAAAAGTTTTCGAAAAACCTTGGTACGCTAAGCAAATAAAAGCAAATCCTATATTTTGTCTAAAGCAATCCAGATTCTGCAGTATGTTAACTAGAAATGCAAACAATGATAAAATGTATTTGTTAATACCTAAATTTTGGTGATTCATTTAGTTATTCATTGTCAAGAAAATTAGGGATCAACCTTGACCCTTAAATAGAAGCACTATGAATTTACATTTGATATTAGCAACATTTTTATTAAGCCAACATAAATTGTATTTTGATTGTACAGATTTAAGTAAGGAGACCCAGAGCTTAATTGAATTTCCAAAAATGACTTCGTGAGACTGAGGAATTTGGCAAGATCTCCCTGTCTAGCCAAAAATCTCCCTGTGCTATGCACCCTAGCGGAGGCAATAAAATATCTCCATAGACTCACAACAAAATCAAGAAAATGAAACGAAAAGAAAAGTTGACTTAGCAAGGAATCCTAAGATATGTGATGAATGGAATTTTTTTTTGGTCGATAACATAGCTTTGCATTCAAGTAGGTAGAAAACTACAACCCTTAGTAAGGGATTCATTACATAGCATATCCAAGAGGATTTGGGGAGGTGCAATAACCCAATTAGGGGCGAGGTTGCTGTTGCGATGGGCCTTGGCAGCCCAATCAGCTATGGAATTGGCTTCCCATCTGCAATGCTGGAGTCACAGATTGGGAAAACATAGCAATAGTGAAGTGGCGTCCGCAAACAAAGCTCGACACTCCCACGGCGGCACTCGGTGGTGATTCATAGTCTCCACAAGCACCAGATAGTTAGATTCCAGCAACAAGTGAGCGTTTGCCTTTCCCATCTGCAACATATAGTTGAGGGTGAATATGAGGGCTTGAATCTCTGTTTCTAGCGGGGAAGAAGCCTGAATGTTTCTAGAGAAGCCATCGATTAGGGAGCCTGATTGATTGCGGCAAACACATGCGGTGGATCCCGTATTACTCCCTGTTGTGAAAGCCCCATCCAGATTGACTTTGATGGTGCCAGGCTCAGGGGGGATCCAAGATCGGTTAGGGTTCAGCACATGAGGCTTTGTTTCTGACGTTTGCTGTGTCGTGCTGAGGTAAAGCTTTGCAGTTGTGAGAGCCGATTCCACCAGCTGTTCTGGGTGCGTATGTTGATGTCAAAAGACGAGGTGGTTGCGTGCCTTCCAGATCTGCCAAAAGTAAGGCAGTGATGGTTCCCAGATCTAGTAAGTTAGCCCTGTCCTTAAGTAGATTTGCTAACTAAGCCTCCATTCGATGAGTGCTGTATGTTGAAATGTCGATTTTTACTCTAGGGTGTGACCATACTTTTTGTGTCCATAGGCATAACAAAAATATATGTTTCGATGTTTCTAGGATTTGGTATAAGCATAGTTGACATACCGGGTTGGGGGTAATGTGTCGCGGAAGAGATTGTCCTTTGTAGATAACGTGTTATGGCATAGGGACATAAAAATTCAAATTTTGGGTTCAGTCCTCATTTTCCAGATTTGTCGCCATAGCTGGCGTGGCGGATTGTATGATGAGGATGCACGGTTGTTGCCTCTGCTGTGATTTGTCTGTTGGATGTAGTTGTAGCAACTTTTCATTGTATATATGCCTGTCTATGTCCCTGTCTAGATAAGTTTGTCTAGAGTAGAAGCTGGACGTAAGTGCAGGGTCATAATGTCTTCGACGGTATGGTCATCAAAGCTTTGCTGGAGAAGTGGGATATTCCAAGTGTTCTGGTTCGGAAAGATAAAACCATCCACCTTCTCAGGTTCTCCTCTAGGTGCTGGCCCACTAATGATCCCTGTTGTTAGCCATTTAGCTTCACGGATTCTTATCCTTTGCCCATTACCGACTGACCACTGAAGCTTATTTAGAATGGCATCTCTGACTAATAGTAGACTTTGCCAACCCCAGGATGGTCTAGGTCCTTTTGCCCATGCCAGAAGTCCGCTGAGTGAAAATATAGTTATTTGAAAACACAACTCCACAAGGATGATGGATTCTGGAAAAGGCGCCATGCTTGTTTCCCTAGAAGCACCTTGTTAAAGGAGATTAAATCTCGAAATCCAAGCCCCCCGCTATTCTTCCTCTCTTTAAGTAGATCTCAACTTTTCAAATGTATTCCGGACCTGGTACTATTATTTTGCCACTGGAACCTGGCTATTTTAAAATCGACATGGCATACTGTGGGAGGGCCTGTACCACTATTTTTAGCAAGATTTCTTTCCCTCCCTTAGAAATGAGGTTCTCTTTCGACCTTGCCAGCTTTGCATTGACCTGCCGCAGAATCCAAGAAAACATATCTTTTTTGGAAACCCCCAATAGATGGTATACCTAAGTAATTGTCAGTCTTCTGAAGCATCGGTACTCCTAGTTCTCTAGCCAGGTTTTGCTTTAGACTGATAGGGCAAGCGTTGCTGAGGAACACTCCTGATTTGTTTCTATTTACAGCTTGTCTTGTTGCTAGACAATATTGTTGCAAGATGTTTGATAAATTTTGGCATTCTAGTAACTGTCCATCTAAGAAAAATATGGCATCATTTGCAAAAAAATAGATGAGATAGGGTAGGACACCACCTGTTAAATTTGATCTCCTTTAGATTTCCCATGTCGACGGCTTGCTTGATAAGTATAGATAAGACATTTGCCAACAGGATGAACATATAAGGAGAAAGGAAATCTCCCTATCTAAGCCCCCATGTCGGGTGGAAGTAGTGTAGTGGTTCGCCATTTAATTTAACATTGAGGGAGACCGTAGTTATACATTGCATCACCCATTGTACCCATATAACATGAAATCCCATTTGGTGAATATAGGCTTCTAGAAAATCCCACTCAACCCGATCATATGGTTTCTGCATATCCAACTTTAGGATTGCCTGAAAATGTTTCTTTCTTTGCCTGATTTTCAGCTGATGTAGTACTTCTTGAACAACCAAAATGTTATCTTGTATTTGTCTACTAGTAACAAAGGCATTCCGTTTTGTTGAAATCAGGTCAGGTAACCATGATTTTATAGATAAAATTACAAAGACTAATAAGTCTATATTGGTCTAATCTCTCTGGATGTGGTACCTTTGGAATTAGAGATATGAGAGTTTTATTAAAAGCTAGGGGCATCAGACCTAACCTGAAAAAATCTTGCACCGAGGTGAATATATCGTCCTGGAGGATGTCCTAATGATTTTGATAGAACATCCCGTTCAAGCTTTACTAGCCCCTAACTAGGATGTTGCTTGCTTGATTTCCTCTTGAGACACCTCTGTTGTTAACATTGTATTCATTTTTAATGTAACAACCTGAGGACACTATGTTAGAAAAGGTCCATAATCATGATATCCAGCCGAGTTGTATAGGTTTTGAAAGAAGCTCTGTGTCATATTCTTCAATTGTGTGGGATCTCGGATCCACTCTTCATGTTCATCCTTTAGCATACGGATTCGGTTTCTTTGCCTTTGTTGTATTGTAGTCACATGGAAAAATTTCGTGTTCTTGTCCCCCCATCGCAGCCAGTTGATCCGTGATCTCATCGCCCAATATTGTTCCTCCTGTTGACATAAATGTTGAATTTCATTTTTCAGACGGCTTACCTGTTCTTTATCATAGTAGCACCATGGTTGATTGATAAGACTTTGAAGTTGCTGCTTTAAAATATTAATTTGATGATGTCCTTTGTAGAACTTCGATCTACTCCACTTTATGAGCGCTAAGGAGATAGCCTGAAGCTTGCGTGGTAGATTGAAGTCGGTTAGAGATATAGAGGTCCATGCATCTACAATAACCTGGCGGCAGTCCTTATCTTGTAGCTAAAAGGCTTCGAATGTGAAAGTCTTCCTTCTCGTTGAGGTGATTTCCGAAGATAATAAGAGCAGGCTATGATCAGATCCCAAAGTAGGTAAGGCGAACACTTCAGCTTCTGGATAAGTCAATCTCCATTCGATAGTACACAGCACTCTATCAAGTCTTTCCTTTACCATATCCTTGCCATCTCATTTGTTCACCCACGTAAAGGCACTACCCTTGCTCTTGATATCCATAAAAAAACAATGGGATAAATACATTAATAGTGCCAAAAGTTGTGTACGACGCTCATTTTGGTGCCAAAAGTTTCCGTTGGATCACTTAAGTGCCAAAAAATTTGAAAAACGATCATTTTAGTGCCAACTTCAATCAGATTGATCGGAAATCCAACGTGGTGCTTTTTTTAATTAATTTTTTAGGTGGACGTGGCTTGTTGGAGAGCACAATCAGCATGTAAACCACAAAAACGACGTCGTTTGGCTTCTTTCCCCCAAATCGAAACCCTAAATCCCCAAATTGAAAGAGAGAGAGAGAGAGAGAGAGAGAGAGAGAGAGGAAGGGGGGAAAGAGAGGAGGCACGTTGTCTTCTTCCCTGAAGAGCGACACCAGCAGTGAACGGCACCAGTAGCAACACCAGCAGCGCGCTAGTGGCAGCACCAACAACGACACCAGCGGCGGCGGTGGCGGGGCACCCATAGTGACACCTTCGACCCCTCTTCTTCCTCCTCCTCCTCTGCCCTCGCCTCCTATTCTTTCTGCCACTTCTTGCTTGAGCAACAATCTCTTTCTCTCATTGCTCACCTAGTCGAGCATCTATAATGGCGGCCGAGTGATGGTGGCCGAGCGTTGGCGAGCGAACAACGGTGGCCGAGCGGCAAAGAAGAAACCCTAACCCTAATTTCAATCCATGTACGAGCTAAACGCGTCATTTTTGCAAGGGTGTCCACGTATAAGGGCAAAACGACGTCGTTTCTTGAAGAGGATGGAAAACGATGTCGTTTAAAAGCCGAACAATTTTTTTTTTTTAAATATAAATGCCATGTAATCATTTTGATCGGAATTTCTTGCCGGTGGCACCAAAGTGATAGTTTTTTCTCTGATTTGGCACTTAAATGATCCGGCAGAAACTTTTGGCACCAAAGTGAGTGCCGTACACAACTTATGGCACCAATAATGTACTTATCCCAAAAAACAATCATTTATAAGTTCCCGAAAGGAACGCAACCAATATGACTTAGGTAACCTCCCACCAACTTTTTCCCAATGATACATAATCTCATTGAAGTTGCCAATGCACACCCGTGGCAATGTATTTGAGTCACTGAGTTGTCTTAAATCCGCCCATAATTGCTGTCTTTGTTGATAAACTATTGGTGCATGGAGGTAGGTAAGCCTCATTAGAATGCCACCAGGTGCGTTGGTGCAGATCATGTCAATAACATGAGCAGTGTGATTCTTGACAGACAATGAGAGCTGGTCATTCCAAAAAGCCACCATTCCACCAGCCAAACCTGTAGGGCTCACTATAAAATAGCTTGGGTATTTCAACCTCCTTTGAATTCTCTTGATCACTAAGTCCTGATTCTTTGTTTCCATCAAAAATATCATATCGGGCTTTTGTTGGACCACTAGGGCCCTTAGAGCTTGAACTGTTAGGGGATTGCCCAGTCCCTAATAGTTCCAACTAATGATCTTCATTTGTCACTTGGTGGCTTTTTAGGGCAAGCCACCATAGCCTAACTACCGACTCTTTCGGCCTCGAAGATTGGGGTATCCAACAGATGGTTTTCATCAAGTTCTTCATATGTATGAGAGCGCGACCCATAAGGATTATATCATTTTTCTTTCTTGAGGGAACTCGCTTTGTTGTTCATTCTAATGCTCTTTAATTTCTTTGATTTGGATGAGTTTGCGGTTGACTCTCTATTCACCTCTAACAGGTCCATTGTAGGGTAATTCATTTTTTGTGCTATGTTTCCTTCCAGAAGATCCATAAGAGCTGTAGGACAATCAACATGTTGTTTTGTACTAACCTCCATAAGAGCTGGATTCTGGTTGGTGCTGTGAGGGAGATCAGGTAATAGGAGAGTCGAAGGCTGAGGAGTGTCTGGTACTGTCTCTTCAACTTCATCTTGTTTAGGTTGTGTTTCATAGAAAGCTTGCTAGAATGGGCTATATTCTCTGACTTCCACATGAAGCCATTGACCAAAATATAACTTATCTTTGCCTTCCATTTTTGCTTCATCAAAGGGAATATCCTTACAATACATCGCATAATGGCCTAGAATACCACATGAGTAACAATAGTGGGATAAGTGTTCATAGCGAAAGTGTAGCCATATAATCTTTCCTTCTAATTTGATTAGTTTACCAGGCTTCAATGGTTCACTCAATTTAATTTCCACTCGAGCCCTCCCTGCTCTTAGAGTGGTGCCTTCTTCAGCTTCAACCTTAACTTCCAGCACCTTCCCAACGTTTCTCACAGCTCTACTAATCATGTTCTCTATACATCTTTCCGGGGGAAGCCCAAAAACTTGCCCTCAAAAGGCGCAAGTTGTAAAGTCATAACAATGGCCAGGAGCGTTTGGAACCCATGGCTTTACAATAATCAGATGGCTCAAAAATAGCCAAGGATCACCATCTAATATTCTTTGTTTTTCCCCTTCCGAATTGAATTTAAACACATATAGCTCAGCTTCGCGTTGCGAAATTTTGACTTGGTCAGTATGCCATGCTCTTTTCAAAGTATTCTGAAATGCTTGGAAGTTAATAGAAGGGTTAGAGATGATTTTACCTGCTAAAATCAGTTTGCATTCTTCTAATTTCTCTGTCGGGGCTGCTTCCTCCCACACGTCAATTTCCTGTTCAGCCCAAGGCCTACCCAATCTGTTGCAAAGAGCAGCGAGACGGGCATCCTCATCCTGGCTAGAGTCGTCCATCGTAGGGCATGCATAGATGGGAATTCCGAATTTGTAGGTGGTTCGAGCTTATCACAAAACAGAACACTTGTAAAGCAACTAGTGAAGCAACAAGTTGAAGATGAAGAAGTGGAATCGCGAAGACGGTGTTGATGATTAGGCCTTGTAGATATTGTGGGTGAAGGATAATCCTCGGAAAGTGGCCCTAATTGCAAGATGCTACCATGCGTATCAATTGAGAAGGAGTAGGTCCTGCAATTGGGGAAATTTATCGCGTATGTAACAGGGTTCAAGGAATAGTTGATATGGAGCGGAAATAACAAAGATGGTATGGGGGTTTCTTGTGGATAAAGCCATGGCTGAAATGTGATTAAACTTCAAAACAATTGAGAGGAAGACCAACATGCGAAAGGAATCTACTGATGGCATGAGGGTTTGCTGGAGGGAGAGACTCCCATGGCGATGGAAGATTACTGTGGGTATGAGGGTTTGGTGTGAAAAGAAACTACCATGGGGTAGAGAGAAACTCTACATGTCGAGAGAATTTGAATGAATGGACTTAAGGAAATAAGAAGAAAAGTAATATGTCAAGCACGAGACTGGAGAGGAAATATCCATCAAATAGTCTTCTTACCTTGGTAAAAGATTTTTTTGCATTGGGTAAGCCCGGCCCCACCAAATCCCATATTGCCATAAATTGTCTTGAATTTGACAAAACAAGGGAAATAAATTATAATCACCAGTCTCTTACTTCCCCCAAAATGGGCACACGTTCGAGCTATAGAAGAGGTTTAAATGAATAGACCTACGGTCAGTCCAGGACATTATTATTGAGGCCTACATAAGATATAGAGAATGCCTACACACGAAAAGGAATAAAAATAGAGACGTTTGTCACGACCTTCCCGAAGGTGAATTACCCAAAGAGGCTAATGGATTACTAAGTTTGAAGAGTTAGCACGGACCCTCCCAGTCCTACCAATCTCAACTTGACGTTAAAAAAATGGTCCATTTAAACATACAATTTTATTCAATTTGGAATCGCCACTAATCAATTAGGGGTAATTAGAAACCCAAGTAAAGTATGAGAGAATACTTTACTTTTATGAATCAAAGATTTAATAAGTTCGGAGACATGGTTATGCTAGATTAATATAACGCTCTTTCGGTACCTTTTCATTTTAATTTCAAAAATATTTTGCAAGCAGTCTTGACTAATTTTAACCTAAGCCACTAACATACAAAGGGTGGTCATGGGGGAACACAATGAAAAAAAATAACATTAAATAAACCTAAGTGATGAATTGTAAGAAATTATCATTAACCTTAATCAGAACAAATTACAACTTTATTAAGGTTTATTCTCCAAAAAAAAAAACTTACAAAATGTTGATTAAAAATGCATGTCCTAAACATAATTTTTAAATGATATGACATCTAATTTTTTACTTTTCTTAGAATGTTAATTATATGCAATCTTAATCTAAATGTGATATGCATGATTTTTACTTTAAAGACATGTGAGATGCAATTCATATGACATAACTTGAACCATTGCAGTATATGTGCAATCCAATCTCCTAAATATGCATATGCTACATGATATGGGACGGATGATGTGGTAATTCTACAAGCATGTGTGTTCCTTTTATGATTTTTCTTTATAAAATAATGCAACTCCCATAAAAATTCTCTTGTTTTTTTTTTTTTACATGCAACCTACATGAAATAACAATGACATGAAATAGGATTAATGATGAATTAATCCTATTAATTAACCAGGCAAATGACCTTTTTGTTTTTCTTTTTAAATAGATAAAAAAAAGCTAACACTGCATAATAATTTTTATTGAAAAGAAAGTGACCTAATGATGCCACGCTAATCTTTTGGCATTTTCTTCTTTTCTTTTCTTTCCTTTTCTTTTTTTTTTCCTGAAAAAAGAGGTCCTTTTATTCATAAAGAAGACGATCTAGACTATATAATGCATTGAACCCTAAACCTTTCGCATTGCTAAAAGGACAGCGGTGCTCCAAGACACCACCACGAGATCACCCGCGAAACCCATATTCGATCCAACGGAAATTACGACCCATCCCATCTGAAACTGAACTATATACATCATTAATAATGCATGAAAAAACAATTCCAATTGCACTTCAAGAGTATTAAGACAATGAACATGTGACTAATTAACTAACGTGAAAAACATATGATGTGCCTAATATGAAAACTCTATGGCTCAAATAACATTTTTATTTGGTTTTTGTTTTATTAAAGAAAACTCTATACTATCCTAACTCCATAAGGATTTTAAAGATCACATGCATTGCTTTAAATATGAAATATGTATACACCTAAGTTCTAGATATGAAATATGATGCATGATATGCAATGTGTACGTAATGATTAATTAATCAAATAACGCATTGAAATATATGTCCCATTGATAATCCTCCAATACAAGTTAATGAGACATTATCTTAATGAAAATTAATTAAGCAAAGCAATATGTAAATTTGCCATGAAAAGTCAAAAAAAAAAAAAAATCTGACCCGTCTCGCAGCTCAATATTCTTGATTGTTATGACTTAACACGACAAATTTCCTAATCGGATAATTATTAAACAAATCAAAACAAATCAAGTCAGAACCACAAACTATGAAAACTAATATTTGAACTGAATTTAGTCTTAAGAGATTATCTAGTCTAGGGCATGTCTTACACGAAGGTGGTGGATCACACGGTAGGGGCCCCTTGGGTCGTTAATTGACTTGCTGCAACGGTGTTTCCCCAGTGACAGGCGTGGCTGGGCTACAGTTGTGCTGAGAAAGCGCCAACGGACGGTGAGGTTGCTAAATCGTTGCTGGGAGAACGCTGAGATAAGCTGCTGGTTCACCGTGAATTTTACAAGCACGACAAAGCTCTTCGTTAAAGAACCTTGACCTTTGACCGTGTTCTGTTGTTGTGGCTGCTTCCAGAGAAATTATTGTTGCTTGTCCACCCGTTTGTCTATCTAGGTGGGCTGTTGCTTTGTTGGGTGATGGTCAGCAAACTTCTCTAGTAATTGTACATCGATGAAGGCGTGAGGGGATGAATTCGTTGGTCGCTGCGTCAGGCACAATTGCGAGGCACCGAAAGGACATGATGAGCACGAGAGTTGCCGACCGTGAGCAAGAAAGTCGGTCTCTGTGTCAACGAGGAAGCGACAGCAGGAACTGGTCGTAGCGCTGGATCTTCACCGGTGCAGGTCGGCTTTGAGACAGGACGAAGCGGCTGGGGTGCTCGACTAGGGACTGCAACCGCGAGGAAGGGACTAGGCCTTGAACCTTCTCTAGCTGCTCTCCTTTCTTCTCAATGTGGCCGCCTCTCTCTATAGTCACTTTTAGCCGTGTCACCTCCCCCAGCCTCTTGCAAATTTTCTCTCGCTTTAAAATGAAAAAACCTCCCCTCGTGACACTCATGAACCCCCTTGCAAATTTCTCTCCCCGTAAATCCACACGAAAGCTTTTGCCAGTTTCTTTCCCCCCTCAAACGAAAATTTTTCACTTCTTATTTATAGACAAAAACAATTTTTTTTTTTTGCAAGTGAAGATTTTCCATGATAATTGCATATATTCACTCAACTGCCGACAATCATCTTTCGAAAAATGGGATATGTTCAATAAGAAAATAGCTCAAAAATCTAAAATCTTTTGTGAAGATTTTACAAGATAATTTACTCGATCGCTGACAATCATCTTTTGAAAAGTCTCCATTATCCAAAATCTAAATCTTTCAAAATCTCCCTCCACAACAAAATGTTTTATTTTATAGATTATTTCTCATCCTCTCTTTTTCAGTTTTTTTTTTCTATTTTTTTAGAATAATTTTTTTAAAGATAAGTTTAAATCGGATAAGTTTGCTCCTAAATATTATTGTTACTTAAATGTAGATGTTATGAAATGACAAACAAGTAAATAAAATAGTCAAAATTTAGGTGTCAACAACGCTCAGGAGTGAAGAAAAGGGACGACGTGTAAGTCCAGCTCCCTCTTTCTCGGTTTCTCGCGCCAGCCACCTCGGTACCTGCTGACTCGTGATCCCAGCCGCTGCTTAGGAGCTGCTCGTGGTATCCAAGTACTCCTACACACCAGTTCCAGCGATCGCGGCGAAGCCACCCAGCAACGATGACGTTTTCCAGCAACGCAAACGTATTCCAGTGCTTCCATAGCTTCCCGCGGCGGTTTCCAGCAAGTGTAAATGACTATCAGGCGCCGCCCCCTCCATTTGCTGTGTCTACGAAGCTCCACTCGTCATTCAGTGGCTGTTTCAGTTTGTTCGAATAGCGGGCCAATTCAAAGTCCCTATGTTGTCATCGGTGAATACTCTCGCCGATCGAGTTGTAAACAATTTAGGTAATTTCCTCAAATTGCTCTCAATGTGAATAGTTATTGCCTAATTTGAGATATATTGATTCTAACTTTGATTTGGTGTGTGAGATATTAGGCATATCCAAAATAAGAAATTTGCTATTTCGAGTGATGTACATAATTGGGGTATCGATCTTTAAGACCCAAAATTGGATCTCTGATTAAAATTGTTTCCTATTTGGGGTTGTAGTGAATATTTGATTGTGTGGGTTTATATATTGTATATCAGTTAGTTTAGGAAATATTCGTATGATGAAAATACAAAAGATAAAATTGCATTGCAATTGGCCAGATTGCATACACATAAGTTTCCTAATTTAAAACTGCATATTTTAGAAATCATGTAATAATTAGGAAATTGCCTAATTTAAATTAGGAATTAATATAAATTATTTCCTAATTTAAGTTACATCATTATATATATATATATATATATATATATATATATATATATATTAAGTAGTTTCCTATTGTAACTTTAAAAGAATATCACAAAAATAAAATATGCATATCTCATACAGAACTAATTTCATATCATATATGTCATTTAGTGATCACATACCTAGGGTGCTTGTCATAATATTCACGTCATAAAATCCATGCTATTTAATTCACATAAATCAAATTGCATCTCATGCATCGCATATAGTTTAGTTTTCTTTTTTATAAAAAAGAAGAGAAAACCCAAAAATAATTAATTTTCATTGCATTTAGAAATCATACTTAGGTAATGCATACATTGTTTGGTCTATAGCTAATAATTTACGAAGAATCCTTGGTGCATTAGATAATAATAAAGCCTTACTTTTGTTTTGCGTAATGCATTGAGGTTTTTGCTCTTTTCTATGTCAATTTATTTATTACTTTAATTTATTGTCCGTTGAATTCACGTGCACACTCATGGTCATCCATAAGATGTTAGTGGTTAGTGGTTTAGGATTAAAATCGACCAAGACTCCCCGTATCATATTTTTGAAGTATAGAAAAAAGGGTATTAGATTTATCTGGCGTAATTAAGTCTCTGTATTTGTAATTCACCCACATTTTACTTGAGTTTTAATTCACCCGTAATTGATTACTATCGATCCAAATGAATTGATTTGCATATTTAATTGATTAAAATAAATCCCCAACTTACAATTGGTTTGGGTGTCTACACTAAGTGTTTGCTTACCGATCGGTGGTTCACTTTTAGGAAGGTAGGACAGTATGTGTGACCTAGGCTTTCTTTTCGAGTTTTCCTTTTTAATGAATGCAATTTTAAAGAAAATAATGTCTATGTGAAGATGGGACATAAATTATTTAGATGCAATATATATACACACACAAACTAATCTTATGACATGATTGTTATGACATGTTTATTATGGAATCGATTTATCTAACTAATTTTACATGAGATATGCATGTGATGTTCTTGTGATGATGACCTAACTTAAAGTAGAAAATAATTTATATTAAATCCTCATATTTTCTAAATTTCTGCATGATTCCTAAAATATACAATTCTAATTGATGAAATTTAAATGTATGCAATCTATCCTAAAATATACAATCCTAAATGTCATGAGAGGTAATAAGAAGAGTAGCTTTTACGTTCTATAGGGAAGTACCATCGCGGGTTCTTCAAATGTATCATCCTCTTTGGATTTTGACAAATCAAGTTGTGGAATATGTGATCGGGCCATTTGAACAAAAAAGGAATGGCTTTCTTGAGCAAATGTGGTTTACTATGTGTAGATGTATAATCTCACTTGACTTTTGCGAGCATTGTGTTTTCAAGAAGTAGCGCAAAGTTAGTTTCAGTACTAGGATATACTCGACGAAGGGCACGATTGACTATATTCACTCTGGTTTGTGGAGACTTGCATAGGTTACATTTAAGGGTGGTGCACTTTATCTTCTCATATTTATTGATGACTTTTTCAAGAAAGTTTAGGTTTATTTCTTGAAATGTAAAAGTGGCAATTTTGTTACATTGAAGAAGTGGAAGATATTGATTGAAAATCAAACTAGGAAGAAGATAAAGCATTTCAGAATAGATAATGGTCTTAAGCTTTGCAGAGGGGATTTCAACAAGTATTTTGAAAATTCAAGGATTGATCACCATTGAATAGTCAAGCGCACACTAGGGGTGAGTGATTCCAAGTTGGCTGCAGGTTTAGCTTGAAACTTAGAACCTACCCTCAAGTATAGGTTCCCCATTTTTGGAACCTGCAACCTACCTGTCGAACCAAGAACCTGGAATCTGCCTTATCATAGGTTCCATGGTCAATTCTAGGATCCAATAGGTTCTTTTTTTTTTGGTTTCATTTTTAGTTAAAAAATGAAAATGAACACAATAATAATAAATAAGCTTGTCATTCATCAAGGAGAATACAAAACGCACAAAATATCAACAGAGGAAAATGAATTCTTGGCAAGAAATTCAACTAGATAAAAGAGAGGAAATGGAACAAAAGTTTGCATTGAGTGAAGCAAAATTCCTAGACCATAAATTTTGTTTTGGAACTTTGTATTAGGGAAATTATAACACCATAGAACAAACTAGACCATAAAAACAAGAGTGGTAATATTGCAGTTATGAGCATTAAAAGAAAGATGAGTTTTTGGTCCTCAAACATCCATGAAAATTTGTTCCAAAGTTTGATTACCTGAAATCAAAAGAAACAACAATCAATGTTAATAACTTAATAATAGCTTTAAATTTAAAATTGAAGTGTCGTGTATCATTTATTTGTAATTGTAACTACAACGTTCTTTTTTTTTTTTTTTTTTATAACTGAAAGTTCACTAGATACGGGGTAGCCTAGCCTTGCAATTCGAGTAAGTGCTTCTTGGACATGATGAGAACTAAAAACTTCTAGAGTATACAAAAAAGAGCATAACGCTATGCTCAACTTTACTATGTAGTCAACCCATATATGAGAACTAACGCCATCGGATGGAAATGTAATGGGAGATGCTAGTAAACTAAAATAAGTAGTAGACGCCTTACCATATATATATATTCATTCCACTTTAATTGATAAACTCTATTTATTGACGTTAATCTCCCCATTAAGATAATCCATATCTTAAAAAAGAAGAAGAATATATTAAATAAAATATTCACTTATCAAATATATAAAAGAAATTACAATATATAAGGATATAAACATCACTTACTCAACCCAATTTTTTTTTTTTTTTTTTTTTTTTGCATTTTCAATGCATTCTTCAATATTAATCGGCACACGAATGACTCTTAACTAATCTTGAGTGCAAATCAAACCTTCCACTACTTTGGGAGTTAAAGAATTTCGAAAGCCATCAAGCACACGACTCGATGTATTAAAAATTGACTTTGAAGCAACAATAGTTACGAGAATAGACAAAATATCCCGAGCCATCAAAGAAATGATATTATATATTGAGCAAGTAATTTTCTACCACATCAAAAAGTCAAGATCAAAAAATTTTTCATTTTTTTCTCAAGATATTAATCAAGCTTAGATCTTTTGTTATCACACTCTTGTTCGTTCAAGTGCAAAAACATTTTCTTCCCAGCTTGGGCGTCGTACTTCTTTATACCTTCTTTATCACTCGCATCGGCATTGGAACCACTAGTACTTGCTCAAACTATGGCTATCAAAATTTCAATCACTTGAAATAAGAGATGATTGCTCGTAAAATTAATACAAATGTTCCAATGCGTCATTCACCTTGTAATGCATCTCTTTAATTTTCATTATCATAAATTTATTCATACAAAAAACTCATATAATTCAATTTGGCTCTAGAATCTAATACAACCGCAATCAACACTATCATATTCACTTTGTCCAATTTTTCTTTCATTTTTGTACCTATAACTTGAAGCTTAGGATTCGAAGCATCCGTTGCATCTTTCAAATATCTATACAAAAGAGCTCTTTCTTGAAAATAATAATTTGAAGTAACATATGAACTCCCCAAAACCTGATTGGTGGCATCATAGAATACTTTTAGAAATTCCAAAAGAATAATAGTATTTTCCCAATCATCATCTTTAGCAATTTCATGGTTAAGTTTAGTTATAAAAGGTAGATCGTATTCTTCCATCTTTTCAAAAGTTTTTCTAAACTTTATAGCGGTGTCTAACATGAGGTAAGTGGAGTTCCATAGAGTGGCAACATCAAAAATAATCGAACCCTTGTAAGTGATTCGTTCACTTTCAATGCAAGATTGAAATGCTTTGACTATCGTGGGAGAACTTATATGCCTAATCACGTTACGGATAAATGCAATAGAGTCATGTACTATCTCACAGCCAAATTTAATATATGAGCCATGCACTTCATGTGCAAAATACTAGCATCTAATATTAATAATCTTTCTCTGGAAAGTTTTTCCCTCAAATAACTAATTGCAACATCATTCAAACTAACATTATCCATAGTGATTGTGGACTTTTTTTTTTCTATTCCCTATTCCTGGATGCACTTTTCCACCATTTTCCCAATCTCTCTACCCCTGTGACTATGCATATCACAAAATTGATGGTTCTTTTATGTAATTTCCAATTTTTATCAATAAAATGTGTAATGGGACACAAATAATTCAAGTTTTAAATGGAACTCCATGTATTAGTTATAAGTGCAATCCTATAATTAATCTTTTCAAAATAAGTCTTCAAACAAGTTCTTTCACAAAAATACAGATTCATGCAATATTTTGCCACTGTAAAACGTGATAAATGTTTGAAGAGAGGTTGTAATTCACTAACAAATTCACGAAATCCAAAATGCTCGAACAAGCATTTGCCTATAATGTTCTTGATTAAACGACTATGTCGATAAGATGCTACAAGTACTAGAATCTCCCATTGCCTTGCCATACACGTTTACATTGCGTGATGCAAAAAATATCTACCTCTTATCTACATTGTGAGGAAACTTTTTGCACATGGTCAAATGCTTCCTTATTGCAGAAGTACCGTTAACAACACAGTACTTAAACACAGACTCACAATTAATGCACTTCACTTGATATGTTTTTCCATCTTTATCATTGATTCTCGCATAATGATTCCAGCATTCAGATATATATTTCTTATCACGAGGAGGAAGACAAGTACCAAGTACCTTATTTATGACACTCATGGTAGAAGATGGCTTTTCTTCATTTTCATCGCTAGACAATTCCAATTCTGTGATCGAAGTCATCTCCTTACATCCCTCCACTTCCATTAACGTATTATCTTGATACATCAACTTCACACATACACAATAATAATAGAATATAGTTAAAAATTTCAAAATAAAGATCAAATATTTATAAAATAGTAGAACAAACTACTACTTGTGTATTTCAATTAGGAATGATATGTCAAATTCCAATTTGGAATGATATGTCTTATATTTATTCATCATAAATCTGACCATCATTTAGCCCGATACAACTCTAAATGAAATTGAGATAGGGCAGTTAATATTAGCCACAGTTCCACAGAAGCAAAACCACCGGAAACCAAAATAACAATTAAACTACAAAGCAATGAAATTCAATTAACAAGAGAAGCAACAAAGGGGAGTGTTTGATCACTAGACATATTCATCTTAAGTTAGAGGCTTAAAGCTCCCGAGATCATTTGGAATAGGTAGATGGAAGAAGTCATTAAGCAACCTAATCTGGTACAACACACTAGACTAAGATTGCAAGGGGAGTGTTTGATGATTAAACATATTCAGGCACAAACAACATAGAGAAAGGTGTCTCTTCTTCAAGTTCCAATTGAAGGGAAAGGTCTAAATCTAAAAACTATAATATCCCAATGGTAGCCTCTAAATGTAGGTGTTTATTTTCTTTGGAGTTCATTCAGCAACATTGAACTAATCAATTTCGGCATGAGTGACAAGAAAGCTATAATTCATTAATTATCATATCTCCTACCATTGCATATTTCAAGTCTCCTTTAGTGATCCCCGCTCCAAATGTTTGACATGCCAAATTTTCCCCCATGAGGAGAAACAACAGGATCAATATGACTATTTCGGCAATCATGTTCAACAAAATAATTATCCAAACAGATAAGTAGAGCCTCAATTTTCACAAGAGCCGTAAGGATTGAAAAGTTCATCTCTTTTCTAGCAAATTAACATAAAAACCCACATTTTTATGAAAGTTCATTGCGTAGCATCTTAATTCTTCTCCTGCTTCTCAAATATCAATAAGCCAAAAACCTTCCTTTATTTCCAATTCTTATGATCGGCAACGCGTCAAGATTCCCCAATCGGATTCCTTATGCTAACTTCAATGAGCTCGAAATCAAATAAAGACAAAATTCACGAACGGATCATCGAACCTTGCTAATCTAAGATTGAAGAGAAGAAACGACAAGATGGCGCAGAGATTGGACCTGCGATCAAGATGGTGGTGGTGGGGAGGCGAGGTTTCTTAGTGTTGAGGGTGTCGAGTTGCGTCAAGGGGTGTCACACAGCGTCGAGGGTGGTGAGTGGCATCGACTCGTCGTCGAGGGTGTGGTCGAGAGGAGAGAGTCCAGTCGTGGTCGAGGGCGTCGCTGAGAGGAGAGACTCGAGTTGTCGTCGAAGAGAGATTTCAGAGTATGGGGGAGTTAGGAACAGGGAGATAGAAGAAACAAATTGAAATGAAATTAGGGTTTTTAGGTTTAGGAATTCGGTTGCGATTCCTAAAAAAATGGAATTGAGAATTGGAACCTCTCTCCCTAAAACTAGGAGCCGAACCAGATCCACAGGTCTGGTTCTTGCTTTTACTCAAGAATTGTGCTTACCCCTACTGCACACCTAAATAGAATAGGATGGTAGAGTATATGAGTTGGACACTTTTAGAGAGATTTAGGTATATGCTCTCTAAGGTTGGACTTGGGAAATATTTCTGAGCTAAAGCCGTGAGCATGACATGTTATTTGGTAAATCGTTATCCTTTAACCGCAATTGAATGTAAGAGTCCAAATAAGGTATAGTTAGATAAACATTATGATTATTCTGGTTTCAAAGTATTTAGATACCTTGCGTATTATCATATAAAAGATAGTAAGTTTGAACCTAGAGCTAGAAATGTATTTTTGTTGGTTATGCAAATGGGGTTAAGAGATATAGGTTGTGGTGTTTTGATCCTCAGTCACCCAAATTTATAATTAGTCATGTTACCTTTAATGAAAATTCCATGCTTGCTCAGAGAAAGGTTGTTGTTAAGTCCACAAGTTGGGAAAGAGTTGAAGTTTCATGTGGAGTATCCACGGAGAACATTTCAAGATGTTCTTATTCAGCAAGAAAGTGATAGTGAGCAACAGGATTCACATTCAATCAAAGATGATGTAGATGAAATTGAGCTGCCTCAAACCTTGGCTTGGCTGATTTGGTGCGCTCAAGAAGGATGACGGCAATTAGATCTATGATCCACCTACCCTAAATGACTCAATGAAAGCTTGTGACATCCTGATTTTTGAGTCTGATTTCGATGAGACGAGTTCGGTTTTTCATCGACGTGTCTATAGCCTTTTTCTCTGAGTTGGCCATTTACGAGTTAACTAGCCTATTAGGTAAAGTCGTTAAGGAATCTAAATACAATAGACATGAGAATTTGACCAGGAATCGACTGTTCGATTGTGCTAATCTGTAAGGGTCATTACGACATTGTCAAAATGGATCAGAGACTGGAGATAGGTTGATTCGATAGAGATATGTGATTAGTGCATGGGTGATTCCACCTAATTGCAAAATTTATGTTGAATGGCACTAGACCGATTTTTCTGTCGTTTTTGTACCTTGTGTTCGTATTTAAAACCTTGAGATTTTCACAACGATCGAGAGTCGCCAATGTGTTGAAGATGTACATTGTGGCTCGAAAATAATCGACCACAGGTCAATTGTATTAAAAATTCCTAAAAGCTACTTGGTAGATTGGGACGCGCTAAAATCACGTCGAATTTAAATTAACCGCGAAATTGAGCTCGATTTTAGAAATTGAAAGTTCTGCCGTGTCATGATTCATTTTAAGAATGTTGACTCACTTTCCGAAAATTTTTTGGAGATTCCGAGATTTTTACGGAAAATCAATTCGGAAATTGAAAGGAAATTCGGATGGGCTCGTTTGAAGGGAATTTTGACTTCTAAGTAGAGCTACTGGGTGGTGGGAATTTCTGGAAGTGTGTGGGATTTTTCTTTGACGAAATTGGACTTCGAAATTGAGAATTTGAGGATGAAATTGAATTCTAAAATCAGTGAAATTCGGAGCTATGGTTTGAGGACTGATTTTTGGCATCAATTTAGTTAATTCTTGGATTATATTTGCTAGAAAGAAATAGGGAAGACAAGGCTTTAATGCCTAGATATTTATCTTTGACCAATTCCCTTGTTCCAATCTCCTTAGCCGACTCAAGCCAGCTGCTCTCCACGGACGCAGCTTCTCTTTCATTTTCCACGGAGCCGCTCCCTCCATGTCGCCAAGACCGTTGCCTCGGTCTCTTTTATGTGCCTCCATTGACTCTCTCTTTCATCCAGCTTGTTGAGCACACTTCTGCCAAAGCACCGCCTCACCGCTCCATCTTGCCCCTGCAGCTGCTCCACCACCTACGTTTGTCTCCTATCATTTCCTTTAGTTTGTCGCAGCATCATCCCCATCATCCCATCATCATCCCCCATCTTCATCTCTCCATCACCCTCCACCGAAATCCTTTCCCTCCACTCACGGTCGCCCACTTTCAGTCAACAATCACCGTTTGGTTGACTTCCCCTGCAGCAGCACGCGTCCAAGTCGTCCATCTCCACCATCGGCTTCTTATTTTGGCCGTGATTTCTTTGCTTGGCTAGCCCTCTCGAAGCCCGCTTCAGCCTTCAAAGCTCAAGATCAAAACCAGCATCTTTTGTGCCGGTTTTCTCAGCCCAAACAGCAAGTTCGTTGGCTGCTTTTAGCTGATCCGAGTGTCCCTCGGTCTCGCTGTGAGTTCAAGTCTCCGCTGCTGTCACGCCGCCATCGCCGTGAGCCGATTTTCGAGCTTAACCAGTGAGTTGCGTTCTAATCCTTTATTAGTGGGCTAATGACACTTAGAGGTGTGTTAGTTAGCTAATCGGTGGATGAGTTATGTTAATTAGGTTTAGGATGGCTTAGTTAGATTAAGTATATAGTTAGTAGTTAGTTGGTTTATTTAGTTTAGTTAGATGGATTAGTTAGGAATTAGTTAGTTTATTTAGTTAGTATACTTAGATTAAATTATATAGGATGGTTAGATTTAATTATTAATCAGATTATTTAGTTTAATTAGTTTAGGTTAATTTAATTAAATTCTTTAAATTTATTTATTTTGTAATTTATTTAATTTCCAGTAATTTATTTAATTATTAATTATTTTTTGGAAATTAGGTTGGGATAGTCGGTGACCGGAATTTCGTGCTGATTGCAATGGTGTGTTTAATTTCTACAATTGAGTGTTAATTTATGCAAATTGAGTGTTGATTAGAATGTCGAGTATTCAATTCCAAAAATTGTGAAATTCATTATTTATTCAGAAAATCCCGGGTGTCGGGTTTTAACACAAAAAATGGTTTTATGTACTATATAAACCAGTGGGATTTTAAATTGGAGGATATCAATTTTTCTAGAGTGAATTGATCGTGTACCCACACACGACTATTTTATCATGTATTTCTAATACGAAGAAAATATGCCAGGTTCACTATTTTAATTGAGACATTTGAGTGCAATGCACAGTATCCTGGGCTGAGATTGATTGGTCATGTGTTGGTTAAGAGAAACCGTCCTAAGCTGTTAAGCCGGATGTTACCCATACATTGGGACTCGGGTCGCAGTAGATTTTGGACCTACGCCCCTTCGGGGAAGCCATCTAAATGAGAGATGTTGCCATGCTCAATGGGGGTGAGACGATGCTTGGCAATGCCAGAAGACCGCCAATATTGGAGTTGGCCGTACCCTTAAGGGGTGTGATTAACAATTGGAATGTATGATTGTTGAGTTTGATGCACCTGATTATGAGACCAAAACTGTGTGACATGGAATGGGACATGTCATGATGGTTTGGCTTTATAATCAGGACCCCGGTGATTAATTGAATTGATGAGGTGTTTAAGTTGTTATGTGCATTGATTATATGCATTGCGATATGAACTATACTGACATGTAGGAAAGGAAACTAAGGCGAGGTAAGTCCTCTGTGCCAATTGAGTGGTTGTGTGGTTATGACACTTCTGGGCGTATTTCCCTCTTAATCGGGGCTTAGACCGTGAACTCATTGAAATTTATATCTCACCCTATCGTGGGCTTAAAATTTTCAGGACCGTAGAGGGAGGACCTGGAGCTGAGCTGAGGTGACCTGAAGAGTAGGTCAGATAGAACAGCCTCTTTTTGAGAACTAGTCTTTTGGTTATAGACTTGTGTAAATGACTCAGTATGTTTATAAAAGTGTGGTTTGTTTGTGAATGTGATGTCCTGCTTTTCTATCCCGAGATGATTATTGTCAGGGGATTTCTTTTCGCTTTCGCATGTGCATTAAAATGAAAGGGTCGGTGACTCGTCCTGGGAAGTCGTATAAGTTTTATCGACCAAAGAGGGATAGGCACGCGCTCAAGGATCGGGGCATGACAAAGCTTCTACTTATGCTTCTTCTCATTAGTTTGTGCAACACATCAATTCTTGATAACACACTTTAAGGGTTACTTGATGACCTTATTTTTTTCCTTTTAAAAGCAGCTTTCTGCTTAATGTCATCGTTGTGCAAGAAATGGCTCATTGTATGACTAATAGTTGTGGTGTTAGGATCAAACACACAAACACAACGGAATAAAGAAAAAGGCAAGAAAAAGAAATTGAGATGTAATGTTTATTTTGGTTCGTTCTTAAACTAAGGTTATATCCAGTGGATGATTTTACTATAATTAGACCCCCTGCCTCTCTATTATAACTCTTAATTAAATGAGAAAGAGATCATAGTTAGTTTGTGCAGTAACTATTCATGAGCTTAAGCCCAAACTACCAATACAATATGGGTCTATACTATAAAAGCTCTTTAGCGTCATGAGAGCATTGCACCTTACGGCCCCAATTGTCGCTCATTGAGGAGTAGGACCTTCATGTCTTCATGTTGATGAAAAGTACGAGCCACGCTCCAATATTTTCCCACTTGGTGAATATCCCAACATAATTGTGCATCATTCAAATTTTTTTGCACTCACTGCTTTGGTCAAATAATTTGCACTATTCACCTAAGTGTCAACTTTCTCCTGCATGACAATCTTTTGTAGTGACATCCCAAAATTTCAGACTTATTTTCTACTGAATTAATCGGGCATTTCATTGACGTGCTTATAGGGCTGTTCTCAGAGCTGATAACTCTCGAGATAACTAGACTAGTTAGGGAAGCTATTAAGGACTTTAACGCAAATAGATTTGAGGATTCAACCAGGAATTAGCTTCTTGTTCATGCTTATCTTTAGAGGCCATTACGGCATAATTAAAAAAATCAATTTAAGATTAGAAATAGGTTTGTTCGACTGAGATGTGTGGCTGATCGTGGGTAATTCCACTAAATTGGAAATTTCTCGTTGATTGACATTGATTTGATTTCTGTATCGTTTTGGTACCCTGTGTCCATAACTGAATCCTCAAGATTTTCACGACAATCGAGAGTCGCCATTGAGTCGAGTGGGTTCATCATGGCTCGAAGAAAATCGACCACGAGTCATTTGCCCTAAAAAAGTTATGAAAATACTTGGCAGCCTAGGTCACGCTAAAAATGTCCGAATGGAAATTAACCACGAATTCAAGTTCGATTTCAGAAATTGAAGATTCTGTCATGTCACAATAAATTATAGGAACGTCGACTCAGTCTCAGAAGATTTTTTAGAGATTCCAAGATTTTTACGAAAAATCATTTCGGACGTTGTACAAAATTGGATGAGCCAAATTGAAGGAAATTTGGACTCCCAAATCGAGCCTTTGGTGTTAGAGACTTGTAGAAATGGTATGGGCATTTTCTTCGATGAAATTGGACATCAAATTTGGGGAATCGTCAAAGAGATTGAAGCCATGTGAGTAAAATTCGGAATTAGGAAAATGAGTGTATTTTTGGGCATCAAAATTAGATTTTTGAGAAATTATAATACAAGAAAGAATTAGGGTCGGGGGGGGGGGGGGGGGGGACCAAGCATTCAATTGGGAGGATAACTATTGTTGACTCCACCTCTTGCTTTATCCAATCTTCACCGGCATGCCTAAAACCAGCTGGCCTTCATCCCCTTCGTGCCATAGCCTTCGCTTCGGCCTCACTTTCATTCTTCTTTAATTCCTTCAAAGACTTCATGCATTTGCTCCCCACTGAAGCCACTAAGCAGCTCGCCCTCTCTCCGCTTGGTTTCGTTCCTTGGCTGCCAGCACCCACGGTCAACACCCTCACCCCACCGAAGCCTTGTTTGACCGCTCCTCCTCCACGTGGTCTCTTCACGAAGCCAACATCCCAGCAACTTCCACCGTTCCTCTCTCCAACGAAGCCGCGTGCGTCTCCCTTAGCTCCATCGACTTCGCTGCTTCCTCCCCGCGTTTTCACGGTCAACTAGCAAAGTCCAGTTGACGCGAGCAGCGAAGCTTGAAGACCAGCAGCTTCCATCTTCGTCCGTGTGGTCTTTCGCCAGCCTGCTCTTTCTCCTTCGCCCGTGTGTTGCCCAGTAGCTCCCTGCTGCCTCTCTGTTCAGTCCATTTCCCGTCGCAGCCCACACGAAATCAACTCTAGTTTCACGGGCCCAAAAGCTCCGTGTTGTTCAATTGAGAAGCCCACGGATCTAGCTCACAATTGAAGCCCAGCCCGTGAGCAAGAAGCCTGCGCAGCAGTCCAGCTGGGCCTATAAGTCCAGCAAGCCCAGGTTTCGACCCAATTCAGAGAAGCCCAGCATCCCAGTTCAGCGAAGCCCGTGAGGTCAGCCCACTTCAGGCCCAGTCCAATTCAGCAACAAGTCTTAGCTTGAGTTGAGATTTGTTGGGCCCGTTCTAGGCTAGGTCTAAGCCCGCCGGCATTGTCACGAACCCAAGTTTGGCTGTTGTTGCGCTGCCGTTGCTGTGTCCCGGTCTTCGCTTTGCTCAAGCGAGTTTTACTCACTAATGCTTTCTTAGTTTGCTAATAATACTTAAGGGTATTTAAATTGAATTAAGTGTAATTATGTGGTTAGATTAGAGTAGATTAGTAATTATTAGATAATTGTGATGCATATTAGGCAATTGAATTGTGCAATTAGCAAGTAGAGACGTATTACTATTTATTAATTAGGCATTATGGGCCTAAATTAGCTTTTTAGTATTTATTTATTAATTTTCGAAATTAATAAATAAATACTTATTTTTGGGAAATTAGGCAGAGATAGCCAACGCCAAAATTTTATGCTGATCATCGTGGTGCAGTTTGTTTATTTATTTGAGCTCTATGTTGTGTTGAATTGCATTAATTGTGATATTTGAGGAATTATTCTTAAATTGATTTAAATTGAGTGGAATGGAATGATTGATTGGTAGATGGTCGAGTATGGTTATTTAGCATTTACAATGCTTGATGAGTTGTAAAGTGGAGAGAATTGTAAGAGTGAATTGGAAATACTCTTGGCTGAGACCGATCAGGTACGAAGTATAAACATATGTGGTTCGGTGATAACGAAATCACTAGTGAAAACGGCGCCTTAAAGAACGCACAAGTGCTATCTATTACATGCATCATTATGGATATACGTGGTTCGGTGATTAAGGATATTACCGGTGAAAACAACACCTTAAAAAATGCACGAGTATTGTCCATTGCATACATCACCTTGGCGAAAACGACGCCAGAGAGAGTACGTGTGATTTGGTGATTGGAAATGACTTAGAGATGGAACGATTGACATGTAATCGACTAGGTCGATTGATTAACGATTTAATTCGATTGTCGTGAATTGATTGATTGGTTGATGCAATATATATGAAGCATCTGTATATAACTTCGAATTGTAGGTTGGGACTGATGCCAAGTAAGTCTTCTGACTCATGCTGTGCCTAGGCAACTTGGTAGTGTATTGGTTTACTAATCGAGTCTTAGGGAGTAGAACTCACTGAAACGTAATCTCAATGGTTATTGTATAACTATTTTAGCCCCGTAGATGAGCCTGAGAAGGAGGAACCAGAAGAGGACGACGAGCCAGAAAAAGATGAAGAGCTGGGAGGAAACGAGCTTAGTGAAAAAGAGTTTGAGGAGGATCGGGATGATGATCCCAAGTACGACTTGGATGAGGATTGAGATCCTATCCCATTTTGTCAAACCTTGTCTGTATGTGAATAGATGTTAGATCAGACTTATGTATCTAGTATTGTGGAATACTATGAAGTGTTTGTATAAAAGTGTGGTTATGAATTTTCAGTATGAAAAATATGACCCTACTTTTCTATCCCATTATTTTATTGTCTGGGGATTTATAATTACTTCTACATGTGCTTATTAAAATAAAAGGATTGGCAATACATAGTTTTGGGATGTTGCACTTAAAATCGACCACGCTAAGGGATATGCGTGTGCCCAAGGATCGGGGCGTGACATTTGTTCCACTTGCTCTCGGACGAAGTGCTATTGTATGCTAATATACTTTGTTCTTGCATGAAATCCATGATTCTTAGCCAAGAATTTAGCACTCTAGCTATTGCACCCGATCTTTACTCCTCATTGTGTAAAACCAAGCTCTTTACAAAATATGCACATTCAGATCATCCTTAGCAGCATGATTAAGGGCCATGTATTCAGCCTCAATTATAGATAAAGCAGCTGTGTTTTGCCTCTTATTCATCCAACTTATAGCTCTGCTGAATAAAGAATCAACATATCTATTGATTGACCTCTTACTATCAATATCACTTCCCCATTAAGTATCCACAAAACACTTTAACTCTAATGTGCTGTTCATACGCTCTTCATACCTTCATAACAGAGCTTAAAGTCATATATACCATGAAGATGACGAAACACCCTCTTTGCTTCCACACAATGGTTTTTCTTTGGATTGGACATATATTTGTTCAATACTCCCACTACTTGAGTGACATATGGACGGGTACACACCATGACATACATCAAGCTCTCAATTGTGCTTGCATATGGGATTGTTGACATCTCTTTAGCTTCCTCTTCAATCTTGGGACACTAGAGCACTAATAACTTGGAACTTGTGGACGTGGGGATTTTCACTGGTTTACAGTTTGCCATCGTGAACTTCTTCAACACACTTTAGTCACCACTTCCCATTTTCACTCTCCCTTTATATTTGCATGCCCAAGATGAAGTTTGCTAAGCTTAGATCTTTCATCTCAAATTGTTTTGCCAATAGTCCTTTCATTGGTTTATTTCTTTTGAGTTAGTCATAACTTCCCATTTTCACATTTCTTTTTTATTTGCATGCCCAAGATGAATGCTAAGCTTAGATCTTTCATCTCAAACTATTTTGCTAATAGTCCTTTCATGGTGTTGATTATTCTCAAACTATTCCCCATTGTCACATATTATCAACATATAAGCTTAAAATAACAAAATTATCCTCTAACCTTTTCACATCGATACAATGATCATTGTCACAACGAACAAAGCCAAGCTTCAAGATAGGTGAGTCGAACTTCTAGCACCATATTCTTAAAGATTAATTTAGGCCATACAAAGACTTGTTTAGTTTGCAAATAAAATCTTGTTATTGTATGACCACAAACCATTTTGGTTGCTTCATGTAAATATTCTCCTCTAAGTCACTATGGAGGAATGCTATCTTCACATCAAGCTGCTCTACCTCCAAACTATATGTAACTGCTACAGATAAGACAAGTTTTATGAAATTCAATTTAGCAACAAGGGAAAAAATCTCACCAAAATTGACTCCCTTTTAGGCTAATATCCCTTCGTAATTAAATGAGCCTTATATCGTTCTATCTCTTCATTTGTATTTTTTCCTCTTGAAGGCCCATTTACAAAACAATTGCCTATTAATCTGTAGATTGTTTTACCAAAATCCATGCCTATTTTTATCCAGTGAGTCCATATTATCTTTCATGGCCTTTTTTCCATTGTTTGGCATCCTTTGCAAGACTTGGATTATGTGATATCCTCGTTTCGACCCGGTTTTTCAAAATGGAATTATTCCGGCAAGTGATCATTGGACGATAGTGTCTTGAGGATCGATAGGCCACGAGGACATCGGGAAATGCCATTTAGGGGCGAAAACTCGATTTTTCATTGGCAAGGGCATATGAGTGCGGAAAAGTGAAAGCGGGCCATGGACGAGGACCTATTGGGCCTTAGCCCAAGTGGGCGGCCCAAGGCCCACATGCCCAAGGGGTGGGTAGCCAAGGGAGGTCCTTGGGCCCCTCAAAGCCCATCAATCCCTTTTGACTCAATCTTGGCGTTAAATGCACAAAATGACATGAATAGTGCATGAATAGTGCGAGATCTTAGTGAAATGACCGAAATGCCCTTCCATTGGACTAAAGACAAAAGGAGAAAAATGGAAGAAAGACAAGGAAGGGGCAGCCATGCATGTGGGTGGCAAAGGAGGGATTTGAACCCAACTTACCTAGTTTAATCTAGTTCTATCAAGCCACTTGAGTGCAAATCCTTCCATTAAATGCTAGATCTTACTTCTAAATGGGGCAACTTTGATGGACAAGAGACAAGGGAAGTGATGGGGCATTGATGAGAGACAATACCTCTCTCTCTCCTCCCTTTCTCCCCCCCTCATGCCGGCACCCTCTCTCTCTCTCTCTCTCTCTCTCTCTCCCCAGCCTCGATTGAACCCCCTCACCTCTATTTTCTCTCCTTGCAAGCTTGTTCTTCACTTATTTTCCTCACCAGAGGCCGTACTGACGCCGGACTGTCACCGAGTGCCACCAGAGTAACGACTAGCCATCGTCTAGCTCCCTCACATGTGGTGGACGAGCGACCAGTAGCTGCAGCAGCTGATTCGGTCTTGTAACCCTCTCCCTTGACGTCTTCCGAAGCCCGAGTCGTTCGTGAGTTGCTTTTTAGCATTTGATGAGGGCTTTCGTTGCATTTAGGGAGTAGTTTGGGGTGGATTAGTGGTAGTTTATGTTATTTAGGTTATGTGCCATGTGGTTTCGGGGTTAAACATGTTGTTAGGATGATGTGCCATGTGGTTTTGTGGTTGAACATATTATTTAGGTTATGTGCCATGTGGTTTAGGGGTTAAACATGTTGTTTAGATGATGTGCCATGTGGATTAATGATTATCTATGTCATTTGAATGATTTGCTATGTGGTTTAATGGTTAAACATGTTATTTGGATGATGTACCACGTGGTTTAGTGGTTATCCATGTTATTTGGGTTATGTGCCATGTGGTTTAATGGTTAAACATGTTGTTTGGATAATGTGACATGTGATTGTGGTTAACCATGTTATTTGGGTTATGTGCCATGTGATTTAATGGTTAAACATGTTATTTTGATGATGTGCCATGTGGTTTAATGGTTATCAATGTTATTTGGGTTATGTTTCATGTGGTTTAATGGTTAAAAATGTTATTTGGATGATGTGCCATGTGGTTTAGTGGTTATCCATGTTATTTGGGTTATGTGCCATATGGTTTAATGGTTAAAAATGATAATTGGAATAGGTGCCATGTGAATTAGTGGTTAAACATGATATGTGGATTATGCGTCATGAGTTTGGGAAGTGAATGATGCATATGTGTGTGATATAAGTGATGTATGTGTATGGAATGATGGCATTTGACAACTGAGGTTGAATGTCGCATGAACATCACATGAGTTAAATGAGAAAGATAAGAAATGGAATATGTAATGGTATGTTCGTGTGATCACTTAAGACCTTGATGTGTTTTATGTGGGGTGTAAACCCATTTTGAGGCGTTTTCCATGGAACGATGCCCGATTAAGTTTGGATGCCCCCAAGTCAATGGGATGTCGTTTGCGGATGGATTTCAGAACGAAACTTCTTAAAGGAATGCTCCTAAGTCAACGACGCTGTGCTCAATAAAGTGAGACAATGCCTGGTTATGACGGATGATTTGCAAACTTTTAGGTTGGCTTTGGGTCATAAGTGGCCATAATAATTTGGACAAATGTGCTTGGGAAGTGCATGAGATTCGTATGTGATGAAGTTTGGATTATTGTATGCATGAGCACATGACTTAGATCATAGTGCGAATTCCTATGTTTGGCTCGAGAACATGAAGTTTATGTTAGGAAATTGCTTATGCATCTACTTTGATGGCCTTGTATTGTAGACAAGTTGTTATGAGATTGATGAGTGTAAAGCGAGAAGTGTGTTACCATGTTTTGCCATCGATAGATATTTGAATGTTTAGGGCACATCCGAGGTGAATGACTTTCCTGCGTGAGGTCTAAGAAGTTCACTCATTGAGTTTATCTCATATTTATTTGTTGAAATGTTTTCAAGCCCTAAGAATGGTTGAACCATTCTATCATATTCATTTTGGCCTACCTATTGAGCATAGTCAGGAGGTGACGGAGTACTATATGCAATATGTCACGACTATTTGGGTCAGTGAAGGTTTGTTTAGCCTCATGCCACATCGATTCGTGACTTGGTATTTTTAGGTAGGCGGCGAGAGCCACGGTCCCATCCGCGGCTTCGACGTTCCGTCGGGTGCTAGAGGATCTGGGGGCGGCATTAGTTGGGATGCCAAGAATGGGGATGTTCTCGATGAGGAGGTGTCTAACCCTGAGATCGACCTTGAGTTGATTGTCGCGTGGGAGGCCTAGACCCCAGAGGCTATTGGGGCTTAGGTAGACATGGGGTGTTAGCATTTTTTGAACCACCCTAATAGTATTAGAGGTGTAGGAATATTCCCAAGCCCTTTTTGAAGGAGGTCGTGGCAAAGCTATTAGGCGTTGGAGGTGAAGAAGTTAGTTGGTTAACCCTGGAACTCGTGTTGTATGAGACGTTGACTTGTAACGCTCTTCAATACATATGAATATGTTTTTAACTATTCCTGCTGTTTGATGATTGGAGATTTGCTCACACTTTCGCTTGGGCATTTTTAAATGTTATTATGATTTGAGTCAGCGACGCTTCCTGGGATATCATAATCGAATGACCAAAGGATAAGTAAAGGTTCAATGAGAACGGGTTGTCGCGCGGCCGTAGAGGTTTGGGCGTGACAGATTATCACTTGTAATAATCAAAGTAAAATTCTCATTGCCAGTAAAGGGGGTAAGCCTCTCAGATGGTTTTCTCAGTCATGTGGACCCTCTTAAGACCGATTCATGTGATGCTTCAACTTCAATCTCAATTTCACAATCTATCGTATCACCCACCGCATTAGGCTCATCAGTTTCACAATCTGAATTTTATGTTTAAGCTTGTTTAGCCTCTATCTCTTCCTTGAAACCAACATATAACTCAACCGTCTATGATTTTTTTAGGAGCTTGTGGAACAATCTGATTTGTTATAGATTCGCATAACACCACATCCCTATTGTAGATGATACGTTTAGTATCAGGATTCCATAACTTATATTCTTTGACATCATCCATGTATCCAATGAAGATGCACTTCTCTCACTTGCTCTCAAGCTTATTTCTTTTTTCCTTTTGTGGATGTACATACGCTTCACGGCCAAACATTCTGACATGAGATATATCTCGCTACTCCTCGAACAATTTATCAAATGGTGTTTGATCTTTCAAAGTGGATGTGGGAGACCTGTTTTTTAGATAGACGCAATAAACACTACTTCCGCTTAAAATTCAGTTTTTGAGCCTGTATCATTTAGCATATTCCTTGACTTTTGCTGAGGTGAATAAGGCATTGTCTTCTGCCTTGCAATGCCCATAGTTGCACTGAATTGATCAAATTTAGCTAAACAGAATTTGTTGCCAGTCCACAAAACTTTGATTTTCCTATTAAATTGATTTTCCGCAAGATCTTTGAACTTGCGAAACCTTTCAAACACATTATATTTCCTTTATAGAAAATATGTCCATACATATATGGAAATATCACTAGTACAAGATATATAATATCTAAATTTTTCAAACGATACTACAAGTTTAAGACCAAAGACGTCACTATGGATTAAATCGATAATCCCTTTCACACTCCAATACATATGGATTCAAAAGATATTTGATTCTGTTCCTCATGTAGACTATGTTCACAAATTTGAAACCTATAGGATAGGATAGAATCATCCACCATCTTCTTTCAGGTAAGGGTCACCAACCCTTTCTAAATGTATGGCCCAATCTCCAATGGCATAGCATCGAAGGATCTTTTTCCACTTGCCATGTGATGTAATTCTCACCATTGATCACTATGCTGCCCAATAGCTTCAACAATTTTTCATATCATTTGTCTCTAGCGATTGTCATAAATATGGGTGTCAACGGTTTAGTTCAGTTTGGATTTTTGGGAAACCGAAACCAAATTGAACCGTTGGGAAGTGCATTATCTTTGCAATGAGCCACGACCTGAACCAAATTTAACCTGAACCAAAGACATGGTTCGGTTTGGTTTAGTCTGGTTTCGTTTTTTTGGTTTTCTTTTTTTGTAATTTTAAGAAGAGGTTTCAATGAAAGAGGGAGAGAAATAAATTGTAATATTAAGAAATTGGGTGATTAAAAAAAGGTTATATTTTCATTCTCTAAATTGAAACCAGAATCAAATTGAGAATGCGTGAAATTCTAATTTGGTTCGGTTCGGTTCAATTCAGTCCAATCATAGATTCATAGGTTAGTTTGCCTGAATACTTGGTGGTGGTGAAAGTAATGTCAACATCTACCATAGTTCCCATAGAAATAAGATTCTTAGTAAGATCAGAAATATGCATCACATTCGGAAGATTCTTGATTGGCTCATCTTTCATCTTCAGCTTCACCTTTCCACGATCAACAATATCAAGCGTCGTGTCATCTGCCATTTGCATTGTACCTCCTTAATGTGGCTCATAACAACATAACCAATCTCCATAAGGCGTCACGTGGAAAGACACTCCAGTACAAATTATTCATGCGCTACAGTTACCCTAAGATGAGTTGCAAACGAGATCCATGTCTCCCTTTTTGCCGTTATCATCCTTCATTATATTGGAGGATGGTATCTCATCTCTTTTCTCTACACCTATCCTTTTGCTTTTGCAATCCTTCTGAAGTGTCCAGCCTTTTTGCACTTCCAACACGTTATTTTCGATGGATCTCTACTTTTAGATCTTCCTCAAGATTTATTCCTGTTACCAAATCTGGATTTGGATCGTTCATTATTCCTTCCTTTGACGAAAAGAGACTCATTTGTCGCACAATCAAATATAGTAGTTCATTGTCTTGTAAGGATATCACATTTATACCAGTGCTAATTGAAATAATTATATGTTCCCATGAATTCAGTAGTGAACACAGTAAGGTACATGCTTTATCTCCTTCACACAAATTACGTCAATAGATGTGAGTTGCCCATAAATAGTATTAAACTTGTTTAAGTGTGTAGACTAAGAATCATCTTACTCACTTGCACACATCTGAAGGTTGCATAGTCGCTTTTGTAGAATTAGCCTGTTCATGAGCTACTTGCTCTAATAAAGGCTTCCCAGCTTCGTCCATATATCCTTCGTCATATCCTCAAAGGTCACATTCACCAAGGCGTTATCAGCAAGACATAGCCAGGTCAGGCTTCGTGTCTTTCGATCGTTGTTGATCCACTACTTCAATTCATTGAACATGGACTCCTTCCTCTTCTCATTGGGACTCTCCTCAGGTTTATCATGTTCGATCGATCACATGCCACAGATCTCTGTCCACAAGCAAGGACTCCATCTTCAATTTTCATAACTCGAAATCATTTCTTTCGAACTTCTCTACTTCAATCCGTGATTGACCAGTCAACATCTTCCAAGATTCGATATTTCTTTTTTTTAGATCTCTCTTCACCAAGAAACTTTAACCTCAAACCTGACAATGCTGCCATATGTTAGTATTAGGTGCATAAACATAACGAAATAGAATGTAAGGTGTGAAAGAGAAATCGATACATAAAGTTTATCCTAGTTCACCATTAAACTAGAGTTACATCTAGTAGGGGATTCCACTATAATTAGCATCTTCCACCTCTTTGTGACAACTCTCAATTACATGAGAAAGAGATTATAAATAGGTGACACAATGACTATTCATGCGCGGAAATTATATAAGCCCTCTGACGTTGTGGGGGCGCTACCCCTTAACCTCCATTGGAATGGCCCCCTTAGACCTCACTTGCTCACCTATCGATGAGGAATATGAATCACACCCAAACATTTGGTATGTCTGGTTTAATGATTGTGAAAAATTGATCTATCCTAGGCTTATGATAGGTTGGAATGGTGTTATATCCTAGATGTGCTTACTTTCTTCAATCTTTACTGATTTCTTAGATAAAACTCAGTATTTTATGCATTTCAACAAACACCAACTTCCATTTTTTTTTTTTTTAATGGAGGGACTCAATTAGGGTGCTTTAGTTGAAACTGCTTCCTCGGGATAGGAGATAGAGACAATTGGAAGTTGAATATTGTGATCTTACATATTATGTAAATTCGAGCATTTAATGCATTAATTGAAAAGGGAAAAATACCAAAAAAGTCATAAATCTATTTGCATTTGTGCCAAGTTAGTCATAAACTATTTAATTGTATCAATATAGTCGTAAACATTTTTATATTTTACCCATTGAGTCCATTTGGCCATTTTAGGTTGGAAATTGCTAACATAGATATTGATAATCCCACATGACATAGTTCATGCTAACGTAGGCATTTTTTTTTTTTTGTAATTTTAAAAAAATTGTGGTTTTTTCTTTTGTTTACTATTTTTTTGGACTAAGGGCCGACAAGAGTTGCCGACTTACCCTTGCCGGCAATAGGAGAGCCTTGATGCCCTTGCTTAGTCCAACAAGGGATGCGATGCCCTCACCTGGCCTAGATCTAGTGAGAGGTAACGACTTCGCCATATCTAGGAGAGGGAACACATGCCCTTGCTTTGGCCAGTGAAGGTGTCACAACCCTTGCCTAGGTTCTCATTAGCAATAGTAAGGGCCCACAAGGCCGTGACACCGTTTCCTAGTGCCAATAAGGGTTGCTGGCCCTTAGTCCAAATATAAAAAAAAAGAGAAAAGAAAAAACCATAAATATTAGTAAAAAAATGTTCACATCAGTACCGGATGTGCCACATAAGACCGTAAACGTCTACGACAACAATTTTTGACTTAAATTGGCTTGATATATTGAATCGGCAAAATATGAAAAAGTTTAGGATTAATTTATCACAATTAAAATGTTTATGATTAAATTGGTACAACAAATGCAATAAATTTTGGATTTTTTTTTATATACTTTTTCCGTTGTAAAGGCTTGGGTACTTTGCAAAATTGGGCGCGCAATCGTCACTTCTAAAAATCTAAGTGACTAGAGTATGATCTCGACAACAGTTTGCAAATTAAAATATTTCATGCTGAAGAAGGGCCTCATGTGTTATAGTTGAAAGAAATTTCTCTATGCAGAATAATTTTGTGGACAGCATCAACGTCAACATCAAATGCTACAAATTACCCGCTCTACAATTCTTAAAAAATACAATCGTCGGCAAACGGTGGAAACAATTTCTTTTTCCATAAACAATTTAAATTTCAATATGGAATTTCGAATGTCATTTGGGCAAATTTCCCGAGCTTCAAGATCTCTTCGAATTGATTGAGATATTCCAAGTAAATGGAAGGCCATTTTTCTTACCCGTGAAATCCTCTATATAAATAACCTCATGTCTTTCTGATTCATGCAGGTGATGATCTTTCTGCGATTCATGCTCATTGCGATAAGAACATGTAGTGGTTCCATGTATGCATTGATATGTTTCTCAAACGTATTTAAAGAAAGGACTAACTATGAATTTCTGCATAGCGTTAGGCCCAGTAAGCAACCTAAAAAGATTGAATTGGTTTTTCTTGTAAACAAAACTAATTTTGCAGAACCAACTCCTTGGTTAAATTCTGCTTCTACGAGCAAGTGAACTAGTAAATGAAGTGCACACAATAAAGAGTTTAGGTTAAGTGATACTACAAGCCTGATTTACGCAGGGTCGGCTTGATAACCATACATCCTCTCTTCCAGCTCCAATAGTTTAATTAGACTGTAATTCACTATTTTAGCTAAGAGCATATACACCGCTTTGTTACATGCATAGAAGGATCTACCACGCCAAAACAAACTTGGTCTATAGCCACCTGCTATCGAAACAAGCCACTATTACACCCTCTCCGATTGTTTATCGCACACCCTACAGGCTTGGTCTATAGCATAGTACCCACACTCCCCAAATCATAAACTACACTGGTAATTATTTATAAAGGGTCCCTCGTGCACTTTGTTTACTCTTAAGGCAATGTCTTTTATTTAAGTACAAGGACTTCTCTAGTAAATCTAAAAATGGGTTTGTACACTTCCACGAACATTAGGATCAGCTCTCAATTGGCTACAATGCAACAGCAAAGAGACAGGCTCAAGAATAGCGGAAAATGCCTCAATTCCTCTTGTTCTCAAGCACTCGCAATCAGATTTGTTCTACTCGAGTTTTGGTCTTCTTACAAGCCTCTTTTATCATGCCAATCAATCGGATTTTCTATATAACGAAGGTTTTGTTTTATTTTTTCTTCAATCTCCATTGGCACCGTCATCACGCTACTTCCAAAGCTTTGCTTCTCCAAGTTGTTTCTACTAATTCCAGTACTTTGCAGAACTTCCCTTATATAAGGAGTGCTTGCCACTCCAAGTGCCAAAACATGGCATGGGTAGATACTTAAGAGCAAATATATCAAAAAAAAAAAAAATACTCTTAAGTGTCAACATTAGAGAATAAATGAACACTTAAGTGCCAACGGCAAGGATTTCCAACCAAACTACCGACGTGACATTTTCCGATGCCATTTTTTTACTAACGGGGCAATTATTTTAAAAAAAATTATCCACCTGGTGCTGACATACCTAAATAAGCCCAAAACAATGTCATTTTGCCTCCAAATTTGATTTTTAAATTAAATATTAGTTAAATTAAATTAAATGATGTGGCATTTTTTTTAAATTATCCATGTGAGGCTGACGTGGCTAGTCAGCCCAAAACAATGGCGTTTTGCCTCGAAATTTGATTTTTAAATTAAATATTAGTTAAATTAAATTAAATGATGTGGCGTTTCTTTGAAAAAAAATTATCCATGTGGCACTATCATGGCTAGTTAGCCCAAAATGACGTCGTTTTAATCCAAATTTAGTTTAATGAATATAAATATTAATTAAATTAAATATAAAACTAAAAAAAAAAGAGTAGGGGAGGCCCTCATTGTTGCCGCCCCACCATAAATGGAAAAGGCTAGCGGTGGTGGCATGAGGGTTAGCCAGGGTTATCGAGCCTCAACCAATGGTCGATGACCTTGGCTAACCGTAGGTGAGGGCCGCACCCCACCGTCGTGGCACTTTCCAACGATGATGGGGTGGCTGTGATGAGGGTCTTCCCTATTCTCTCTCTCTCTTTTATTTTTTCTTTTAGTTTTTAAATTTAATTTAATTAATATTTATATTAAAAATCAAATTTGGAGGAAAAACGACGTCATTTTGGGACAAGCATTGCCGAGTAAATATTTCAGCGAGTCATGTAGACCAGTTTTATTGTTAAAATAATGTCACACCATATTTCATGCAAATCTCGTCAGAGTTGGCACTTAAGTGTCCAATTTTTAAAATAAGTGATATTTAAGTATACCTTTTGGAAGTTTTGGCATTTAAGTGTCCACCCATACCAACTTTTGACACTTGAGGTGTACTTTTGCCCCTATATAAATATAGAACGCAACTTCCATTGGTTGTTGCTATAAAAGTAGCTATGTCATAATTACTAAGCCAACCATCCGATATCTTAGCACTACTCCAAGAACTAGGGATGAGCATGGTTCGGGTTGGGCCAAACCACCCCCCAACCTTTGGATCAACCTCTACAGTATTGGTTCTTAATTTTTGAGATCGAAAACCGACTTTATTGAGCTTAGGACCAAGGACCGGATCGACCCAATATGTTCGGTTCGATTTCAAGGTCAACTTGGGACCAACTGATAATTTTTATATTTCATTTTTTGTACTCCTTGAAAAACCGAAGATCGGACTGACCCAATGGGTTTGATGACAAGTGAGATCAACTAAGAGAGGCTAGCGGTGAGCATTGAGTAGGGGCAAGCGTTGAGCGTGGGGGTGAGTGTCAAGTGGGGCAAGCAGCGAGCAACAAGGAGGGTGAGCATCGAGTGGCGGCAGCATGAGTAACTAAAAGAGAGCGAGGTGAGTGTCGAGTGGCGAGCGGAGAAATTGTTTCTTTTGATTTTGGCAAATTGATGACTAAGAGGACAAATAAGACAAAAGAGAATGAGTATTAGAGGAGGATGCCGCAAGGAGCTATTTGTACTTTTTTGGATGCCATGATGACTCCTCATAAAAACATTTTCCTCCTTTGTAAATTATGGCTATCGACACTTTAAAAGACATTACATATTTAAGTTATTAAAGAACAATGTAAAATTACTTGAACTCCACACTAATGAGTTGTTTAATATTGTTGACGCCATTTGTTTTAGGGTTTTCTCTATGTAAAAAAAAGTTATAAATAATATATTAGACATATATAAATATATATACACACAGTCAAGGTTGGTCCGGGTTGGATCCACCCTAAATTCTTAGGATCGAGAACCAACAAGCACAGTGCTAGTTCAAAAATCTCAGGACCAAGGACTGACTCAGTCTCCATAGGAACTGGACCAGGACCGGCAGGGTTGGGCCGATTTAGGGTTGACCCTAAACCGATGCTCACCCTTACCAAGAACCAACTATAATCACATATTTTTGGGTAACCATGTGCATCCTCCACCAAATTAATTTGGTATTATCGTTCCAAAGAGGTGTGGGACGCATGCTTTAATCTTTGATGGATACAAGACAATAGGATTTGACAATTATGTGTTATGTTTTAGGAAAAATACCAAAAAAATCTCAAATCTATTGCATTAGTAACATTTAGTCCTAAACTTTTCACTTGAACTAGTTTAGTCCAAAAACTTTTTAAATTTGTACTAATTCATTCTATTTAGCCAATTTAGGTATAGGGTATAGACGATGTTGAAGTGGACATTTTTTTCAATAATTTTTTATTTTTAACAGTTTTTTGATTTTTTTCCTATCCCTTTTCTTTTTGTTGGTGCTGGTGGTTGGTCCCTCATGACTAGTGATGGTCGACCTTGCTGGGCGATGCATGGTCGAGGGTAGGTGCCGGCGAGGCTGACCTTTACCCAAGCCAAGACGGCTTTACCACGCCTCTGTGAAAGCTAGTACGAGCACCTAGAGGGGGTGAATAGGTGCGAAAACAAATTTTCCAAAGTGAAGTGAGTGATTTTACTTTTAAAACAACTCTGTTCAGTAATAGATTATGAAAAGGAAATTAGACTCTAATAATCAAATAGAATTACGATCAAAATAAAAGAGCTTAGGGAAGAGAATAAGAACACAAGGTTTATAGTGGTTTGGCTTAATCCAAGCCTACGTTCACTCTTTCGCATTGATAGCCCACCGGTTGGATTTCACTATGAATCAAAAGAGTTGTTACAGTATAGCTCTTTTTTGATTCCACAATGTAGAGACTTTGCTATACTTCCTCAAGGTCTTACAAGAGATATAAACTCTATTTTGAGGAAATGATTTCGCTCAACAATTGAATTGACTAAGAATAAGGAGTTTCAGATTTTGGAATTATTATATCGCGTGTACACTCGAATAACTGGAATGTCTTCCTTATATACTCCTTCATGCCATCACACTTGTTGGCACTTACCAAGGAGTTCTTCAAATCTACCTATTGGACAGAATCAATTAGGGAGATTTCAAGTTATTGAAGGAATATGACAATAGCCCACTAATCTTGCTTGCTCATACAATCAAGATCTAGGTTTCCATAAGTAGAATCTTCCAAGTATACATTGCAAATCAACGGATCCAAAATCCTTGAATCAATCTCAATTTGAATAATGGATTCCGACATGCTATATCCAACCAAGAGATCTTCTTCAGTCGATAAAATCAAATCCTTAATGAAATACTCAGTTTTGGATAAGCCTTTTTCGACGGTCTAGAAACTGTCAATGAGAATAGACTTTGAGTCTTGAATCTGGTAGTTTGGTGGTCTTTAGACTTTGATGAAAGAGTCTACAAGTCTTTAGACTAGACTGATGGAAACGTTTTGTTAACTTCAAAACACTTAAGGAAGTTTTCTCCAACAATCTCCCCATTTTTGATGGTGACAAAACTTTCCTGCAAATTTGGATAACTTTGACCTGCAAAATAATGCTCAAGCAAACATGGATATCTCACAAAGATAATTTGCTTAGTAAAGATAACATTAAAATTTGCATCCACAGGAAATAATTTAGTCCTGTAAATGAGTAACTATCTTTGCCATGAAATACCAATATAGTGCTTAAAATAAACAAACGATCAAACAATCCAAATCCTAATCCAGTGATAACCAAACATCCAAACACAAAAGTAAAGTCAATCAAAAAGTCGAGTTTAAATCTCAATTCTCAAATCTGCACCACATCTCTCTCCCTTTTTGTCAGCATTAGAAAGGTAGAGATGAAAAGCAAATGGAATTATGATTGCTTTGGAACACGAACAACTGGAAATCTCCCATTGACTGGACAATCCCTTCCAACTTTTTCAAATCCTCCTTTAGTTGAGCCATATTTTCACCATTGGCATTTGCTTGAACTTGAAGAGCAAGGGCATGAATTTGATCATGCAAAGAAACTGAAGAGGCTTAACCTGCATTCTACAAGTTCTGAACTTCGCATCCCAGAGCATAAATTTGGCCTTGCATCTCCATAAGAACATTAAGCACTTTGCAAAAATCTGCCGAATTATCAGTCTGAGTACTGGCTTCTACACAATCAGTAGGTGTATTGACAGATGATGGCAAGTCAGCACAATCACTTAGATTTGGTGATGAAACCTCATGGCCTTCCTCAGGGAATTGAGAGGTATAGATATCTTCTGGATTTGCTGGTGAATAACTTACTCCTTCACTAGTAGCACCAATTGAAGATGTGCCTCTTTTCTCAGCATCTCCCCCTGTTTCATTGCCTTCAAGCGGTGAGAAGTACTCTTCATACTCTGTTTCCTCTTGGTCACCTTTGCCCTCTTCTTCTTCTTCTTCTTCTTCTTCTTCTTCTTCTTCTTCTAAAGCAATCCTTTCTTCCTCTGCTTCTTTCTCCATTGATTCTCTCTCTCTCTCCAGTCCTTTGTTCGATCTCCTCCTTATCCTGTTCTTGTCTCACCTCTGTCTCTGGAACAGAACGACTTAAGTTTTTCAAAGCAAGAGCAGAAATTGTGATATCATCCTCATCCTCTTCATCCTCTAAGATGAGTACTCTTCTTTTCTTGGATGAAGCAACCATGGGCTCTTTCCTTTTCCGTTTTGCAGCCGAAGAGACTGGATGAGTCTTGACAGGGGTTTTATCCCTTAATTGCTCCAAAGCCTTGTTAAGTTCCTTCAGACGCATTTTAGAAACCATTTTTAGTCCCACCACTATTTGATCGCATGTTCGAACACAAAGAATCCTGGGAGGCTGAATGTTCAAATGTCTGAATAACTTAGTGACCAGTGCTGAGTAAGGAAGTTGGCCCTTGTCTTTCACCATCTTTTTGTACATGTGGAACATAATAGTGCGTGGAAGAGAGAATTTTTTGCCAGCGTTAATGGCATACATTAGCTTTGCCTCCGAGTTTGAAACATCGGTCTTCGAAGTCAATTTAGGTCTGAGACAGTTGATCACTATCTTGTGAAGCAAAATATTTGAGGCATTCATCCTCAAATATGAAATCTTTCCTTCCGCCGTTCTATCCCGATTAAGCTCTACCGTCGCACGACCAATAGACACACTGATTGGTTGGAATTTCCCTCTTTCAACCCCAATCACATTAGCGAATGTATCCATGTCAACTACATTGTCCTGATCTCGAACATTGAAAGAGAATCTATTTGCATCCAAGAAACTTATATTAGAATAGAAGTAAGTAGTGAGTTCAGCATGAGCCTCTATCTTTTCAGAACAAAACTGTTTTAGTTGAAGAAGATTGAATTTCTCTCGTAGCTTGACATTAAGAGAATCAAGAGAATCAAAGTCCACACTTCTAGGGTTAATCACACCACGCTTTAGTAACTTAGAGTATAGTTGCTTGTGTTCCTCCGAGCGAAACAAATCTTTCATTTTGCTTTGGATTTTCGCCACAACACCCATTCTAGGTTTAAAATGAGTGTACATCCGATTATTATCATTCCCATTAGGTTGACTTAGCCCTCCAACATGTGGATCGCTTGGGATATTTGTGAATGCTTCTTCCGCTGACCTCACAGGAGCAATTCTTGATCGTTCCATTGTGTGTAAAAAGTAGGTTTCATTTCGATACCCTTTTTCTTTCAAAAATTCATCAATATAGTTCAAGGGAGTACCACCCTTCTTTAAAGCACAATAAAGCTTAAAAGTAAAAGCGGGCTTTTGAGTTCTTATGGGTTCTGCATCTTCGATGATTTCTTCCTCTTCTCGATGTTCAATATTCTGAGGTCTAGATGGAGGAGATGGACATTGCTGAGAATGTTGTGGGTTCTGCTGCTGTCTAGAAGATTCTTCTTCCTAGGTGAGGTCAAAGTGCGTAGGACCCTCACGCATTTGCTATGGTCCCCTGTTCGCAATCCTCAAAAACTTTCTTTAAGATGACATCCTTCACAGTCTTTAAGAGATTCCAAGCTTGTTTCGCAAGAAAGATGAAAGCTTTTTGAGGATTAAACAAGAGAAGAAAAGAGAAGTTGAAGATCTGTGCTCTCTTAGGGTTTTTGTGAGTAAAACGAAGAAGAACCAACAGTATATAAGGCAGTCAAAGCAAGGCATACAGAACATTATAAAAAGGAAAAATAAAAATGCCTTTTCAAAAAATAACTACCTTTTTGAAAAATTAGATAACCGTTATTTTCAAAAATAACTTCTTTTTCGAAAGGGAAAGATTGCAATAATCACGAAAACTGGGGAAGATAATATCAATCAATTATAGATAGATGATCATACCTTTTCAAGATTTTATCCGAGAGATAAATTTATAAAATAGAAATAACTTACAGTCATGAATCTTGATCATTTGAGTTTGAGTGTCTTTAGACTTTCAGCCCTAAGTCTGAATTTCTCAGACTTTAAGATATTGAGTCTGGAACGAATAACTTCAAATTGACTTTTCTTCAAAGGCTTTGTAAATATGTCCGCCAGTTGATTCTTTGAATCAATAAATTGAATCGAAACTTCTCCATTTTGAACATGATCTCTAAAGAAATGATGTCGAATCTCTATATGTTTTGCTCTTGAATGAAGAATTGCATTCTTGGTGAGATTGATTGCGCTGGTGTTGTCACAATTGATCTCAGTACATGAATCTTTAATTCCAAAGTCTCTTATATTTTATCCACATAATTTGTGAACAACAATTTTCAAGAGCTACATACTCTGCTTCTGCTGTAGAAAGAGCTACGGTATTTTGGTTCCTTGAAAACCAAGACACTATCCTGTTACTAAGAAGTTGACAGGTGCTCGAGGTGCTCTTTCTATCAACTTTGCATCCTACTAGGTCTGCATCTGAGTATCCAAGAAGAGTGAAGTCTCATTCTTTAGGATACCAGAGGCCTAAATTTGAAGTTGAGGCAATGCATTTGATAATATGTTTTGCAGCACTTAAATGAGATTTTTTGGGGTCTGATTGAAATCTGGCACAAATACAAACACTAAACAGAATGTCAAGTTTAGAAGCAGTAAGATAAAGAAGTGAACCAATGATACTCATGTATAGTTTTTGGTCAACTTTCTTTCATCCTTCATCTTTGTCCAGCTTCAAGGAACTTGACATTGGTATATCAGTCTTTTTGCAATTCTCCAGTCCAAACTTTTTGACAAATTCTTTAGAATATTTTTCTTGGTGAATAAAAGTTCCCTCCTTCAGTTGTTTCACTTGAAGCCTGGGAAAGAAGGTTAGTTCACCCATCATGCTCATTTCAAATTCATCCTACATAGACTTAGAAAATTTCTTGCACAAATTTTCATTAGAAGATCCAAAAATAATATCATCAACATAAATTTGAACAAGTAAAAAGCTTTTGCTTTTTCTTTTGATAAACAATGTAGTATCTACTTTACGTTTGATAAAGCCATTTTGAATTAAAAACTTACTTAGTCTATTGTACCAAGCTCGAGGTGCTTGCTTTAAACCATATAGAGCCTTTTTTAGTCTGAATACAAAGTCTGATTTCCTTGGGTCTTCAAAATCGGGAGGTTGTTCCACATAGACTTCCTCTTGGATAAATCCATTTAGGAAAGCGTTTTTGATGTCTATTTGGAATAACCTGAAATTCTTATAACAAGCAAAAGCAAGTAATAATGTAATTGCTTCTAACCTTGCTACTGGCGCGTAAGTTTCATCATAGTTTATCCCTTCTTCTTGCATATATCCTTTGGCCACGAGTCTTGCTTTATTTCTTACGACTTTTCCTTTCTCATTCATCTTGTTCCTGAAAACTCATTTAGCTCCAATGATGGATTTACCTTTTGCTTTTGGAGTCAATTCCCAAACATCATTAATACTGAATTGCCTGAGTTCTTGTTGCATAGCTTCAATCCAGCTTTCATTAGTTAAAGCTTGTCCTATACTTTTGGGTTCTATTTCAGAAATAAGAGCAACGGCATTAGATTCTTCATGCCTTTTGGATCTTGTGCGAATTCCTTCATTAATATCACAAATAATGAGATCTTTGGGATGACTGGACTTATGCTTCCAGTTGCTAGTTGATTTGTTAGATTGTTGATCATTTCCTTTATTTGAATCTTCGATGATCATTTGTTGCTGGTCTTCTGAAGTTTAAGCTGCTTCTGGAGATTTAGAATTTGTAAAGTTTGGAGCAGGTTTAGATTCTTCAGGTTGAGTCTGAATCGATTGATTTTGCATAAAGTCTTAAAATTTGATATTCATCGATTCCTTCATAGATTGAGTCTTTTTATTGTATACTCTGTAAGCTTTGCTTGTGATTGAATATCCAAGGAAAATACTTTCATCTAATTTTTCTTCAAACTTACCAACTCGATCATTTGCATTTTTCAATATAAAACATTTGTATCCAAACACATGAAAATATGAAACAATTGGCTTCTTTCCTTTGAATAACTTATAGGGAGTTTTCTCAGAAACATGTCTTAAGAAGACTATTAATTATATAACACACTGTAGAAACTGCTTCAGCCCAAAAATGAGAAAAGATGTTATTTTCAATTAAAAGAGTTCTAACCATTTCTTACAGCGATCTATTCTTTCTTTCCACAACTCCATTTTGCTCTGGAGTATATGGTGAAGAGAACAAATGTTGAAAGCCAGATTCATCACAGAATTTAGCAAAGTCTTGATTTTTAAATTCACCTCCATGATTTGTCCGTATACTTAAAATAACATACCCTTTCTTATTTTGGACTTTCTTAGCAAATTTTATAAAATAAGAAAATGTTTCGGACTTACTTGTTAGGAAATATACCCAAGTGAATTGTGAATAATCATTCACAATTACTAGGCAGTATTTCTTACCTCCAATGCTTTGAGTTCTGGTTGGTCCAAAGAGATCCATATGCAAGAATTGCAGTACACGGTTAGTGGATACTTGATTTATTGGTTTGAATGAATTTCTTACCTGTTTTCCCAATACACATGGTGTGCATAGATCAGACTTTTGGTATGTGAGTTTAGCTAGTCCACGAACAAGCTTCTTTGCTGAGATTTTGGCTATTTGCTTCATGTTGATGTGCCTAAATTTTCTGTGCCATAAGTTTGCTTCCTCTTGAATTGAGATTAGACATTGAGTTTCATCTGGTTTTGATATCGAAGAGGTAGATATTCCCATGTCTTCACCCGGTGAAAGACTAAGATGAGTCTTTATTGGTTCTTGAACATATTCATTCTTGAAAGTTAATTTTGAAACCAGTGTCGTATAGCTGACTGATACTCAGCAAGTTGTAGTTGAGTCCTTCCACTAAGGAAACATTACTGATCGTGAGGCTTCCAATCTTTACAGTTCTGCATCTCACAATTTTTTTCCTTTGCTATTTTCTCCAAAAGAAACTTTTCCACCATTAACTTGCACAAGTTTTATGAAATAATTTGAGTCTCCTGTCATATGTCTTGAGCATCTACTATCCAAGTACCATTTAACCTTTTTCTTGATAGTGACCTGCATTTAGAAAAGAAACTCAAGCTTTCTTTGGTATCCATATTTTCTTGGATCTATTGGTGTTAGTGTGATACACGGTCTTTGCCCATACCTTCTTAACATGTTTCCAAACCATAGGACATTCTTTCTCAAAATGATCTGAGCTATTACACTTAGAACATTTAAGAGCACTGCGGCCTACATGTTTTACAAAAACTTTTTTGAAATGATTTTTGTAAAAATATTTTGTAGAACTTTGCTTAATTCTTTCCTTTACTTTAGGAAAATCAATTAGAGGAATGGTTTCAGTAGTCATTCCCAAACCTGATTTGTTGAAGTAAGATCTTTGTGCTGAAAGAATTTTTTAAAGTTTCTCAGATCATATAAAAAATCTTTTAGAAATACTTGAGATATCATTTTTCAAGAATGCATTTTCTTTTGAAAGATTGTCTGCATTTTCTTTCAAAATACTAACACTTTTGTCTAAAATTTCGGCTTTCTCTTTCTAAACAATTTCTTGTTGTTTTAGTGCAGAATTTTCCGTTTTAAGTTTGGAAATCATTTTAAGAGAGGTTTTAAGACTAAGACACAATTCATCAATGTATCTAGAGATTTTAGTAGGAATTTTTAAATTACTTACCTCGATTTCACTGTCTGAGTCTAAGTCTATCTCATAGTCTGAATTTGAGTCTGATTGTGCTATGAGACAAATATTAGCATAATCATCATCACTTTCCTCACATTCGGTATCGCTCCAAGTTTCTGCTTTAAGTGCCTTTCGATATGTCTCAGCTTTTCCTTTCTTTCTCTTTAGCAGGGGACAATTGGGTCTGATGTGTCCCTTTTTCTTGCATTCAAAGTAAACTACATGTTTGTTAGATTCATCATCCCTAACTGACTTATTTTGTAGCCTTTGAGAACTTTGTTTCTTTAAATTAAATCTTCTCCCCTTTTTGTTCAGTTTTCTGAACCTTCTTATCATAAGAGCAAGCTTTTCATCATCCATATCGTCTTCAGAATCTATGACATCAGAATCATCATTAGATTTTAATGCAATGGATTTCTTACCTTTGGAATCTTCATCTTCGTTGATTTGCTCCACTTCATAAGATTGAAGAGTGCCAACCAATTCGTCAATAGAGAGTGGCATGATTCTTTGTGTCTCCCTTATTGAAGTCTTTATGTGATTCCAATCTTTGGACAGTCCATCCAGTAACTTGTTAACCTTCATGGGTCCAGAAATTGGTTGACCTTGATATTCAAAACCATTCACGATTTCTGTAAAACGACTAAACATGTCAGTGATAAATTCTCCTAGTTTCATCTTGAATGCTTCATATTGACCGAGCAGAATATTGATTTTGGTTTCTTTCACTCGATCAGTTCCTTCATAGGTGATGTATAATTTATCCCAGACTTTTTTAGCTGTTTCACAAGAAGATATTCTGTTATATTCAGTAGGAGATAATGCACAATATAAAGAATAAATTGCTTTTGCATCAAAAGCTTGTCTCTTGGTTATCTCTTATTGAGTCATTTCACTAGACTCAACAGCTTCTTTTCCTCTTTCTAAGACTGTTGCAGCTTTAGGAATAATTCCTTTGTCTACCACGTCCCATTCCAGAGGATTCTTTGATCTTAGGAATACCTTAATCTTGTTTTTCCATATGTTGTATTCATTTCCATCAAAATAAGGCAGTCTGGTATTGCTTTGCCCTTCAACCGAACCTGGAGCCAACATACTAGTCATGAATTTTTAACTTTAAAGTAAAACACTTCAACTTAAGTGAGTACACAGGCTCTGATACCAATTGTGAAAGCTAGTACGAGCACATAGTAGGGGTGAATAGATGCGGAAACAAATTTTCCAGAGTGAAGTGAGTTATTTTACTTTTAAAACAACTCTGTTCAACAATAGATTATAAAAAGGAAATTAGACTCTAATAATCAAATAGAATTACGATCAAAATAAAAGAGCTTAGGGAAGAGAATAAGAATACAATGTTTGTAGTGGTTCGGCTTAATCCAAGCCTATGTCCACTCTTCTGCACTAATAGCCCACTGGCTGGATTTCACTATGAATCAAAAGAGTTGTTACAGTATAGCTCGTCCTTGATTCCACAGTGTAGAGACTCTGCTACATTTCTTCAAGATCTTACAAAGATATAAACTATCTTTTGAGTACACGATTTCGCTCAACAATTGAATTGACTAAGAATAAGGAGCTTTAGACTTTGGAATTATTCTATCGTGCACACACTCGAATAATTGGAATGTCTTCCTTATATACTCCTTCATGCCATCACACCCGTTGGCACTTACCAAAGGAGTTCTTCCAATCTACCAATTGGACAGAATCAATTAGAGCGATTTCGAGTTATTTAAGGAATATGACGATAGCCCACCAATCTTGCTCGCCCATATAATCAGGATCTAGGTTTCCATAAGTAGAACCTTCCAAGTATAACTTGTCAATCAACGGATCCAAAATCCCTGAATTAATCTCAATATGGATTCTGACATGCTATATCCATCCAAGAGATGTTCTTCAGTCGATAAAATCAAATCCGTAACGAAATACTTAGTTCTGGATAAGCTTTCTTCGACGGTCTAGAAACTGTCAATGATGATAGATTTTGAGTCTTGAGTCTGGCAATCTAGTGGTCTTTAGACTTTGATGAAAGAGTCTGCAAGTCTTCAGACTAGATTGATGGAAACGTTTTGTCAACTTCAAAACACTCAAGGAAGTTTTCTCCAACAGCCTCATCTTCAACTTGAGTGACAAATTAGCTTTATCTTCTTCATCTTCTTCGCCATTCATAAAACCCTAGAATCTAACGAGCTTTTTGTCTCACTACCATTTTAGGTCCACTATCACTTATCCCTGAGCGGAGACATGCCTTGCAACAGCAACATCCACTTCACCTTGTCGTCCATCAAAATTTGGCCCCTCTTCTCGCCTTTGTTGCTTTTGAATTTCCTTTCTAGTTCCCATGGTCCAACGTTGCCATCATCAAAACAAGTCACATACTCGCTCAGTTCATCAGCTCCTTCAAACATTGGGAGTGCAAGCATCGACTTGGGCTGAAGTTGCCACTTCTTAGCTCGCTGTTACTGTCATTATATCTAGCTTTATGAGGCATGGTGAGGCCGTGCTAACCTGGTTGAGGGTCAACCTCACCATATGTAGCGAGGGGAGCCTCTTTGGCGCTCCCCTTGCTAGCCATGGCTTGTGGCCTTCAACTAGCTATTGACACTAGCAAAAATAAAAGGGAAAAGAAAAAAAAGGAAAAAATTCAAAAAAAATATTTAAAAACAAAATTAAAAAATTATTAAAAAATTATTAAAAATAAAATAGAATTCAAAAATATTATTAAAAATATTTATGTTAGGATCAGCTATGCCATGTAAAATGGCTAACATCCACATTAACGATTTCCACCTTAATTAGCTGAATGGATTGACTTGGTATTAATATAAAAATGTTTATGACTAAATTGATCAAATTAGTTCTCAAAAGTAGAAAAATTAGCTGATGTTACCAAATGAAGTCCTATTCTTTTTATATCCTGAGGAACAAAAGAACAAAAATTGCCAAGAATTGGTTGGTTATCAAACATGCTATTATTGTTCTGTCATTTTGACTTAGGCACCTATCATTTCGCTTTGTCAATTCCACAAAATGATGTCAAGTCCTTTTCTTTCTAATCCTGATGTTAGTCCAATCTTCTTTCCACAGTAGGAAATTCCTTACAATTTCCACAAAGAGTAACACTACATATGATATAGCTAGTACGAGTACCTAGAGGGGGGGTGAATAGGTATATAAAATTTTCTTGAAGATTGCGCAATACTTAGATAGATGAAGAATTTGCAAAAATTAAAAATTCAATCGCAAGACTGAGTAAAGGAAAGAGAGAATTGAACACGCGGTTTATAGTGGTTCGGCTTGATTCAAACCTACGTCCACTCTTCTGCACTGACAGCCAATTGGCTGGATTCCACTATGAACAAAGAGATATTACAGTGTTGATCTTCCTTGACTTCTCGGTGTAGATGATCTACCACACTCGCTCAAGGTATCACTAAGTATAACCTCTCCCTGTGAATATAATTTTGCTCAGACTGTATCGACTAATAATCAAGGTTCTTCAGACTTTGGAATTTTTCTCTCGATCACGTACTTAAAACAACCGGAACGTCTTCCTTTTATACTCCTTTATGCCATCATAGCCGTTGGCATTTACCAAAGGAATTCCTCCAATCTACCCGTTGAACGGAATCAATCAAGAAGATCATCCGAGCTATTTAAGGAACCTGATGATAGCCCATCAATCCTGTTCGCCCATACAATCAGGATCTTGGTTTCCAAGAATAGAACATTCTAGGAATATTTCGTCGACCATCGGATCTTCAATCGATCTAGATACGAATAAAAGAATCCGTTATATTTATCCAACCAAGAGATCTTCTCCAGAAGATTGGATCGAATCCTCAACCATATACTTCGGTTTTGGATTTCCTTCGTTACTGGATTAGTAAGATTGTCAGTGAGAATAGTCTTGAGTCTTGAGTCTTGAATCTTGAGTCCTAAGTCTGATGAACATAAAGTCTTCAGACTTTAAACTGTCGGTCTTCGAGCATCCAGACTTAGACTGATAGAAACGTTTTGTCAGCTTCAAAATATTTTGGAAAGATTTCTCCAACAATCTCCCCATTTTTGATGGTGACAAAACTTTCTTGTAGATTTGAACAACATTGAACTGCAAAAACATTTCTCAAGCAATATGGCTAACTCATAAAGATTAATAAAACAACCGGACTCGCATCCACAACAAATTGGTTAGTCTTTCATGAGTAATACCATATAACAACACTTGATATATAAATGCAACCAGTCAAGTATCTAAATCCACACAGTCAAATTTAACACCCAAGTTCACTCAAGTCAAACTCAAAAACATAACCAAAAAAATGTAACCAAAAATTTAAAGTTTAACAGATGTTGGTTCAAATTGGTTCTCCCCCTTTTTGTCATCATTAAAAAGGACGAGAAAGGAGTCAGGTCTGCTTGGGAATTAGCACGATCTGGAATTCTCCCATAGACTGGACTATGCCTTCTAGCCTCTTCAAGTCTTCCCTTATTTGAGCTGCCTCCTCTCCTTTGGCATTGGCTTGAAGTTGTAGAGCGAGGTCTTTCATTTTGTCCTCGGGGTAACCGAAGACGCTTGTCCAGCATTCTTGATGGTTTGAATCTCACGAGTCTAGAGCATATATCGTCCCCGCATTTCCATAAGAATATCAAGAATACGACGAAAATCTGCTGAGTTGTCCGTCTGTGTGCTTGCATGAGCTTTTTCAGATGGAGTGAATGCAGACGAAGGTGCTTCTATATAATCTTGCAGATTTGGAGTCGACGTATCATGACCTTTTTCAGGTAATTGAGACACCTGAACTTCTTCTGGGTCTGCTGGAGATTGTCTTGGACCTTCACTATCGGCGGCATGAGGTGTAGACCTTTCTTGCTCGCCAACTCCCCTGTCTCTAGGACATCAAAAGGGGAAGAGTGATGATCATGTTCTTACGTATCTTGATTTCCCTTTTTTTCTCCAGATTCAGCAGCAGACTTTTCTTTCTCTCCTTCTCTTTCTTCTTCAGCTTCTTTCTCCTTCTCTCTCGCTCTTCTTCTTCTCGCTCTTGGTTTGCTCTTCTTCTTCTCTCTGTTTCTTCTAAAGTTCGTCGATTGAGGCACGAACGTCGGTTCTTGTCGATTGCATGGATAGTAGGATCTTCATCCTCTTCATCTTCATCCTCCAGGATGAGAGTTCTTTTCTTCTTTTTCGAAGGTACACCAATGGCCTCCTTTCCTTTTCTCTTTGAAGCAGACATAACTGGAGACTTCACTCTGAATTTCTCCATTTCCTTGCTAAGCTCTTTCAGACGCATTTTTATCAGCATTTGCAAACCTACCACCATTTTGTCCCACGGTCTAACACAAAGAGTGTGTGGAGGCTCAATGTTTAAGTGTCTGAAGATCTTAGTCACAAGACTTGCGTAAGGCAATTGTCCCTTGTCCATTGACATTGCTCGTACATGTGAAACAGAATAGTGTGCGGGAGAGAGAACTTCTTCCCGAGTTGATTGCGTACATCAACTTTGCTTGAAAGAGACACGGAAGTCTTTGACGTAGACTTGATCCGATACGATTGATCACAATCTTATGAAGTCCAATGTTGATGGCATTCATCCGGAATAGATAATTTTCTTCTCGTGTCCCTATCTTTAACAAGTTCCAGAGTAGTACGAGTAGGTGAGACTTTGATTGGTAGATAACGTCCTCGTTCAACTCCAACTATGTCCGCCAACATATTCACATCTACCACGTAGACTTGGTCTCGTACACTAAATGAAATTCTATTCGCATCCAAAAAGCTAAGATTTGAATAGAAATAAGCGGTCAGTTGAGCATACCCGTCCGTAGAGTCAGAGCAAAAATTCTCAAGTTGAAGTAAATTCAACTTCTCTCTTAAGTTCATGTTGATGGCGTCCAGGAAGTCAAAATTGACACTTCTAGGGTTTATCACCCCTCTTTTCAACAGCCTGAAATACACATTTTCCTGATCCTTTGATTTGAACAAATCCATCCGATTTCCTTTCACCTTTGCTGCCACTCCCATTCTCGGTTGGAATTCAAGGAACATTCTGTCATCATCGTTTCCTTCAATTAAATTTTGTCCGGCATACGAGGATCACTTGGAATGTTCGCAAGTGCATCCTCTCGCTTTTCCTTTCGGAGCAACTCCCAATTCCTCCATTTTCCTCAGAAAAATATACTCATTTCCATAATTCTTATCCTTAAGAAATTCATCTACGATATTCAGCGGAGTCCCAATGCTTTTCAACGAACAATAGAGCTTGTAAATAAAAGCGGGTTTTTGGACTCTTACGAGTCTCGCATCCTCGATTATTTCTTCCTCTTGTTGATGGCCCACACCTTGTGGAGTAGATGGTGGAGATTGACGTGGAGGAGAGTGAATCGGACTTTGTCGCTGACTTGATAAGTCTTCTTCCTCAGTGAGATCGAAGTGGGTAGGTCCCTTCTCCATTCTCTGTGGTCCCCTGTTTGCGATTCTTGATGATTTCCTCGAAGAAGACATCTTTCTTTATCGATTGGAGGATTCCTTCACTTGCTTTCCCAAGAAAAAAATGACCACTTTCTCGACAACGAACAAGAAGTAGAAATAGTATCGGGAGGAGAGTGCCTTTTAGGGTTTTGAAGATTGGGTAAAGAAAAACTGTATATATATATAGCTTAGTTTTGAAAAGGGAAGTTCAATCGGCACAAGGAAAGTGTACGAACACTTCTTTTCAAAATCAATAACTGTTAAAATTAATCCTTTTAAAAAGACAAGTTTTCGAATTTCACACGGATTATAGAATAACCGAACGAAAGATCGTACATTTTCGAGTTTAAATAACTAAACGAGAGTTCGTACTTTTTGGATAAAATAGCAACTTACAGTCTATAGCCATGAATGTCTGAGTCTGAGGATTTAAAGTCTGAGAGATTAAAGTCTTAGAGTTGTTGAGTCTCTAGACTTTTACTTCTTCAAGCTTCAAAATGTTGAGTCTTGAACGGATAAAGTCGAATTGATTTTTCTCCAAGGGCTTTGTGAATATATCCGCTAATTGACTCCTTGAATCAACGAATTGAATCGAGATTTCTCCATTTTGAATATGATCTCTAATGAAGTGATGTCGAATCTCAATATGCTTTGCTCTTGAATGAAGGATTGGATTTTTGGTGAGATTAATCGCGCTGGTGTTGTCACACCTGATTTTCGTGCATGAGTCTTCAATCCCAAAGTCTTGTAGCTGTTGTTTTATCCATAGAATTTGCGAACAGCAGCTTCCAAGAGCTACATACTCTGCTTCCGTTGTCGAGAGAGCCACAGTGCTTTGCTTCCTCGAAAACCAAGACACTGTCCTGTTTCCAAGCAGTTGACAAGTTTCAAAAGTGCTCTTTCTATCGACTCTGCAACCGGCCAAATCTGCATTTGAATATCCCAGAAGATTGAAGTCTCCCTTCTTAGGATACCAAAGACCGATGCTCGAGGATGAAGCAACATATTTAATAATACGTTTCGCAGCACTGAGATGGGATTCTCTAGGATCTGATTGAAACCTAACACAGATGCAAACACTCAACAAAATATCAGGTCTAGAAGCGGTAAGATAAAGAAGTGAACCGATCATGCTCCTGTACAGCTTTTGATCTACTTTCTTCCTTTCTTCATCCTTGTCTATCTTCTGAGAACATGACATTGTTATGTCGGTCTTTTTGCACTTTTCCAATCCAAACCTTTTGACAAGATCATTTGCATATTTTTCTTGATGAATAAAAGTTCCTTCCTTCATTTGTTTCACTTGGAGTCCAAGAAAGAATGTTAATTCTCCCATCATACTCATTTCAAACTCATCCTGTATAGACTTAGAAAATTTCTTGCATAGACTTTCATTAGGAGATCCAAAAATAATGTCATCCACATATATTTGAACAAGTAAAAAGCTTTTGTTTTTCTTTTTGATAAATAAAGTAGTATCTACTTTACCTTTGACAAAACCATTCTGCATTAGGAACTTACTTAGTCTGTCGTACCAAGCTCGAGGTGTTTGCTTTAAACCATACAAGGCCTTTTTCAGTCTAAAGACGAATCGGCTTCTTTGGGTCTTCAAAACCAGGTGGTTGTTCCACATAAACTTCCTCATGGATGAATCCATTTAGGAACGCACTTTTGACGTCCATTTGGAATAACCTGAAATTTTTATAACAAGCAAACGTAAGTAATAGACGAATAGCTTCTAACCTTGCTACTGGAGCGTAAGTCTCATCATAGTCTATTCCTTCTTCTTGCGTATATCTTTTGGCCACGAGTCTTGCTTTGTTTCGTACGACTTTTCCTTCTTCATTCATCTTGTTCCTGAATACCCATTTGGCTCCAATAATAGTTTTACCTTTTGGTTTAGATGTCAATTCCCAGACATCATTGATGTTGAACTGTTTGAGTTCTTCTTGCATAGCTTCGATCCAACTTTCATCGAGATAAAGCTTCTTCTATGCTTTTTGGTTCAATTTCAGAAATGAGAGCCAAAGCACTAGATTCTTCATGCCTTTTTGATCTGGTGCGGATTCCTTCATTGATTTCGCCAATAATGAGATCTTTGGGATGACTGGATTTATGCTTCCGATTCTTGGTTGATTTGCCTGGTTGATGATCTCTTTCTTTATTTGAATCTTCATGAGCATCTTGACGTTGGACTTCCAGAGTCTAAGATGCTTCTTTAGTTATAAACGATGGAAGGTCTAAAGTAGGTTCAGACTCTTCATACTGAGTCTAATTGGATTCATCTTGCGTTGAGTCTTGGAATTTGACATTCATTGATTCCTCCACCGACTGGCTTTTCTTGTTATAGACTCTGTAGGCTTTGCTTGATGCAGAATATCCAAGAAAGATGCCCTCATATGATCTTTCTTCAAACTTACCAACTCGATCATTTGCATTTTTCAGAATAAAGCATTTACAACTAAACACATGAAAGTATGAAACAATAGGCTTCTTACCTTTGAATAATTCATAGGGGTTTTCTCTAAAATAGGTCTTAGAAAGACTCTATTTATAATATAGCATGCTGTTGAAACAGCTTTAGCCCAAAATCGAGAAGAAATTTTACTTTCAATTAAAAGTGTTCTAGCCATTTCTTGAAGAGATCTATTCTTTCTTTCCACAACTCCATTTCGTTCTGGAGTGTATGGAGAGGAAAACATATGATTAAAACCAGATTTATCACAAAATTTTGTAAAATCTTGATTTTCAAATTCACTTCCATGATCTGTTCTTATACTTGAAATATCACATCCTTTTTCATTTTGAACCTTTTTAGCAAACTTCTCAAAGTATGAAAAGGTTTTCGACTTACTTGCAAGAAAATATACCCGTGTAAAACGAGAGTAATCGTCCACAATTACTAGACAATATTTCTTACCTCCAATGCTCTGGGTTCTTGTTGGTCCGAAGAGATCCATATGCAGCAGCTATAGTACATGATTAGTAGAGACATGATTTATTGGCTTAAATGAATTTCTTACCTGCTTTCCCAGAATATATGGAGTGCATGAATCAGACTTTTGGTATGGGAATTTAGGTAGACCTCGAACAAGTTTCTTTGATGAGATTTTGGCTAATTGCTTCATGTTGACATGGCCAAGCTTTCTGTGCCATAAGACTGCTTCATCTTGAATTGAGATTAGGCATTGTGCTTCATTTGGTTTTACATCAAGAAGGTAGATATTTCCATGTCTTCATCCCATGAAAGACTAAGTCGAATCTTTACTTATTCCAGAACATATGCCTTCTTGAAAGGAGATCTTGAAACCGAGTATCACACAATTGGCTAATGCTTTGAGAAGATTGTAGTTGAGTCCTTCCACTAGAGAGACATTGCTTATTGTGAGATTTCCAATTTTCACAGTTCCAAATCCCACAATGCTTCCTTTGCTATTTCCTCCAAATGAAACTTTTCCACCATTTACTTAAATAAGCTTTATGAAGCAATTTGAGTCTCCTGTCATGTGTCTTGAGCATCCGCTGTCAAGATACCACTTTACCTTCTTTTTGACAGAGACCTGCATTCAAAAGAGAGTCTCAAGCTTTCTTTGGTACCCAAATTTTCTTGGGTCCTTTGGCGTTAGTAGGATAAGCATTATTAGGCCATGCCTTTTTAACAGGCTTCCAAACCATAGAGCACTCTTTTTCAAAGTGATCGACTGTTACACTTTGAACACCTTAGAGCATTTCGTCCTACAGACTTTACAAAGACTTTCTTGAAATGATTTTTGTAAGCCTCTCTTGACGGTCTTTTCTTAATTCTTTCTTTTACTTTCGGAAAATCAATCAAAGGAATTGTTTCTGCTGTCATACCTAAACCAGACTTATTGAAGTAAGGTCTTTGAACTGAAAGAACTTTTTCAAGTTTTTCAGACCCTATTGAAAATTTCTTTGAAATATTTGATAAGTCAGTTTTTAAGAAAGCATTTTCTTTTGAAAGTTTATCTTCATTCTCTTTAAGAGTAAAAACATTTAAGTCTAAACTTTTCACTTTTTCTTCTAAAATGTTTTCCTTTTGTTTTAGAACTGAGTTTTCCTTTTTAAGTTCGGAAATCTTTTTGAGAGAAGTCTTAAGACTAAAACATAGTTCATCAATGTATTTAGAGACTTTGACAGGGATTTTATAATCACTTACCTCAAATTCACTTTGTTTGAGTCGATCCAGTCCGAGTCGGTGTGCCATCAGACACAGGTTGGCATATTCCTCGTCACTTTCTTCACACTCTGTATCGCTCTAGGTTTTGGCTTTGAGAGCTTTTCGAGACTTTTCAGCTTTTCCTCTCTTCTTGAGACATTCCGCTGGTATCAACAGTTTCTTTCCCTCTTTCGAATCTGATGCAGCAGTAGGAGTAATTCCTCTTTCCACAACATCCCATTCCAGAGGATCTTTTGACCGTAGAAAAGCTTTCATCTTGTTCTTCCAGATGTTGTAATCCTTTCCATCGAAGTAGGGTGGTCTGGTATTGCTTTGCCCTTCTACCAGCCCTGGTGCTAGCATACTAGCCATGGATCTTTTACTCTGAAGTAAAACACTTCAAATAAAGTAAGAACACGAGCTCTGATACCAATTGATATAGCTAGTACGAGTACCTAGAGGGGGGTGAATAGGTATATAAAATTTTCTTGAAGATTGCGCAATACTTAAACAGATGAAGAATTTGCAACAATTAAAAATTCAATCGCAAGACTGAGTAAAGGAAAGAGAGAATTGAACACGCGGTTTATAGTGGTTCGGCTTGATTCAAGCCTACGTCCACTCTTCTGCACTGACAGCCAATTGGCTGGATTCCACTATGAACAAAGAGATATTATAGTGTTGATCTTCCTTGACTTCTCGGTGTAGATGATCTACCACACTCGCTCAAGGTATCACTAAGTATAACCTCTCTCTGTGAATACAATTTCGCTCAGACTGTATCGACTAATAATCAAGGTTCTTCAGACTCTGGAATTTTTCTCTCGATCACGTACTTAAAACAACTGGAACGTCTTCCTTTTATACTCCTTTATGCCATCATAGCCGTTGGCATTTACCAAAGGAATTCCTCCAATCTACCCGTTGGGCGGAATCAATCAAGAAGATCATCCGAGCTATTTAAGGAACCTGATGATAGCCCATCAATCCTGTTCGCCCATACAATCAGGATCTTGGTTTCCAAGAATAGAACATTCCAGGAATATTTCGTCGACCATCGAATCTTCAATCGATCTAGATACGAATAAAAGAATCCGTTATATTTATCCAACCAAGAGATCTTCTCCAGAAGATTGGATCGAATCCTCAACCATATACTTCAGTTTTGGATTTCCTTCGTTCTTGGATTAGTAAGACCGTCGGTGAGAAAGTCTTGAGTCTTGAGTCTTGAGTCTTGAGTCTTGAGTCAGATGAACATAAAGTCTTCAGACTTTAAACTGTTAGTCTTCGAGCATCTAGACTTAGACTGATAGAAACGTTTTGTCAGCTTCAAAATATTCTGGAAAGATTTCTCCAACAACATAAACATAAAGTCATAAAAACTACACAAAATTACGTTAATGATTTTTTTTATTTTATCAAAAATTCTAAATTATGCTCACTATAATTTTTTATTACCATAAACTTTGTTCCTACGAATAGGTTTGGAACAAAATCAAAAAGTGGAACAAAGTAACTTTCTTGTTCTTGGGAATAATTCTAGGAATCAAGTCTTCTTTTCTCTTTTCTTTTCTTCTTCTTCCTCCTCTAGCCGGTCATCAAGCTCGGCGATGGTTGGCAATCGGCGAAAGATGACCAGCCCTTGGCGAGGTTGACCTTGCCTAGCCACCATGAGGTTGGCCTCACCATGGCTGAGCGAGGCTCAAGGTCACTGACTAGAAGAGGAAGAAGAAGAGAGGAAAAAAGAAAAATCTCATAAAATTATAAAAGAATCAAAAGAAATTTTTAGTCACAAATTTTTTTTTGAGGGTTATACTAAATGCATTACTGTTCTTTTTCTATTTCGTGATTAGAGATTTTGTGTAGTTCCGAAACGCATTCGAATGTTCAGAAATTTGTCCAAGGAACAGAATAAGAAAAATTATTTATGAGCAAAAATTATTCTCATAACATAATGATTACCAAACAGGTCCTAAAGGACCTCACTTCAAGAATGACACCTTTACTTTTTACAAGTAGTTATGCAATTTGGGCCAATCATTTTGTTTAGTGTATAATAGGCAACCACACCACAAATATGCTGTAGAAAACCATTTGTTTTACATGTGTGTAGTATCTAAAGAAAAAAATATATTGATATTGAAGAAAAAGAAATTCATGGAGTTATTGACTACCCGGTATCTCGTTGAAGATATTGGAGCAGGCATTGCCATTTAGGCTGAGGGACTGGAGATTAGGGACAGTGCCATAGATGGAGTTGTCTTTTATGCTGAGGATGCGAAGTTAATCAAGCTTGTTCAAGGTCTTCTTATCCAATGTCCTGATCAAGTTCAAGGATGAGTTTGGCGACACGATTATTCATGAAAAGAGCCTTCATTTTGATGTGGAGATAGAGAAGATCCGCCAATTTGGTCATTTCAGAGAAGTTTGTCCTTTCTTCTTCTCTCTTTGGACTGGACTACTGAACCACAAGGCCTTGGAAGGAGGGATAGTAAAGAAAGGGCATCTACTGACATTGAAGTACCAACGAACTTCTAATGCTCTTTACCACCACTCACTTACAGTTGCAAATGGGGAAATTGGAAAAGTATAAACCCGAAAGTTGCGGCTGCAAAGACGGCATTTTGTTAGAGAAAACTCCTATGTTGTTTTGAAGCTGACAAAACTTATCTAAATTCTATTCTAAAGATTGCCAGACTTTGTGTCAAAGTCTATCTTACAATAGAAATCTGCTCACTCTGACAGATTTCAGACTCAACGTAAGTGAAGAATGAAGACTTAAACAGAGTCGGGATTATCCTTCTTTCTTGAAGGATTACGTTCGTACAGGTTGTATATGGTCTTCTGGTTGGAAATATCACATATGAGATTGATTATCTTTATTGGAATCAATTTAGATACATCAAATCTTTTTGGATAGCAAGTTAATTTGGAAAGAATCTACTTATGGAAACTAAGATCCTGATTGTATGGGCGAACGAGATTGACGGGCTTTCATCACTGTGACATCCCGATTTTCCGATTCTATTTTCAATAAATTGAGACGGGCATTTCGTTGGCACGCATATAGTTCCTTTCCTTGAGTCGGCCACTCATGTGAAAACTAGTCTATCGAGTGAAGCTATTAAGAGTTTTTAATGCATCAGACTCGAGAATTTGACCAGGAAGCGACCTTTCAACCGAGCTAATCTGCAAGGGTCATTACGGCATAACTAAAATCGATTAGAGATCGGAGATAGGTCGACTCGACAGAGGCACATGATCAGGTGTGGGTGATTCCACCAGATCGCACAATTTTTGTCGATCGACACTGGACCGATTTTTCTATCGATTGGGTACCCTGTGTTCGTATTTGAAATCTTGAGATTATGCCGACAACCGAAAGTCGCCAAATGTTTCAAAGATGTACACAGGTCAAATGCATGAAAATTTCTAAAGGCTACCCGATAGGTTAGGCCGCGCTAGTATCGTGCCGAAGTGAAATTAATCGTGGAATTGAGATCGAATTCAGAAATTGGAAGTTTGGGCGTGTCACGAATCATTTTATGAATATTAACTCATCTTTGGAAGATTTTTATGCAATCAGAGTTCTTTGGCAAATTAAATCCGAGAATGTCTATTTTAGCTCGAGAAATTAGTAGGCTGCTTTTGGTCGCGCTTTTGGGACTTAAGTTGATGTTATGGACAAGTGAAGATGTGAATTGAAGTGTGGTGACATTGGATTAATTTTATGGACTTCAATTGAACTCAATTGGAAGAGAATTGATTGGGATTTAAGGAATTGAGGTACAAAGTTTCATGCCCCGGCGGAAAAACAAAATGGACCCATTGGAGAAGTTATGGGAGGGGTTTGAGTGAGTGGAAGATGACATAGGATGATGTCATGGTGGTTGAGGCCAAGGGTTGAGATCTTGACAAATGGAGGGTGGAGATTGGCTCTTGAAAAGGTGGGCTTTCACTTCATCTTCAACCTTGGAAAGAGAGAGAGAGAGAGAGAGAGAGAGAGAGGAGGAAGGGAGCAGCTCGTGCGTGCAGCAACTCGACGGAAGCCAGCCGAGCTCGCGCCCGCACGCCCGTCGCCAGAGCTTGCCGTCGTTGTCGCTACCGCCGCGCCGCCCGTGTGCCTCGCCGCTCGCCCTATCTGCTCGCATCTCCAGCTTCATCTTCTTCTTCTTCGAAAGCCCAGTAGACCAGCGAACCAGAGAAGCTTCGGCTGAAGTTGCCGCCGCTCGTTGCCTTCGCCGGAGTTGTCGCCCGCTCGCCCGCACGACCGCCCAGCTTGCCGATTTTCGCCTCTGCTCAGCCGCTGCTCGCGTGTCAAGGACCCTCCAGCGTTGTCGTCCGATCGTCCAGCCGCCCATTCGTCGTCGCCAAGGCCGCCGGAGGCCCCGCCTAGTCGCCGTGAGCCACCGCCTGAGCTGCTGCCCCTTTTCTCCGCCGTTCCTCCGCCCATTCCGACACCGGATCTGCTCCCTCTCGGCCCCGATCAGCAGCTAAGAAAATGGGTATTGCAGCTCGCTCGTGGCCCGTTTTGGCCACCTTCTCGAGCCTGGATGCTCGGCTCGCCTTGAGGAAAGTCGATCCTCGCGTCGTCCTCGTCGTTTTGGTTTGCTCGGTTCGCTAATCCGGTGAGTTTAGCTCACTAAATTTTGATTAGACGGTTAATTATGTCCTGAGTGTGCTTAGTTTAAGTTAAGCAAGTTTATGTTGATATTTTAGTTTATTTAATTGTGATTTGGATTAAAAGGTTTGTTTAATTTAAAGTGTGTTTAATTAAAGGCTAAGAGGGTTTATTTAATAATAAACCTTTGTGGGACATAATAGGGTTTTATTTTTGAATTATTTAAATTGTTTCGAAATTCTAGAATTTATAATATTATATTATATTCCGAAATTATTAAAATATTATTATTTAAAAAAAGGAAAAATTATTTTTGACCCCGATTGCTCAAAATTTCATGCCGATCGCTGCTATGCGTTCGGATTTTGAAATTGATGGTTGGATATTATAAATTGGGTGTGGATGACGAAAATACGGATATTATTATTTAATTAATTTTCGGAATAAATTTAATTACTTATTAAATTTCGAAAATTTTGTCGGGACCCTAAATTCTCAGAATTTCATGCCGGTCGCTGCTGTGTGGTTAGATTTTGAAATTGATGATTGGTTGTGGCGAATTGAATGTGATTGCGATTTATGAGGATTCTTTAGAAAACCCTAAGTGTGGAAATTGATGGGAGATTGGCCGTGATTAACCACCTATTAGAGGTCGTGCCTTGTGAGGCCGTGATTAACCACCGATTGGAGGTCGTGCCTATTAGGGCCGTGATGAACCACCTATGAGAGGTCGTGCCTAATGGGGCCGTGATTGACCACCTATTAGAGGTCGTGCCTAGTGAGGCCATGATGGATCACCTATGAGAGGTCGTGCCCAGTGAGGCCGTGATGGACCACCTAATTAAAGGTCGTGCGGAGTGGGGCCGTGATTGCCATTAGTTATTAAACCTTCCTATAGGGCCGTATTTGAGAGCAATGATTGATTTGCTAGAATGACATGTAATTGGCCAAGTCGATTGATCACTGAGACGATCGAAGTGATTGAATTGTTCGGATGATGTGATTGTGCCATGGTTGTTTGGTTATCATAATTGCACGTGGTTGAATTATATAAATTGTGTTAACCTGCAGATGAAGGCTAATGCGAGGTAAGTCTTCGGTGTGATGTGGCTAGGCCACCTGGGGTGTATTTTCTTTCTAATAGGGGTTTAGGGGGTTGAACTTGTTGAGACATCGTCTCATCCCGGTTGTGGGATTAAAATTTCAGGTCCCTAGATGGCGGTCGTGGAGGACCCGAAGCCGTAAGTCTGGAAAGGTGGAGACTGAAGTATCGGTGAACGTGTCATGTTAGTTGGTTTTAGGATAGTTCCCCTTTCGTCGAGCTGGTCTATTTTATAGACAGTCCAGAGTTGTATTTAAACCTATGTGTTTGTAAATGAGGGTTTGGTATTGTGATTGATTGCCTGCTTTTCTATCCCAAGTTAAATGTTGTCAAAGGATTTGTTTCGCTTCCGCATGCATAATAAAATGAATGGGTCGGCGACGTATCCTGGGATGTTGCATATTTGGTTGACCGTAGTGGGATGTGCGCGCACTCGAGGTTCGGGGCGTGACATCCCCGTTTAAGTGGTATCAAAGCATGGTTTGTTTATGGAGTGATAAGGTGCGATGAGTCATGGGATAGTTAGTAGGAAAGGCTTTTAATATGCTGATGCATGTGGTTGATAGCTATTTGGTAGCTTGTTTGTGGGGTCGCTCAAATTTCAATCTGGTGTTGGAATCGGAAAACAGGTGTCTATAAAGAGCCTGTAGGATGAGTGACCAGGAGTGGAGGACTCCTTGGAAGAGGTCGATAGGACCTGTACCTCGAGGTAGGATGCTGACAAGAGTCGGTACCCGAGGTGGAGCGCAGGCTTAGACCAGCGCGAGTGTGAGAGTACCGTTGCAAGTCGGTACTGTGAGTGTAGCAGCACTGAATGATCCTAGGTTCATCGGGATTGTTTAGGCGCCAAAGTCTTTGGGAAGTATTTTGGGTTCGTAAGCTCAGGGCCAAGCCGCTGCTGTTGCCGGTGTTTCTATCGCTGCTAGTGTTGTGACCGATGTTGTTGTTGCACCTGTTGAGGCCCAATCTGGAGTTGCGATCGAAGATCAAGCCTCCGTATCTAAGTCAGAGTTTAGTTTAGTCAGAGGTAGGAATTAATTGGGGAGAAAGGCCGATGTCAGAAGAAAGGTGCCCAGTTTCACCTAACCAGAAGAGTAGAATTGGAAAGTCAGTGCTCAACTCAATCGATGTGTGTCGTGTCTATAAAAAAGGACATGGATTTGTCCCGTGCTGTAAGAGGGAAATGACTTGTTACAAGTGTCGCCAGTAAGGCCATTTGATCAAAGATTGTCCGTATAAATAGATGGAATCACAACTGTCCCTGACACCGCCATTGATAAGACAGAACAGAGGAAGCATGCTTTAGGATGTTCAGTGGGGTACTTGGAATGGACCCCAGTGCAAGGAAGGGTGCTGAATATTCCTTGATAGGAGGTAGAAGACTAATTGATTGTGTGCCGAGTTTGTGGAAAAGAGGCTTGAATCAGCCTAGTGTTAGAGTAAAAAGGGGAGCATGCTTTGAATGTGGCCAACACGGCCGTCAGGTTAGTAACTGTCCGTGTAAGTTCAGGAGAGTGTAAGCACCGTTGCTGCAGATAAGACGCCACTAGGATGGCTAGAGGAGCATGAAGGGATCGACCATGCATCAATCAGAATGAGAATGTTTTCGAGATGTTTTTATCATAGCAGTGCAGCAGAATTTTCAGTGAGGGTTGTAGGATTTTCGTTGTGATAATAAGTAATAGGAAGATGTGTCTCTGACTATAGTTGTACCTGATGGGTTTGCTTATGTATGACTTGGAAGTCATTTATGAAAAGGTTTGGCTCGATGAGCTTTCTGTTGTTTTGAATCGTGGCAGTGATATAACTCAGTTTGTTCAGTTAACTTATGAAAGTTTTGAATTACTGAAAGTCAGAAAGGACCTTCGATCCTTGTTATTCGTCATGGAAGATGACTTGGTTCTAGCTGTTGGTTACTGAATCTACTTGGCAACTGTAATGGATGCGTCAATTGAGGAGCCGAATATGGAGATTATAATTGTGGTACAGGAGTTTTCTAAGGTATTTTCTAGAGAATTGTCAAGTTTGCAGTCAGAAAGAAAAATAGAGTTCGTGATTAAATTGGCACCGGAATAGAGCTAGTCCCTAAGGCTCCTTACCGGATGGTGTTACTCGAGTTAAAAGAACTAAAGGTGTAGATGCAGGAAGTGTTGGATAGGGGATTCATACCTTCCAGTGCATCACCTTAGGGAGCACCCGTTCTATTCTTGAACAAGAAAGTTGGTTCGTTGTGTTTGTACATTGATATTTCTTAAGATTGACTGGAGGTCAGGGTATCATTAGTTGAGGATCAGGAAAAAAGGGACATACCGAAATTAGCATCTCGTACTCGATATGGCAGTTATGAGTTTACTGTAATGATGCGTGGTTTGACGGACACCTTAGCTATTTGTTGGGTCTTATGAGCAAAATGTTTAAGGGTACTTAAATCAGCTGTGATCATTTTCATTGAAGTTATCCTGGTGTGTCCAAAGAGTGTAGAGGAGCATGAGAGACATTTGGGGATGGTACTTCAGACCTTGAGTGCTTTTGAATTTTAAATTAAGCTTAGCATATGCAAGTTTCGGATGATTCGTGTTGCATTCCTAGGTCATGTGATTTTAGGAAAAGGAATCTCCGTAGACCCCGTCCGAGATTAAAGCAGTGATCAGTTGGCCAATATTGACTACAGTGACAGAGATCGGAAGTTTCTGGGGTTTAGCAGGGTATTATAGACAATTTGTAGAAGGGTTTTTAGTGTTAGCATCGCCGATGACGAGACTGCTGAAGAAGGAAGAAAAGTTTGTGTGGTCAGATAAGTGCGAGAGTAGTGTTCAAGAGCTTAAGTAGAAGCTGACTACCGCGCTTGTGTTGGCTATTCCATTTGGTCCTGAAAGTTATGAGATCTGCAATGATGCGTCGTTTAAAAGATTTGGTTGCTTGTTGATGCAGCGAGATAGGGTTGTTGCATATGCGTCCCGTCAGTTGAGACTTTGGGAGTTGAATATAAGATAGCGTCGCCGGATGGAACTCATTAAGGATTATGACTATGATATTTCGTATCACTCTAGAAAGGTGAGCAAAGTCGCAAATGCATTGAGTCGAGAGTCCTTAGTTGTGCAGTTAGTACTCAAGGATTGGATCTTATTTGAGAAAGTTCGAAATTCGATTTTCAAATCTAAGGTAGGCCACCTTTTGAATCTTATGACTATTAGAGGTCGTGCCTAGTGAGGCCGTGATTAACCACCGATTGGAGGTCGTGCCTAGTAGGGCCGTGATGAACCACCTATGAGAGGTCGTGCTTAATAGGGCCGTGATGAACCACCTAAGAGAGGTCGTGCCTAATGGGGCCGTGATTGACCACCTATTAGAGGTCGTGCCTAGTGAGGCCGTGATGGACCACCTATGAGAGGTCGTGCCTAGTGAGGCCGTGATGGACCACCTATGAGAGGTCGTTCCCAGTGAGGCCGTGATGGACCACCTAATTAAAGGTCGTGCGGAGTGGGGCCGTGATTGCCACTGGTTATTAAACCTTCCTATAGGGCCGTATTTGAGAGCAATGATTGATTTGCTAGAATGACATGTAATCGGCCAAGTCGATTGATCGCTGAGACGATCGAAGTGATTGAATTGTTCGGATGATGTGATTGTGCCATGGTTGTTTGGTTATCATAATTGCACGTGGTTGAATTATATAAATTGTGTTAACTGTAGATGAAGGCTAATGCGAGGTAAGTCTTACGTGTGATGTGGCTAGGCCACACGGGGCATATTTTCTTTCTAATAGGGGTTTAGGGGGTTGAACTTATTTGAGACATTGTCTCATCCCGGTTGTGGGATTAAAATTTCAGGTCCCTAGATGGCGGTCGTGGAGGACCCGAAGCCGTAAGTCTGGAAAGGTGGAGACTGAAGTATCGGTGAACGTGTCATGCTAGTTGGTTTTAGGATAGTTCCCCTTTCGTCGAGCTGGTCTATTTTGTAGACAGTCCAGAGTTGTATTTAAACCTATGTGTTTGTAAATGAGGGTTTGGTATTGTGATTGATTGCCTGCTTTTCTATCCCAAGTTAAATGTTGTCAAGGGATTTGTTTCGCTTCCGCATGCGTAATAAAATGAATGGGTCGGCGACGTATCCTGGGATGTTGCATATTTGGTCGACCGTAGTGGGATGTGCGCGCGCTCGAGGTTCGGGGCGTGACAATCACAATCTTCAAATGTCTCGAAGATTTCCTTGATTGATTATGTCCAATGAGTTGGTTGGAAAAATTCCTTTGGAAAGTGCCAACGGTCAAGAAGGCACGGAAAAGTATTTAAGGAGACCTCTCAGTTGTTCAATAGTGTGCGTGAAAGAAGAATTCCAAAGTATGAAGCTTCGCACTCACTTGTTATTCCTTACACTGTGCTGATATTTGTACTCAAAAGAGAGAGAGACTCAAAGAGAGATTTTGCGAGAGCAGTAGAGACTTTCCACTGTGAATTTGAGATCACAAGATTGTAAATTCTCTTTTGATTCTTAGTGGAATCCAGCCAAAAGGCTGTCAGCGCGGGAGAGTGGACGTAAGCTTAATTTAAGCCGAACCCTATGAATTCCGTGTTCCTTCTCTCTTCCTTGAACTCCTCTACTTTACTACTGCGATATATTTCTGCGCTTAGAAATAACTGTTAAAGTCTGAATCCTTCTGCAAAGTCTAAAATCAACTAGACTCAGGTTAAAAATAAAGTTTTCAATTGCATTTACAAAAATCTGTTTTCACACCTATTCACCCCCTCTAGGTGTTCATACTAGCACTGTCAATTGGTATCAGAGCTTGTATGCTTACTTTTTGAAGTGTTTTACTTCTAAGCTAAAGATCCTCTATGGCTAGTATTTTAACTCTAGGTTTGGTTGAAGGTCAGAGCGACACCAAACCCCCTTACTTCGATGGAAAGGAGTACAATGTGTGGAAGAACAAGATGAAGGCATTTCTCAGAGAGATCCTCTGAAGTGGGATGTTGTAGAAAAAGGGATCAACCTTAAAGCATCATCAGCTTCCAGACCAAGCAAAAGAAGTTATTGATGCTGACGAAACAACACAAATTGAAATTACCAAGAGACAAGCTCTTGACACAAAAGCAATCTACTCTTTATATTGTGCTTTATCTCCCATTGAGTATAACTGAATTTCTTCTTGTGAAACAATAAAAGAAGTTTGGGACAGATTACATGTTACCTACGAAGGCACCGACCGTGTGAAGGAAACCAAAATAAACATTTTGCTCAGACAGTATGAAGCCTTCAGAATGAAACTTGGAGAATTTATAACTGATATGTTTAGTTTCTTTACAGAGATTGTAAATGGCCTAGCTTATCAAAGTCAGCCAATTTCAAAACCAATGAAAGTTAACAAACTGCGACATGGGCTTTCGAAAGATTGAAGTCATGTGAAGACTTCAATTAGAGAAACTCAGAGGATCATGCCTCTATCAGTTGACGAACTGATAGGCATGCTTCAGTCATACGAAGTGGAGCAGATAAATGATGAAGAAGATCCTAAAGGTAAGAAGTCAATTACTTTAAAGTCTAACATTGATTCCAATGATATAGATTCATATGATGATATAGACGATGAGGAGCTAGCATTTATGATTAAGAAATTCAGAAAGCTGAATAAAAAGCGAAGAAGATTCAACTGAAAGAAGTAGAGCACACAAAACTTTCAGAAGAGACCGACGGAGGATAATGAAACCAGCAAAGATGTAATATGCTTCGAATGCAAGAAAAATGGGCATATTAGACTAAACTGTCCACTATTGAAGAAAAAGAAAGGAAAAATTGAGAAGTACAAAAAGGCTCTGAAAGCTAAAACTTGGAGAGACACCGAGTGCGAGGAAAGTGAAGAAGAATATGCCCACATATATTTGATGGCTCATTCAGAATTAGACTTAGAATTAGAAACAAACTTTAATTCAGACTTAGACAAAGAAATTGAGGTTAGTAACTCAAAAATTCCTATTAAAGTTTCTAAATATATAGATGAACTTTGTCTTAGTCTTAAATCTCCCCTTAAAAGGATTTCCGAACTAAAAAGGGAGAATTCTAAGCTCATGCAATAGGAACTTTTATGGAAAGAAAAGTTTGAAAGTCTGAATGCAAGTTTTGATATTTTGAAAGAAAATTCTGATTCTCTTTTAAAGGAAAATGCTATTTTAAAAAGAGATATTTCAAATATTACAAAAAGATTTTCAAAAGAATTCAAAAAACTGGAGAAAATTCTTTCAGTTCAAATATCTTACTTTGACAAATCTGGTTTGGGTATGACTTAAAAAACTGTTCCGTTAATTAATTTTCCCAAAGTAAATGAGAGAATTAAATAAAGACCTGCAAGGGCATTTTACAAAAATCACTTTCAATTTTTTTTTTTTGTAAAACCTGTTGGCTGAAGTGTACTAAGATGTTTAAAGTGTAACAGCTCAGAACATTTCGAGAAAGAATGTCCCAAGATTTGGAGACTAGTTAAGAAGGAATGGGCAAAGACTGTCCTTAATACTAACTCTCATGGACCCAATAAAATCTAGGTACCAAAGAAAGTTTGAGTTTTTCTTTTGATCACAGGTCACTATTAAAAGAAAGATCAAATGGTATATGATAATGGTTGCTCGAGACATATGACAGGAGACTCAAGCTGCTTCATAAAGCTTGTTAGACTGAATGGAAGAAAAGTTTCTTTTGAAGGAAACAACAAAGGAAAAATTATAGGATGTGGAATTGTGAAGATTAGAAGCTTGACTATCGATAATGTTTCATTGGTGGAAGGTTTAAACTACAATCTTCTGAGCATAAGTCAGCTTTGCGATACTAGTTTTAGAATAAATTTCCAAGAAAGCATTTGTTCTGGAATGAGTCAAGACTTTTCTTAATCTTTTACTAGGCGAAGACATGACAACATATGCCTTCTAGACGTAAACTCAGAAAGTTCTCAATGTCTTATTTCTATTTAAGATGAAGTAAGTCTCTAGCATCGGAAGCTTGGTCATGTTAATATGAAGCAAATTGCAAAAATTTCCTCCAAGAAGCTAGTTCGAGGACTTCCTAATCTGGCCTATCAGAGGTCTGAATTATGCACTCCCTGTGTCTTGGGAAAACATGGCAGAAGTTCCTTTAAACTTGTAAATCAAGTTTCTACTAGTCAAGCACTACAGCTTATCCATATGGACCTTTTTGGACCAACTTGAACTCAGAGTATTGGTGGAAAGAAATATTGCCTAATAATTGTAGATGATTACTCTCGTTTCACTTGGGCATACTTTCTGACAAGTAAGTCTAAAATCTTCTCTTATTTCTCAAAGTTTGCCAAGAAGGTTCAGAATAAAAAGGGTTATGCTATTTCTAGCATACGAACTGACCGTAGAGGTGAGTTTGAAAATCTGGACTTTGTGAAGTTCTGTGATGAATTTGGTTTTTAGCATGTTTTCTTTTCTCAATACACTCCAAAACAAAATGGGGTTGTGGAAAGGAAAAACAAATCCTTATAGGAGATGGCCAAAACTCTCTTAATAGAGAGCAAAATATCCTCTCGTTTTTGGGCAGAAGCAGTTTCTCCTGCTTGCTATATTATCAACAGAGTATTCTTAAGGCCTATTCTAGAGAAAACTCCTTATGAAATATATAAAAGAAAGAAGCCTATTGTTTCCTACTTTCATGTCTTTGGCTGTAAATATTTTATTCTGAAGAATGCAAATGATCGATCTGAAAAGTTCGAGGAAAAATTAGACGAAGGAATCTTCCTTGGCTATTCGACTTCAAACAAAGCTTACAGGGTTTTCAACAAAAAGACTCAATCTGTGGAAGAATCTATGAACGTCAACTTTTAGGATTATGTGCAGAATCAATCAGATTAGACTCAACTTGAAGAGTTTGAACCTGCTCAAGACTTAACAAAGTCTATTTCCCCCGAAGAGGTTCAGACTTCTGGAGAATAGCAACAAGCATATTAAGAAGATTCAACTAAAGCAGAGGATCAACAGATTTTTAAACCAAGCAGCAACTGGAAACACAAGTCAAGTCATCCAAAAGAAGTCATCATTTGGTGACATTGATGAAGGAATTCACATCAGTTCCAAAGGAAGAGACATGTTTAGTGCTTTAGCACTTGTTTTTGAGATAGAACCAAAAGGAGTAGATGAAGCCTTGTCTAATGAAAGTTGGATAGAAGCCATGTAAGAAGAACTCAGACAATTCAGCATCAATGATGTATGGGAGCTGATTCCAAAACCCAAGGGCAAATCTGTGATTGAAACGAAATGTGTTTTCGGGAACAAGATGAATGAGAAAGGAAAAGTGATCAGAAATAAAGTAAGACTCGTGGCAAAAGGATATACACAGAAAGAAGGGATAGACTATGACGATACCTATGCACCAGTAGCGAGGTTAAAAGTAATTAGATTATTACTTGCTTTTGCTTGTTTTAAAAATTAAATGTTATTTCGAATGGATGTCAAAAGTGCATTCTTGAATGGGTTCATACAAGAAGAAGTCTATATGGAACAACCACCAGGATTTGAAGATCCAAGAAAGCCAGACTCAGTCTATAGATTGAAAAAGGCTTTGTATGGCTAAAGCAAGCACCTCGAGCTTGATATGAAAGGTTGAGCAAGTTTCTAACTCAAAATGGTTTTGAAAAGGGAAAAGTTGATACTACTTTGTTTATAAAGAGAGAATGACAAGATTTTCTACTAGTACAAATTTATGTAGATGATATTATCTTTGGTTCTCATAACGAAAGTCTCAGCAAGAAATTTTTGAGATCTATGCAAGATGAATTCGAAATGAGCATGATGGGTGAGTTAACTTTCTTTCTTGGATTGCAAGTCAGACAATCGAAGAAAGGTGTATTCATTCACCAGGAGAAGTATGCCAAAGATCTCATCAAGAAATTTGGATTGGAGAATTGCAAGTAGACATAGACACCTATGTCAAGTTCTTCAAAACTAGACAATGATGAAAAGGGAAGAAAGTAGATCAAAAGTTATATAGAAGCATGATCGATTCTCTTCTCTACCTTACTGCCTCTAGACCTAATATTCTATTTAGTGTATGCATCTATGCAAGATTTTAGTTTGATCCTAGGGAATCTCATCTAAGTGTTGTAAAACGCATCATTAAATATGTTGCGACTTGTCCAAAGCTGGGTCTATGGTATCCAAAAGAATGAGACTTTACTCTACTTGGATATTTTGATGCTGATTTAGTCGGTTGTAGAGTCGACAGAAAGAGCACATCTAGTACTTGTCAACTGTTGGGAAATATGCTAGTATGTTGCTTCTTAAGGAAGCAAAGTACTGTAACTCTATCAATAGCAGAAGCAGAGCATGTTGCTCTTGGTAGTTATTCTCAAATTTTATGGATACGATAACAACTAAGAGACTTTGGAATAGAAGAGTCTTGCATTAAGATCAGATGCGACTACACAAGTGCTATTAATCTCATCGGGAACCCAATTCTTCATTCAAGGGCGAAGCATATAGAGATTCGATATCATTTTATAAGGGATCATGTCCAAAATGGTGAGATTTTGGTTCAACTTATTGAGTCAAAGAATCAATTGGCAGACATCTTCACGAAGCCTCTAGAGAAAAGCCTATTTGAGTCTTTTCGCAACAAGCTGAATATTATTTCTCCTTTCGACTAAAGTCTAAAGTTGGTCAGACTCAAAACTTCAAGAAGGTACTGCAGTTGAGACTCTCAAATCCAGGTATATTATTTTTTGTATGAAAATGTATGATTAACTGAATTATCGCTTGCCTATTTTATTTTTAGAATTTACGATTTTATGAGTAATTTTTGGATTTTGAATTTTAGCAGTTACCTTTTAAAAAAATTTGTTTTGAAAAGGCATTTTTTTTCCTTATGACGCTTCGAATACCCTATTTCGTTATGATGTTTCATTTTCCTTAATACTTTCAAGCATTTATTTCGATCACATCTCTTCAAAACCCTAGGATACCGATTCTCTTTCACACTTGTTCTTACTCTCAAAACCCTTTTGCAAGTTTCCACCTTTTTCACTCAAACATGTCTTCAAAATTTTTAAGTTTGCATTTATGTCGTTCCAAAGGAAATCCTCTCGGATTGCTAGTCAAGGTCCTCGAAGCATGCTAGAAGGACCAACACACTTCAATCTCATTGAGGAAGACTCTCTGCGCAACTCTCCATAGCACTCTCCACAGAACCCTCCGCGCTAACCTGTGGAAGAGGAAGTCAAGCAAGACGCAGTTTCTCTCCAAACTTTGACACCCCAGGTTCTCTATTAGCACTACACTTATCTGAAGCAGGGTGGTTCTCCCATGACTTTTATTACTAATTTCCTAAGAAGACATGGGCATAGCAATGAGACTGTGTTCTTAAGAACAATGGAACGTTTGGGTATCGCGTCGGAAGGTTCGGCAAAAAAAGCTTTTCTTTATTTTCCTTCTAACTCTAGATTCAATTTTGAGCATCCTGAAAACAAGGATGATGATGAGTCGAATTTCCAACCCAGAAAGGGTGTGGCTGCTGATGTTCCTAGAGAGAGAATGAGATTGTTTCATTCTAAGGAGCACAAAAGGGTTTATACCCAAATGTTGAATAGAGGGATGATAAACCCTCAAACAGTGGATTTTGATTTCCTGAACTCAATCAAGGTTGATTTAAGGGCAAAGTTGACTGCTCTTCAACTTGAAAAATTATGTGCTGAAACTACTGTGACCTATCCTGAGTTGACTGCTTACTTTTACTCGAATATGTCTTTTCTTGACCAGACTCACATTCAGTTCACTGTTTGTGAAAAAGCTTATGTTGTGGATGTTGACATCCTCGCTGACATTCTAGGAGTAGAAAGAAGTGGCTTTCAACCAATCCAAATCTCAATCGGTCAAGCAACGCGTTACTTGGTGAAGGACAGGATGCCAACTACGAGTATTACTTACTCTCGACTACTAGCATCCAATGTTCTATTGCACAAAATTGTGATAAATTACTTCAGACCCAAGGCAGCCTCCAAGACTGACGTGTCCAAACTCGAAGCAAAGATCATGTGGGCCATTTGCAATGGCATTCCTTTTTCTCTGCCCCACACTATTTTTCCTGCACATTTACAGGACAATCTTGAAAGAAAAAGGGTAGTTACCGTACTCAGCTTTGATCACCGAGCTGTTTCGCCATTTCAAGATCTAATTCCCCTCTCTGCTTTGCACAAGAACCATTAGTCCTATGATGATAGGATTGAAGATGATCTCAAAGATGAGGTTGAAGGATCTAACAAAGGTGATTGAGTGTCTGAAGAAAGAATCAACCAGCAAAACCAAGGCAGAATCGACTTCTGCAAAGAAAGAAAAGGGAAGAGTGTTGCCCAAGCAACTTCAAAGCAGCAGAAGAGGCGTTTCCTCCCGATAGATGAAGAAGAGGAGGATGACCTGACCATCTCTGCTCTTGCCTTGAGGAATCTTCAAGGAGTTGATTCTGAAGAAATAGAGGAAGAAGAAGTTGAAGCAGAACCAGAAGCAAAAATAGAAGAGGAAGAAGAAGAAGAAGAAGAAGAAGAAGATGAGCACGAAGAAGAAGTTGAGCCTGAAAGATCAATGGAGAAGGACCATGAAGAAGAAGACTCAGATGGAGCTAGTGGTGCCATACCACTTTCAGATGAGACTGAGAAAGGAGTTTCTGGCCATTTTGGATAGGGAATATCATCGATGGTGAAGAATTGTTTTGATGCCATGGACACATGCCTAGTAGGATTGCTTGTCTGACCAATTTCTGGATTAGAATAGTTTGATTCCATTTCATAATTTGGAGGATTAGCCATGAGTATTTGTGAAGTTAATGGCGCAATGGGGGGGGGGGGAATCAACTGTAGGAATTGAGAAGGATGAAGAAGAAGAAAGAGATGCTAAATCCGATGTAGTATGAGGAGTTTGTTCAGCTGGAAACAGAATCTATTTTTCTGGAATGGCAGGATCAGGTTCAGGCTGTTGGATAACAGGATCAGGTTCCTGAGTACCTAAAACTTTAGAAAAGATTCTAATGAATTTGATAACATCATCTGTTCTAGCCTGTCTCTTATAACAATCGAGCTTGATTCTGTGGGTGAGCTTTTTTCTTTTCATTTTTCCTTCTGCATAGTCTTGAGACGATTTCGTATTTCTACCATATCTGGTTCTCTTCTGTAGGGATCTTCCGGGATAGTGGCAAAAATAGACGTCTGTGGATGTGGGGGTAAATACCCAGTTCTAACAAGGGGGTGCTAATGGATCAAAGGGTCTAAATCTTCCTTCTTCAAGAAGTTGGATTTGCTTTTTGAGCTTTTCTATTTCTGGCTTTGGGTTTTCAAGATAATGATACCCAAGATGTTGTCCTGATTCCAAGGCGTGAAGCCTTTTTTGGAACTCGGAAAGTATCTTTTTGGTACTTTCATCTTACCTTCGAAGATCTTGTTGCACATTTCTAATCTTGGAATCAATAGCCTTAAAGGCATTGTTTTGTACTAACAGAGTCTTTGATTGCCAGTTTAGAACAGCTTCAGCAGCAGGGGTTTTTTTTCTGTCTCCCATGTTCGTCCACATCAATGGGGGTAGGAATTTTGGGAACATGGCAATATCTGCCATGTGGATCAATAAACTCTTCTGTGGCAGGGAACGAGAGTTTAGAAATTTCCTTGACAAGAGGAGGGAAGTCAGTATCTTGGAACATGGCAATAGAAAAAGTGGGTGATGCTTCTGCTGGAACTTCGAGGGGGTAAGAGTGTTTCTTAGCCCATTTGAGGATTGGCTTATAGAATGGAGAAATAGCTTGCTTTTTCTGAGGAGGAGATGGTGGGGGTGATTTTGGTGGATTTGGTAAGGTTTGGGATGTAGTACTAGACTCTGGAGGTGGAGGTGGTGCATAAGAGACCATGAATTGGTATTTGTCACACTCACCAAGAGTATCTACGGAGGAGTCTCCGTCTAAGTACCTTTGGTACACCTTATCCTTTGGCCTTTTCCATCAAGGTGGAGGTCTTGCAAGAGGGTCTACCTCATTAGGGGAGTTTGTACAATAGGAACATTGGCAAAAAGGATCCCAAAATCAATGACCATAGTTGTCTTTATAGTAATGAACAGGATGTCCATCACCATTAAAGTGTCGAACATGTTTTTTTGGATCTGGTTCAGAAATAGATTCAGGAACACATGGTTCAATCATGAAGAGGGTTTGGAAAATAGAAGGACTTTCTTCCTTTTCTTTGCCAAATTTGATGTAAATAGATCCATCTTTTTTCCGTACAAACTCTGAGTCCGTAGACTGGAAGGGCTTATTATGCTAATGTAGCTTTTCATAGTTGGTGATCCAAGTCTCTGGAAGGAGCTTGGCCAACGTATCCTTCGGGATTTGTCTAGGAACATGAATGCAGGATGCCTGGTCATCTTGCATGGAGATGAACAAAGCATCTTCATTACCATTGTTGAAGTTGAGGTCAAGAGCATGGTTCTCTACTCGATAAACCATCTGGTAATGTAGGGTTGCAGCTACAGAGTCAGCAGTTTGAGGGGCTCTAGTAAGCTGAACTTGAACTTTAAGAAAAGAGAGTAGCTGGGGGTCTGATAGAGCGATATTGAAGTTTGGATACAAAGTCACAAAGACTGTTCCAACATTTAAAGTAGTTTGAACAGTACCGATACAAACATGCTGGTATTGTAAAAACCTGGTATCCAACAACGCAATTCTTGCCACAACTGGCAAACCTTTACGACCATGGAAGGTGAGAGCAAGACGAACAGCTCCATAATGAACATGAGTATATCCCTGTTGAACCCATTGTTTGGGAAATTCTAGAGGGATCTGGAGAGTAACAAAGTACTCATTTTCAGTAACAGGAATAGGATGCTAGTCGAATTTAGAGGACTGAATGTACTCTTTTACTTGCTTTGGGGTTTGGTGAATAAGCTGGTGGATGGAGCGAATAGGTGAGAATGACGAGTTGGGTTTAGCAAAAGCTGAGTAAGGATTCATGAGAGGAAGTTGGGTTTCAGAAATCTTGATTTCATCGCTAAGAGAGACTTCATAAAGATAATCTATCTTAGAAGCATTGGAAACACGAAATTCTGGAGGAGTTGAAGATCAAGTAGAAGGAATAAGAGAAACAGGTGCTTCGAGTATTTCTGGTTGCGTAGACTCTGGTTGTGTGGTTGTGATGTGAAAAGATCTTCTCAGCTCTGAATTCACCTATCAAGCGCATGGAATGGGTAATACTAAAAACAAAACCATGGCTCTGATACCATGAATGGACCTCGACTTAGAACCGGGGAAGGAGAGTAAATTTCCTGCAGGTATGCATCCCACATTGGGTGAACAACTCCCGTTCAAGCCCTTCAGGGACAGCCTTTTAGCAGAAAACCACTCAGCCCACATAGACTTCCTCTTGGATAAATCCATTTAGGAAAGCGCTTTTGACGTCTATTTGGAATAACCTTAAATTCTTATAATAAGCATAAGCGAGTAATAATCTAATTGCTTTTAACCTTGCTATTGGTGTGTAAGTCTCATCATAGTCTATCCATTCTTCTTGCGTATATCCTTTGGTCACGAGTCTTGCTTTGTTCTTTATGACTTTTCCTTTTTCGTTCATCTTGTTCCTAAAAACTCATTTAGCTCCAATGATAGATTTACCTTTTGGTTTATGAGTCAATTCCCAAACATCATTGATACTGAATTGCCTGAGTTATTCTTGCATAGCTTCAATCCAACTTTTATCAGTTAAAGCTTCTTCTATGCTCTTGGGTTCTATTTCAGAAATAATTACCACAACACTAGACTCTTCATGCCTTTTGGATCTTGTACGAATTCCTTCATTAATGTCACAAATAATGAGTTCTTTGGGATGACTAGACTTGTGCTTCCAGTTGCTGGTTGGTTTGTCAGACTGTTGATCTTTTTCTTCAATTGATTCTTCAACGATCATTCATTGCTGGTCTTCTGAAGTCTGAGCTACTTCTGAAGATTTAGACTTTGTAGAGTTTGGAGCAGGTTTAGATTCTTCAAGTTGAGTCTGAATTGATTGATTTTGTATGAAGTCTTGAAATTTGACATTCATCGATTCCTCCACAGATTGAGTCTTTTTGTTGTGTACTCTATAAGCTTTGCTGGTGGTTGAATATCCAAGGAAGATGCCTTCGTCTGATTTTTCTTCAAACTTACCAATTTGATCATTTGCATTTTTTAATATAAAAAATTTGCATCCAAACACATGAAAATAGGAAACAATTGGCTTTTTTTTCCTTTGAACAACTCATAAGGAGTTTTCTCCAGAATATGCCTTAAGAAGACTCTATTAATAATATAGCACGCTGTAGAAACTACTTCAACCCAAAAATGAGAGGAAATGTTACTTTGAATTAATAAAGTTCTAGCTATTTCTTGCAATAATCTATTCTTCTTTTCCACAACTCCATTCTGTTCTGAAGTGTATGGTGAGGAGAACACATGCTGAAAACCAGATTCATCATAGAATTTAGCAAAGTCTTGATTTTCAAACTCACTTCCATGATTTGTCCGTATACTTGAAATACTATATTCTTTTTCATTTTGAATTTTCTTAACAAATTTTATAAAATAAGATAAGGTTTCAGACTTACTTGTTAGGAAATATAGCAAAATGAATCGTGAATAATCGTCCACTATTACTAGGCAATATTTCTTACCTCTAATGCTCTGAGTTCTGGTTGGTCCAAAAAGATTCATAGGCAAGAGCTGCAGCACATGATTAGTGGAATTTTTTTTATTTGTTTGAAAGAATTTCTAACCCTTTTTTCCCAATACACACGGTGTGCATAGGTCAAATTTTTGATATATCAGATTGGTAGTACAAGCTTCTTTGCAGATATCTTGACTATTTGCTTCATGTTGATGTGGCCAAGTTTTCTATGCCAGAGATTAGCATCCTCTTGAATTGAAATTAGACATTGGGATTTCTAGTTTGATATCCAAGAGATATATATTCCCATGTCTTCGCCCCATGAATGTCTAAAAGGAGTCTTTACCGATTCTTGAACATATTCCTTCTTGAAAGTTGATTTTGTAACTTGTGTCACATAGTTGGCTGATACTCATCAAGTTGTAATTGAGTCCATCTACCAAGGAAACATTACTGATTGGGAGACTTCTAATCTTTACAGTTCTGTATCCCACAATTATGCCTTTGCTATTTTCTCCAAAAAAAAACTTTTCCACTATTAACTTGCATAAGCTTTATGAAACAACTTAAGTCTCCTGTCATATATCTTGAGCATCCACTATCCAAGTACCATTTAACCTTTTTCTTAATAGCGACTGCATTTAAAAAAGAAACTCAAGCTTTCTTTGGTACGCATACTTTCTTGGGTCTAGTGGAGTTAGTGCAATATACAGTCTTTGCCCAAACCTTCTTAATGGGTTTCCAAACCATAGGATATTCTTTCTCAAAATGTTCTCAATAATGCTCTGAGCTATTGCATCAGAACATTTGAGAGCATTGCGACCTACAGGTTTTACAAAGACTTTTTGGAAATGATTTCTCTAAAAATCTTTTGTAGGTATTTGTTTAATTCTTTCCTTTACTTTTAGAAAATCAATTAGAGAAATAGTTTCAGCAGTCATTCCCAAACTTGATTTGTTAAAGTAAGGTCTTTGTGCTGAAAGAACCTTTTCTAGTTTCTCAAAACCTATGGAAAACCTTTTTGAAATACTTGAAATATCATTTTTTAAAAGAGCATTTTCTTTTGAAAGTGAGTTTGCATTTTCTTTCGAAGTAATAATACTTTTATCCAAATTTTCGAATTTTTTTTCCCAAACAATCTCCTGTTGCTTCAGTGCAGAATTTTTTTTTTTTTTTAGTTTGGAAATCCTCTTGAGAAAGGTTTTGAGACTAAGACACAATTCATCAATATATTTAGAGACTTTAGTATGAATTTTTAAATCACTTACCTCAATTTCACTATTTGAGTATGAGTCTGTCTCAAAGTCTGAATCTGATTCTGATTGTGCCATTAGACAAATATTGGCATAATCATCATCACTCTCTTCACACTCAGTATCATTCCAAGTTTTTGCTTTGAGAGCTTTTCTATATTTCTCAGTTTTTCCCTTCTTCTTCTTCAGTAAGGGATAGTTGAGTTTGATGTGTCCCTTTTTCTTGCATTCAAAACAAATCACATCTTTATTGAAATCATCATCCTCAGCTGATTTATTTTGAAACCTTTGAGAACTTTGTTTCTTCGAATTAAATCTTCTTCCCTTTTTGTTCAGTTTTCTAAACCTTCTTATCATGAGAACAAGCTCTTCATCGTCCATATTGTCTTCAGAATCTGTAACATCAAAATCATCATTAGATTTTAATGCAATGGATTTTTTTTATCTTTGGGATCTTCATCTTCATTGATTTGCTCCACTTCATAAGACTGAAAAGTGCCAACCAATTCGTCAACAGAGAGTGGCATGATTCTTCGTGTCTCCCTTATCGAGGTCTTTACATGATTTCAATCTTTGGAAAGTCCACGCAGTAGCTTGTTAAACTTCATGGGTTCAGAGATTGGTTAACCTTGATACTCAAGATCATTCATGATTTCTGTAAAACAACTAAACATGTCAATGATAGATTCTCCTGGTTTCATCCTGAATGCTTCATATTGACCAAGCAAAATATTGATTCTTGTTTCTTTCACTTGATCAGTTCCTTCATAGGTGATGTGCAATCTATCCAAAACTTCTTTAGCTGTTTCACAAGTAGATATTATGTTATATTCAGTATGAGATAATGCACAATATAAAGAATAAATTGCTTTTGCATCAAGAGCTTGTCTATTGGTTATCTCTTCTTGAGTCATCTCGTTGGACTCAACAGCTTCTTTTTCCCTTTGTGAGACTATTGTAGTTTTAGGAATGATTCCTTTGTCTACCATATCCCATTCAAGAGGGTCTTTCGATCTTAGGAATGCCTTCATTTTGTTTTTCCATATATTGTATTCCTTCCCATTAAAGTAAGGCGGTCTAGTGTTGCTTTACCTTTCAACCAAACTTGGAGTCAACATACTAGCCATGGATCGTTAACTCTGAAGTAAAAACACTTCAATTTAAATCAGTACACAGGCTTTGATAACAATTGTGAATGCTAGTATGAGCACCTAGAGGAGGTGAATAAGCGCGAAAATGAACTTTTGTGAAGTACAGAGTAAAACTTTACTTTAACCCTGAGTCTGTTTAACAGTAGACTTTAAAGTAGGAACGAGACTCTAACAATTAAATAAAATTACGAGTAAAGTAAAAGAGTTTAGGGAAGAGAATAAGAACATAAGGTTTGTAGTGGTTCGGCTTAAATCAAGCATACGTCCACTCTCCCGCACTGACAGTCTATCGACTGGATTTCACTATGAATCAAAAGAGTCATTACAATATCACGTCCTTGATTCCACAGTGTAGAGACTTTATTACACTTCCTCAATGTCTCACAAATGTATAAACTCTCTTTTGAGTACAAATTATGCCCAACAATTGAATTGACAAAGAATAAGGAGCTTCAAACTTTGGAATTTATCTATCGCGCGCACACTCGAATAACTAGAACGCCTTCCTTATATAGTCTTCCATGCCTTCATACCCATTGGCACTTTCCAAAGGAGCTCTTCCAATCTACTCGTTGGACAGAATCAATTAGGAAGATCTCGAGTTATTTAAGGAATATGACGATAGCCCACCAATCCTGCTTGCCCATACAATCAGGATCTAGGTTTTCATAAGTAGAACCTACCAAGTATACTTCGCCAATCAACGGATCTAAATTACCCGAATAAAAACAAATAATAGATTTCGAGATGCTATATTTAGCCGAGAGATATTCTTTAGTCGATAGAATCAAATCCTTAAAGAAATACTTAACTCTGGATAAGTCTTCTTCGATGGTCTAGAAACTGTCAATGAGGGTAGACTTTGAATCTTGAGTCCGGTGGTCCGGCGGTCTTCAGATTTTGACGTAAGAGTTTGCAAGTCTTCAGACTAGACTGATGGAAACGTTTTGTCAGCTTCAAAACAAATATAGAAGTTTTCTCCAACAGACTCGATGAGACGAGGAGGGTGTTGAGAGTGATGGGGTAAAGGGTCTTGATTGGGATGCTATGAAATGAGTTCATGGCTAAGTCCACCTCCAGGCAACTGGCATGATATATATTCCTTTTATCAACAACTTTTTTATCCACATGCTTGTGCATGGTGGCTTTAGTGGAAATAAGAATTTCGGGGATTCATTTGTCCAACAGTTATTCTACGTGATGGTTGTTGTGATGCTTGTTGAAATAAGATCAAGCAAGTTGATGCTTGTTCAAATGTTGATGCTTTATCAAGCTTTGGTGAAGAGGGAATTTCCCCTTGTCTTGAGTTATGATTAGTTGAATTCTCTTCAAATTCTCAAACAAATTAGGCTTAGTTCTTAGGACTCACAAGCACTATGTTAGTTCTGAAAAGACTCTTTATCAATTTATGATGTGTATTTGAGCTGTCAATTGATGATGGTCTTTATCTTCATCTTTTGGCATATGCAAAGTTTATCTAGGATGCACACAATTTGTTCACTTTGCGCTAAGGGAGGACTGTTTCATTCATTGTGCTAGGAATTTCTGTGTGTTCTTGGTAGTTGCTATCATGATGAGAAAGGGTGACTCAGGTGAATGGTTGAGTTAAGATGATATATCTTCTTGTCCTTCTCCAGATTTAATGGAGCAATAACATTCAGGTACATGATTTGGTAGGCTTTTAATGTCTTCTGATAAGTGTCATGCATAAAAGGTTAGGTTGTATGTCTTTGGTCCATGTGAATGTACCTCAAGCCATCCAACCTTCTTTTATGATCAAGCTACTACCTACTTATTGTTCACACTAAACTCACTGTTGGAAACGTAGGAAGTTGTGGTAGTGTCTCGTCCATAAGTGCATGGAGAGTACATCTATGGGAGGGAGAGGGGGAGGGAGAGGGAGAGGGAGAGGAAGAGGGGGAGGATTGTTCAGTTCATGAACTTGATTAGCTTTGAGTGGAAAATGCTTTCTTGTTCATGTCCCATTTCAAGGAACCCACAAAATGAAAGATGCTCTTAATAGGATGTCAAATTTTGAGTTAGTAGATGCCTTATGTTATGCTTATGACAATGCGGATTGCATACGTTGTTTATTGTCTTTAAATTCAAATTGCATTTTTTTTATGTTGCATTTATTATTAGATGGCAAGTTCATCGAAGGAAAAAGCATTTTGGAGCCTTGAAGATGTTGAAACCTCTTGTAAGTTGTGCTTTGAACAAATTGACAATGGTAATTGTCCTGCAAACAACAAAAGGGATAGATGAACGGTTATAATTAAGAAGTTTGAGGATCTAAGGGGCAAATGGCAAAAAATATGATAAAAGTCAAATGAAGAGTAAGTGGGATAATCTTAAAGAATATTGGAAAAGATGGAGGACATTAATCTTAAAGGAAACTAAATTAGGATGGGATCCAAAAAAGAATACCATTGATGCAAGTGATGAATGGTGGGAGAGGAAAATTCAGGCTTTTTTCCTTTCTTTTATTAATTTTTTTTAAGTTTATCTTTTTTCTATAAAACTCACGAAAATGTTTATTATAATAGTAAAATCCTGAAGTTAGAGCTTTTAGAACGAAAGGCATACATCCGGATCTTCAAGTTTTGTTGAATAGAATGTTTGGAGATACTGGTGCCACTGGAAGCATCACATTGAATCTTGCATAAGCTTATATATTGATGAGGATTTGTGGCCACACAATTTGACATCGGTGATTTGGCGGGATTTACTAATGATAATATAGAGGGCGATGTGGGTGGAAAGACTAGTGAACAACATCAAAGTGATAAAAGAACGTCATAGAGTTCGGTGAGACAATCTCAAGGAGAGAAATAAAAGAAATTGAGTACGGCTGATAAGTTAGCAACGCAAATGGAGATAATTTGTTCAGCTATTGAAAGTAGAAGCTATGCCAAAGAGTTTGATCCTTACAAGAAACTCATAAAGACATTGAAAGCTATACTCGAGATTAAGCAAGATCAAGAGTTATATTTTTTTGCACTAGATTATTTTTCGGAAAAGAAAGATAATAGGCAAATCTTTATGAATTTTGATGGTGATTAAGAAAAAGTCACATGGCTCAAGTATAAGTTCGCACAACGTAGGGCTTACTAGGATATTTGCTATTTATATTTTTCATGTGTAACGTTATTGTATTGTGATACATATTTGCCCTACTTATTTGTATTAATTGGCGATACATATTTATGATATATTATCGGACTTGTTTTTAATTTGTGCTCTTTTTATTAAGTGGAGTTTGCATACATACATATTCACATACGTACATATATATATATATATATATAATAATAATAATAATAAGTGTTTTTTGTTGATGAATGATCTAAATAATTTGTTATATCTATTATTCTAATTCTATTTTGTTACTTTAAACAGTTATGGATGATTCTTCTGAAAGGGAAAACCATGAAAAAGAGGAAGAAGAATATTGGCAACTTTGTGCAGCTGCACATACCTACGGTGTTTATCAGGTAATATATAGTTAAAAAATACCGTGTATGACCTCATCATATACATGGAATGCATGGTTAAAGAGAGTTGATGGACATGAATGCTAATCCTAAAAGGTTTTATCAAATGTTTAGAATTAATAGGATTGTGTTTAAGAATTTAATGAATGATTTAGTGACACGATATGGTTTGCAAAGATCTAGAAATATTGATGTTGCAGAAATGCTAAGATCGTTTCTTCATATTTTAGGACATAATATAGGTAATAGATTAGCACAAGAGCGCTTTTAGCATTCTGAGGAAACCATATGCAGGTTATTTAGCTTAGTTTTGGATAAAGTATGTGAAATGGGAGCATATTTGATCCAACCACCCGATCAACAATTCAAGAAAGTTTCAAAGAAGATCATGAATAATACAATATCTTTTTCACATTTTAAGGTAAGTTACGATTATACAATAGAAAATTTGAATTAAATGTAAATTAAATAATATTCTTGTTCTTGTTTCCGCAAATAATATCCTGGCCCAATTACCTTTAATAGATCAAGAAAGGAAAGAGTGGAATGAGCCCCTGTTAAACCAACTATTCGAACCGCAGATAGTCAACGAGATTCTCGCTATTCCTATCGTGCATCAACAGCAAGCTGACAAACTGATCGGGATAGGCAACCATAGTGGACAATACACAGTAAAGAGTGGCTATAATAGGGTCAATGATGTTTCCTTACCGCAGGACCGCAACAGGGCCTCCTCCTCTACCAACCCCCTCGAAGCCTCTGGACAAAACTGTGGCATTTGTCAATTCCCCCCAAACTGCGAACATTTTTATGGAGTCTCTATCAAGATGCTTTACCAACCAAATAAAAGCTGCACTAGAGGAAAATTTTACCTGACCCGTTGTGTCCTCTCTACTCCAAATACCTTGAGACCATCGAACACATATTCCTTCACTGCCAACAAACCCAAAAAATCTGGTCAGACCCTTGGCTACATATTAGCCACATCACAACCTCAGCCACTAGAATGGACAAATGGGTGGCGGAATACCTCCTAGCCAAGACGCAAGCCTCCGATCTAGAACTGATGGTCGAGGTCCTCTGGCAAATCTGGAAAAATCGAAACAACTTCATCTTCCGGAAGACCCATGGCCAACCTCAAGCTTTGATAGACACAGCCCTTGCACAGAACAGCGTCTATCAGAGATGGATATTGAGGAAGTTCTCAAGATTGAAGGCCAACGAACACTTACCCGAAACATGGGAAGCACTGAATACGCCAGATCTGAAATTGAACGTCGACAGCTCGTGGGTAGCCACTGATTCGGCCTACTCGGTTGCTGGCCTTCTTCGCGACTCCAATGGAAGCGTGATCGCCGGCTTTGCCAAAGAGGTTCACGCGGCCTCACCTATGCAGGCGGAAACCCTAACCCTCTTTCACGGGTTGAAGATGCTGGAAGAGTGGAAGACGACGCACGTGGGGCAAACTCAAGAACTGACCCGAACACTTACCTGCAAAAGTGATTGTCGACAACTAGTTGACTTCGTCCTGGGCCACGAGGAAGCATCTTGGGCTGTCCAACTTCAGGTACAGGAGTGCAAAAACATCCTGGCCCAATTACCTTTAGTAACAGTGTCCTTTTGTCCGAGAGTAGCTAACCAAGCAGTCGATTAGGTAGCAAAGGCTTTCCGGAAAAAAACCCTACCTTCCAATTGGCAACACGAACCACCTGCCCCTTTGATGTCTATATTATGTTAAGACTCCAACTTATCTTGTAAAGCTCGTTCTATTTAATGAAAGTATGGGATGCTATTTTCGACCAAAAAAAAAAAAAACGAGGTCCTCAACTAACGGGTTATAAAGAAGTGTTCAATCGTGCTCACTCCTCACTACGATCATAAATTGAGCGAGCTTTTGGCGTATTAAAGAAGAAGTAGAAGATTTTAAAGAGTATGCTAAGTTATCCATATATAAAGAAAGTGAAAATTGTAATAGCAATGATGACTTTGTATAATTATATACGAAGAAATGACTTGAATGATGCACATTTTGCTAGAGTGGATTTGGATATCAATTTATATACAACGGATTCTGATAATGTAATGGAGAGCGTAATGCTTCAAATGATAATGTAGTATCTGATATGGTACGTTTACGTGATCAAATAATTATAAATTTAGGAAGTAATTAAGGATATTTGTAATTTTTTAAGGATAATGAGCTTATTTCTCAAAGCATGTGTTATCATGTTTTTATTGTAATAAAAATATTCTTCTTGTAATTGAGAAAGAGAGCACGTAAATTTTTTCCATTTAATGTTTTTTAGCAAAATAAAGGAATTTTAATTTTAATAAAATTGTTTACACAACATCTTTAACATTGTTGTTAAATATAAGTTAAAAAAGTTGCAAACATTATTTTTTTTTAATTTTAAACAAATAGAAATTAAAATATTTAGATTAATCATCAAATGGGCTTTGTAAATGTGTTTTTTTATCAAACAACATTTCTCTCAAAGTTGTTTTTTCAAGCAAAATTTACCAAATAATCTTTGCATCTCCTTGAAAGCCCTTTGGTTAAACTACTTTGCATTTTCCTAATAAGTTTTTCAAATGCTAAACCAAACGCACCCTAAACAACCCAATGATACGTAGCACAAAAGAAAAATAAAAAGATAGAAGGGATGTGCGGTTTAACAAGAAAATTGAATGAGATTTCAATTTCGTAGGAAAACCGGACAAGCAAGTTATGGGAACATGTGGGGTCAGACTGCACAGAAGGGATGTGCGGTTTAACAAGAAAATAGAATGAGATTTCAATTTCTTAGGAAAACCGGACAAGCAAGTTATGGGAACATGTGGTGTCAGACTGCACCGTCGGCTTCACATATCCCAACAAATATATGACCACTGGACGTACATGGCGAAGATGGACGACACCGTGCATAATCAGGCTGAGAGAGAGTGAGAGAATGGTGAACACTGTCAAGATTTACAAGCCCTTGTTGCGAGCGACCATGAAGCTCGCCGGCGTGAGACCTCAAAAGATCGAGGTCGAACCGGGGACTGTCATGAACATCTGGGCTCCGACCCGATCCAAGAAGAATGCCAACAACGGTAAAAAACCTGCCGTCGTCTTCCTCCACGGCTTCGTTGCCGACGGCATCCTGACGTGGCAGTTCCAAGTCCTCGCTCTTGCGAGGGACTATGCGGTCTACGTGCCGGACCTCCTCTTCTTCGGCGGTTCCTCCACCTGCGACAGCCGCCGGACTGTGGGATTCCAGGCGGAGTGCCTGGCAAGGGGACTGGCAAAGCTGGGAGTGAAGCGGTGCACAGTGGTCGGTTTCAGCTACGGTGTGATGGTGGCGTTCAGCTTGGCCGAGTTGCAGCCTGAGCTGGTCGAGTCGGTGGTGGCGACGTGCTCTGGCCCGGTGCTGACGGAGTCGCTGACGCGGGAGTGCTTAGAGAGGTTGGGGTTTCCGACGTGGTCGGAATTTCTGTTGCCTGATTCGGCGAGTGCACTGAAGAAGTTGCTTGAAATTGGCAGCTTCCACTTCCCTAGACTCCCCAAATGTGTTTTCAAGCACGCTTTAGAGGTACGTCCCAAAGCGAACTTTTCTAAGATCATGCACAAAAACCTTTGCTCTATCTAGAGGTTCTTAGTCCGTTATCTAAATAATCGATAGATTCTCCAATATTGACTTTTAAATTTTCATTATGTTAATGACATGAACGAAATGCATTTGTCAATTATGTGTAATCGAAACTACCAAATCAAAATAAAATTATCAATTTATTGATGAGTTGTTGATTTATTACGTAGCTAATTTGAATTCATTGTTTTTACTTTTCAAATTATATCTTTTATCCATATCTAGCATGAGTATCCTATTTTGATTGTTTTAGAACAATTTAACGTAATTTTTGTTCTTTACAATCCGATAACGTATAAATATTTGTTATTTTCGAAAAAAAGCTCTTAACAAAACGAGGAAAGTTGCAGGCCTGGCTTTCTTGGAAATTTCGATAGCTTTTGTCTCTGTTTTTCCCTTTTAGACTTTCACAAGCTATATAGGACGAGCCAAGGTGGTTGAGAATTTCAACAGTTATATGTTTTCATTTCTAACTCCGAAAATGCATTCTCTTAAATTTATGTAGGACCAAGCACTAGAGTTGATGGATGGTGGTTGACAATATCAATTGATTACACAAATTTTTGCTTTTCTTGTCCCATATCCATGGCAGTCTTGATTTTAATGTGCTTTTCGAAGCAATCTTTGCACTTGTAGTCTTACGTTGCTAGCATGTCAAGATTGTATTACGAGTGACGATATTAAATTGGTAAAATGTGTGCGGCTTCACTTAATATAATGGAAAAAATTATCATAAGAAAATGGATTTTAACATAACATGTTGTGTTGATCATCAATTTATCGTGGCAATGTGATATAGTTTAGTTGATTTATGTTTAAATTTGAATCACCAAGATATCTATTATTGATCATTTACATTTTGATTTTGATTTTATAGCATAATTTTAATGTTATCTCTTTTTATTTCTCTCCCACCAAAAGCATTTTCAACTATAGTTGACCCTAGGTATAAGATTGGTGAAATGTTTCATTGTTTTTAATTTGTGTAATATTTTGTTTTGGATAGTTTAATGTAATTTTAGTGTAAGTATATAATATTTCTAATTTTGGTGCTAATGACTAATTGCTTGGTTATGCTTTTATTATATTGAGTAAATGATTATGTTTCTTAACTTTTCCAATGAGATGCTATTTTAAGTAAATGATTGCGGAACCTGTAATTTGTGCGGCAAAGTCCTCTAAATTAGATGACTCTAATCGATTCTTTTCATCATTTTGAATTTGTTGTTGAATTAATCAATTTTAATTTACGAACATAACTAGAAAATTAAAATTCTGAAATTTCAGCTTTATATGTTTTGACCAATGTAAGATTTAGAGTAATAAAGAAGAAAATCGATAAGAAGTGAGAAAATTGGAGAGAGAGTAACCATGTGTCGTCACCCTCTACGTCTACCCTAGCCTTAGTCGTTGTCACCTATCCTGTTCTGTAGTCACCTCCATCATCACAAATGTTCCTTCTTTCCACATATTCGAAATTAGTCGATCAATTATTGTTATAATAATAATTGTTACTATTTCTTGTTGCTCAAGAGCATATCAAAGTTATGAAGAAATACTCGTTATTATTCAAATAATTGTTTGTTTTCTCTATAATATTACATTTTTTAAATTCCTATGGCGACCGCATTACAACTAAGTGGGTTCATGACAAAAGGATTTGATTGTATGAACCATTGGATGAAGAGTATTCATAAGTATTAAAAGTTTCAAAACTTTATATAAGAAGTACACAAATTAGAGGATCAATAATAGTATTAAGGGAAAATTCCAAATAAAGGCCTGCAGTATTTTCATTTTTTAAATAAGAGTCTAAAGTGTCATCATTTTTTCAAATGAATTTGAAATGAATCTTATTTCAAAAAATGGCCTAAGTCACTGGTTGATAAGGGCATTTTTGTCCATTATATATATTTTTTATTTTTTTCCCTTTTTTTCTTTTTCGTATTAGATAAAAAAATAAATCTAAAAAAATGGAAAGGAAGGAAATCAGGTTAGCCCTCGCCGTTGCCGTCCCAGCATTGCTGGGAAGGGCTAGCAATGGTAGGGGATGGTCGGCCAAGGGTCAACGAGGGCTATCACTAGCAGGGGTCGGTTGCGAGTGGCGGCCCTTGACTAGTTCTAGGCTAGGGCCAATAATCCTCGCTAGATTTGGTTGAGAGCTGTGACCCTTGCCCAAATCTGGGTGGGGGCCTACAAGCCCTTGCCTAAACTTGGCAAGGGTCATTGGCCACTAGCTAGGGCCTGGCGACCTTTGGCAACCCTTGATCGGCCATTCCCCACCATCATCGGCCTTTTTAAAAAAAAATTATATTGGACAAAAATGCCCTTAGCTGGCCGGCCAGTTAGGTCATTAGTTGAAATATTTATGGCTACTTCAGGCCTCTATTTGAAATAATATCAATTTCAAGTCTTTATTTGAGAAAATAAGGGCACTTTAAGCCTTTATTTGGAAATTTCTCTAGTATTAGTTTAGAAACTTTGCAATTGATAAATTTTCGAAGGAAAGTTTTTATATAGGTGCACGAGGGCTACTATTGGATCATAATTTGAAAAATGCTATTCACAAAAACACACGTACATGTAGGACTTGGGTTGGACTACGATATTTTTCTTAAGGTGAATTTATTTGAATTTTTCAACACGTACCATTACCATTTTGGAATATTATGGTACGCATGCCTCTCAAATAAATTTTTGACTGACAATTTTCTTTTACAAAATGAAGTTGATTCTACTTATTTTAAATATGTGGTCCTTAGTCTTAACTATGGGAAGGTATGTTACTCATCAGTTCATCACTTGTTTCATTCATTTATCTCAAACGATATATTTGGTGAGTTAAATTTTGAGAATCTTTAGATTTAATAAGTGTGGACCCCACGAGAATCTTATCAAATCTAATGATCCAGATACACTTCACTATATATAGGTCTCGGAGAATCTCTCTATTACAAAGTGAGGACTTGACTTTGCTTCAAATTGATGAAGACATTTATTATTCATAATATCGGTAGAAGGAAGAATTTTCACGAGTCTTAACATGTTGATGTCATATTGGACTAAGTGCTTTTTCATATGTGCACATTGTATTGATCCATTATGTGATACAAGTTTTTCACGAGTCTTATCATGTATCTACGAGGTTTATATATTCTTTATATATGTGATCTACTTTCACTTATTAGTTTAGGCTTTTGAGTTGACAATTTTAATGAAGTATTAGAATAAGGTGTTGCCCCATTTTATTTTTCACATGCGGGTCCTCATTTGTCAAATTTCATGTGTTATTCGTAATCCCACTTGCACATAAGAGTTGGACATGCTTATACAGAACGCTAAAAAATTTCATGGGATAGACTAACAATGAAGATGGCAAGTAGTTACCACCTTCTCCTCCGTGGTGAATGATCATCATCAAGATATTTGTGCCTAGATGACGGGGGGAGAGAGAGAGAGAGAGAGATCTATCAAATCAAGTCTTGTCGTCAAAGTGGGGCCACCTACGGTGGTGCTGGGACTAGAGGTGGCGGTCTCCATCGATGTCACAAGGTCGATGCTGGCATTGATGGTGCGCTAGGGCGTTTAGAAGCAGGAGAGAGAGAGAGAAAGAGAGAGAGAGAGAGAGAGAGAGAGATTTTTCTAGTGGTATTTATGAACATGTGTAAAAATCATAATGGACTCTCCTTGTAGAGATAAGATGTTTACCTCATTTATCCCTTTCTTGTCGTTGGATGGTAGGTCTTGTTTGACTGCAGAAAAGAGAGAGCCGAATTGCTGGAGGCTTTGGTCATTCCAGACGAGGATTTCGCTTTCCCGCAGTACTCTCAGGTTTGATGAATCTTCTCCTTCGGTGGTTGTGTATTTTTTAACCCTACATAGAATCCTTTGTTACCCCCAAAAAAAAAAGTTTTTCAATAAAAAAACTGATTATAAGTTGAAAAATTCTGATTCATACTCATTTTATGGGTGAAGTACTGAACCCAGCCGGCACTTAATTGAGAAAATTTTTCTTGGTGGCTGCAATATGAGATGAGATCCATTATTTCTTTCTTTCTTCGTTGATTTTCTCTAACATTAAGATCCTAGGCATAATACTTGGATTGTATAAATCTGCATGTCACTCTAGTATTAGTTTTGTTCTGACAATGCAAGACGTGTTTGTAACCGGCTCAAGTATACAAAAGGGAAAAATAGAGCAAAACCGCCTGTATCAAGAAAAGTATATACACAAACAATCTCATTCACCTTTTTGGAGGACCATAACTACCTAATCTTCTCGATTGATAGTGTATAAAGGTGCTTTTGTAAAACTTTTCACAGTGGTGATGTATGCTACAATTTCTCTGCCAAAGACTAGTCCTAAGAACACTTATCCTCGCAACCTGTAAAATTATTCGTGGTTCTCACCAAATCCAATGGTAGATTATACGTATTAAGTTCATAACATGTCTATGCAAGATATGCACCATTGACTTGATGTCAACCCTTTCATCTTGTCAGATGATGTGTGGCTTTTGCATCTGACAACTAAGATAATTCATGAAAGTTAACCATAAAACTTACAAACTTATTGCACTTATGTCATTTTAATTCTAGACATTTTCACGTTTTACCAATTGAGTTCATCTAATCAATTTTTACCAAAAATTGCTAGCTTGGATGCTAGTCATGCTATGTGGCATGACTGGCATTGACATGGATAATTTTTTAATTTTTAATATTTTTTTCAAATTTTCATTAATTGTTTTCCTCCTCCTCCTCCTCCTCCTCTCTCTGTCTCTCTCTACTATGGTTCGGGAGGATCATTAGAGCTTGTCGGCCACTAGGCGAGGGTCATGAAGCCCTCGTTGACTGCATGCGAGGGCCATGGAGCCTTTGACGGTCATAGGTGAAGGTGGCCTTGTCCTTGGCCGACGAGGCTAGCCTTGCCCAGAAATGGTGAAGGCAGCTTCACCTGCAACCTCGATGGCCTTGCCTCACTACTAGTGAGCTTCAACAACTCTCGTCGGACACAATGAAAAAAAAAAAAAAGGAAAGAAGGAAATGAGAAGAAAATGAAAAAAATAGTTACAAAATTAAAAAAATTTCCATATTAGTACCAAGCATACCATATAAGATGCTCAGTATCTACATTAGTGATTTTTAGCCAAAATTGACTGGATGGATTTAAATAAAAAAAAACTTACGAAGGTTTTTTTTATTAAAATAGCACAATTGAAATGTTTATAACTAAATTGGTATTAATGTAATATATTTATGAATTTTCTGATAATTATCCAAAGATAATTCTATATATTTAGTCTAGGCTGGAATCTCATATGTAATTACATGTGCATGCCTTTAAATACATATGTATCATTGAAATTGATATTTTTCATGTTCAATTTAGTATACCCTAGTGGAAATGGTAGGTATATTTATGTCGATATAAAGTTGCTATATTTCTTATCAAGACTTGGATCCCTGGAGTACCAAAACTTAGCACGGGGGAGCACTTAAGTGTCAAAATTGGAGCAAAATAGATTAGTTAAGTGCCAACAGCGAGAAAATCCGACCAACATACTAACATGATGTTTTTCAGCGACATAAGTGCAAAACAAAGTCGTTTCGTCTCGGATTTGAATTTTAATATAAATCAAATTTAATTTAATTTAAAATATATATATATATATATATATATATATATATATATATATATATTTTAAGGAAGAAGATGAACTTTGCAGAAGGTGAGGGCTTAGCCCTCGTTGTTGCCTTCCCATCGTCACTAGGAAGGGGTTAGGGGTTGTGGGGGAAGGGTTAGCTTGGGTCATCAAGCCTTGGCTAAGGGCTAATGACCATGGCCAACCGGCGGTGACGGCCTGCAAGCTATGTAGCAGTGACACAGACATGCGACATGCAGCATGACATGACATGACACGTTGACACATCATTCTTCAAAAAATAGAGAATTCCGATATATTCCGATACGTTATGTATTAAATGAATATTTTTATTTTTAATTAATTTGATTCAAATTCATAATTAAATGAAAAAAAAAAAAAAAGCATACAATGAACTTACACTTATAATATTAATAGATCCATTCATAGGAAATTTGAAAAACATATTAATAGTTAATGCGTATTTATGTTTGGGGGCATATTTCTAACTCTAACAAAAATTATTAATGAAATTAATGACTAATAAGAAATTAGAATTAACTTGTTTAAATAAATCTATAATCTTTTACAATGACCAAAATTTATTATTATTCAACCTTCAACACTTCTATTTTCCAAAATCACTTTATAGCTTTTCTTATTTATTTTCTTATTAAAAAAGCCCCCGTGGTCCACCCCAACTCTCACCCCCACATTTATTTCGCTCTCTTTCCATTGTTTCTTCCCCCAACTTTATAGTTTCCCTTATTTATTTTTTCTGATAAAAAAATAAAGTCCCTCGGGTCCACACCAACCCCCACCCACCCCCTCTTTACCGCCCCTTGACAAACTTATTTCACTCCTCTTTCCCTCGCAACCCCCCCGCCCCCTCCCTCCCGACCACGTCACTTCTTTCTTGAAAATTGAACACTCATGTTCTCCTCTCTCCAGAAAGAAGAAATCGCGGCAATGTCCCATTAAATTCTTATTTTTAAATTTTTTGAGTTTTGCCCCCCTAAAAAACCCTAGCCCTGGCCTTCTTCTCCTCCTCACACGACCCTCCTCCTCTCAATCTCTTCTCTCTCTTGATCGCCTCATCACAATCGCTCATTGCCTCGCCACTAGCCCTCTATTGCAGTTGCAATCCTCTCTCTAGGTCACCTCGGTCTTTGCTCTTCCTTTAGCCCTTTCTCAACATCGTGGCCTCACCATCGCTCCCTTGCCATTGCCTTCGCTCCCTTGCCATTGTTTTCTTCAATGATCCTCTCTCTTGGACACGCATGCCGGAACGTATCGAGAAGAGTTGACCACGTGTTAGAAAATTCAACATGTGTTGACCGCATGTTTGACACGTCGACACAACACGGAGGCTCCGACAACTTGTCTATGCTTCATAGCATGCAAGCCCTCACTTAGATCTAGGGCTAGGGTTGTGGCCCTCCCCTAGATCTGGCAAGAGTCATTGGCCCTTGCGCAGTCAAACCAAGGGTCGTTGCTGGCTAAGGGGTAGGCCTTTATCGTAGGCCAACTGGGGTTGCTGACCCCTGGCCAGGGCCCACTAACCTTTCCCCCATCATCGCTGACCCTTCCTAGTGATCGTGGGAGGCAGTGACAAGGGTTGATCCCTCGCCTTCTGTAATCTTTATATTCTTCCTCTTTTTTTTTTTTTAATGATTTATTTTTAAATTTAATTTAATTAAATTTATATTAAAATTCAAAAAAGAGCCAAAACGATATCATTTTGACTCTTCATTGCTGACTTATCTCTTTGACGAGTCATATAGTGAGTTATCTTATTACAAAATTGCCACGTAAGATTTATGGCCAAGATTGCTGGATTTTGCACTCAAGTATCCCAATTTTTTTTTTAAGTGACATTAAGTGTAACTTTTGTAACTTTTGACACTTGTCCTTTTGACACTTAAGTGTTCTCTCGTGTCAAGTTTTGGCACTTGCACAGTTCTTTGCCATTTCTTAACTAATGTTCGAACACTATCTAGCTAATAAATGCTCATTCAAGTTCTCTCACATCACTTATTATAGTAACAATCTTTGTTTACCTGATAATCTGTTTTATTTTATTTGGTCAAACCTAATAATCTCTTATTTTTCTTTTTCTTTTTCTTTTTTGGTCAAAAAGAAATTTCCATTCTTTACAAAATTGATACATGAAAGGGAATCTCAAAAGTCACAATAACAAAACAAACCTATGGATCTTCAAAATAAACAAAAAACCAAAAATCAAGGTGTTTCAACTGAGCATGATTGGTAAAGATCCTCACAAGCTTATCCTTCAAGAGCATATCTATAATGGCAGAGATCATCACAAGCTCATCCTTCAAGAACAGATCTATAACTAGATTCAAGCGAAAGTCTTAGTGGCCAAAACTTATGTGATGCAAAAACTTACATATTCTAGTAAGAATCTGTAGAGAGTTTGGGACAGAAATGGAAAAAGCAAAAGAAAGTAAGGGTTAGAACCTAAGTAAATGACTACCCGCAAAATTGTAACATGCACTCGGTGCATGTGAACCCACTTGATGCTATTGCCAGCCATTAGATCCTGTGGCGCCGCATGTAATCAATACGTAGAACATTGTTTGGTTGTAATAGTGTCTATTATACTACATGTTGAATGCCCATTACAGTTTTTGTATGCAGCAATATTTGTTATAGCATAATTCGTAGTACAGCCAAAACTACATTAAATATCCACGTCTTTCTCTTGCACTCACTCTATCTATGTTAGATCATTATTCCAAATTATGACTAAATTTGTTGAATTATTTATATATAGTAATAACATTAATTATATTTTTTTTGACATAATCATATGCTATGTCGTTAATAAATATAATACTAGATATAATCAGTAAACAGTGGATGCTATAATAATTATGTTATCTATGACACAAACATTGGTTTATATTAAAATTTATAACAATAACTAGCATCATATTAGTTGCCTCCTATCAGCAGGTGCAGTTATCTAAATTTCTATAATCAAATAGTTTATTATCCATAATATAATGAATAATCATTACTGATTATATTAATCAATGCTAAAAAATTTATAATTGTTATTTCAATCATATTTTTAACTATGTAATACATAATATTCTTTTAATTGGACATATTAAACGATTAAATTGGAGTCATAATAAATGAAAAAAAAAACGTTTACCCCTTATTTTATATGTGATTCATACAACAAATGGTATAATAGAGACTATATTACTTAAATCAAACAATGTACTAATTAATGCAATAGCCATTACGCTACAACTTATTCCATTGCTACATATGGTTGATACGAAATGGACTCAGATTATTCGGGTGTAGGCACGCAAGACTTTCTCGAACTACCTTCCTTCTAGTCATATTTGTAGAATGTTGTGGAAATTGGCTGATGATTGATGGGATCTTTTTGCAGAAGGTGCATCTGGTTTGGGGCGAGAATGACAGGATCTTCCCTGCTGAAGTAGCCAAATCACTGAAAGAGTATGTTTACAGATTTCCATTTAATAGTTCGTCAATCAATTTATATTTATTTATTTATTTATTTATTAATACTAAATTTTTAATGCCGAAACCATATTGTTATATCAGCATGTCATTGCTGCTTCCTTTTTGCTTGATTATCTTCCATCGTGAAGAATAGAAGCCATGTCTTGGCATAAACTTTAACCGCAAATTTTATTTTGTACAATTTTAGTTTGCAATTAAGACAACTCGTTAGATTGCATATGTTTGTATCAGAATTTTAAGAAATGAATTTTGATATATAAAATCAATTTACGACAATCACAATGAAACTTTTCTTTTGCACGGTTTGCAGACCTAATAAAGCTATTATATGTTCTATGCGAAATTGCTTGAAGCTATTTGGGAAGTATTGATACACTTGTAACGATTTATTTATCTTATTGGTACTTGGTTCACAGATAATTTCCCGTTAAATAGGTCCCTCTCCCTTTCCCTCCCCTCCCTCTCTCTCTCTCTCTCTCTCTCTCTCTCTCTCTCTCTCTCTCCGACCTGATATCCATTATTGTAAATAGACATACTTAAAAGATGTTGTTTGCTCCACTGGGTTTCCATTCAATTGTTTTCAGCAGAAATTTGACTCGTTCGGTTATGTTCTTTTGGACAGAAATTTGGGAGATAATGCAACACTGGTATGCATTGAGAAAGCAGGCCATATTGTTGCATTGGAGAGACCTTTCGTCTACAATAAATGTTTGAAGAAAATTCTGGCCTCTATTTACAAAGCTGGACACACAAAATAGTTGGGTCGCAAAAAAATTTCTGATGACTACTATGACAATTAGCAGAATACTTTGTTAAAAAGATTACAAATATCGTCAATTTGTATGGTTTGCACCTTGATGAATTTGTTTTAAGTTAGACACATGCACTTGATTATCACAATTAATAACAATTCTATTTGGTTGCAATCTTGCTAAGCAAACCTCTCACATCGCTTCCTTGATTGCTTCTGTTGCTGCAATATACTCTAACCTTAGTGTTCGACGTCGGAATTATGTTATGAATTTGCTTTACTATATAAAAGAAATATAGAGAGAGATAGATGAATAGTGGTGGCAAATGAATGTTTATTGTCACTATCCGCCGCGAGGACACGGTCACAGGAGAGAGGGGGCTCCGGTGGCGAAGGTAGCTCAGTGGCGGAGTTGGCTAGAAGATTGTCACGGGTGGAGTCGGACCAGATCTAAGGTGTTGGAGGTAAGAGGATGCACACTGATCAGGATTGAGGTGCTGAAGAGAGAGAAAGAGAGACTAATATGCACTTTCTAGAAAAAATCCATTTTTCTTGGACCAGGAACTGTTGGATGCAAATTGCGCAATCCCAAGATCTCCATAATCAGAACAAGAACATGCATAATTGAGTAGCAAATTGGGATCCATCGCTCTTTAAAGCGGAAGCGGAAAATGGATTATCCACGCATCAAGGGGATTACCCACGCATCAAGTCTTTCTCTTCTATTGTCCTCTGTATCACTGGCTCAATGAAGCAGCCCCCTCACGTTTAGCGTTAGGTAAACGCTCCTTAGGTGAGGATACATGTGAGAATTATGGTTAGAGGAGAGATTTGAGCACTATTTATACAGTTTCCAACTAAGCCCCCTCATTACGGGTCAGGCTCAACTCGGCCCACGCTAGCCAACCCCATATTAGATTAATTAAGAAACCTTCTATCTCACCTTAGACTAACAATGTTTTATGGTAACTTGGGTAGCATGGACACGTCACCGGAGCTTCCGTGTCATGTCCAACACGTGTCGGAGCGTATCGGACACGTCGACACACTCGGACACACTCGGACATGCGTTGACCGCGTGTCGGATTTTTCGACACGTGGTCAACATTTATCGACACATTCCGACGCGCGTGTTCGAAGGAGAGAATCATTGAAGAAGAAGATGGAGGGTGGAGGCGAGACTAGGGAGTGGAGGTAACGCTGCCGACGGCGAGGCTGCAGCTGAGGTCCTTCGGCGAGTGACTACAATGAGGCAAGATCTGAGAGGATTGTGTGACAAGGGGGAAGAAGAGGCCGTGGATAGGGTTTAGCAAGAAGAGAGCGAGGGTGGTGGGGGACGATGAAAAGAAACCGAAGCCGGAGAGGAGGGTGGATGGGGTGGCGTGGGGTGGGGAAGAGATGAATTGAGGGGGAAGAGATGAACCGAGGGGGAGGGTCGGGGTGGGGGAAGAAATCGAGGGGGCGAGTGATTGATGGGGGCGGGGAAGGTGGTGGTGTGGGTTGGGGATGATTGATGGGGGCAGGGTGATTGATGGGGGCAGGGAGCAGGTGGTGTCGTCGGGGGGGGGGAGAGAGAGAGTAGGGAAGAAACCGAAAGGGGGTGGTGTCATCGGGGGGAGGGGAGAGAGAAAGAGGAGGGAAGAAACCGAAATGGGGGAGAAAATAATGGAGAAAATACTGAGTCCAGATTTTGGGGTTGACGTGGGCCTTGGGGAAAATATTTTTCGGAAATGGCCTATTTTCCTTACCGAACACCGAAAAAAAATTTCCGAAACATTTTTCAGGTTTTAGCCGAACATCAGAGAATATTGTTATTTTCCTGAAAAATGACTTCTGGGAAAACATTTTTTAAAAATGACTTATTTTCTGCGAAACGAATGGACCCTTAAATAAGAATATTTATTTAATAATAATGTGTTCCAATGTTGTCGGAATTTTTAATTTTTGATAAATGACGTGTCGGCGTGTCGTGTCGTGTCGTTTCACGTGTCCGTGTTGCGTGTCCGTGCTACCTAAACGGTAACCATAAAAAAATAAATTATAATATTAATTAATGTAGTCCACATTAGGAAAACTCTTACAGGAACATGTTGGTAGTAAGAACTTTTAAATCTCCATTAGTTTGTTGAAGTGGATCTATTGCTGATGTGAGAATGCCATATTAATTGATCACTAGTGACTTTGAACAAAAGGTCAAGGACAAATTTGAGACTTGAGTAAAAGTTGGTGATTTGTTTTTTATATAAAAAAAGTTGGTAACATAATTTGAATTGAACATAAAATTGAAGAATATTTAGGGAATTAGGCAACGAACTAGATAGTATCCAGCAAACATGTTGTGATTTAAATTGGTTCCTTAAAAAAAGCGCGCATTTATCCGTATGTTTGAGAAATTGACGATAAATGGAACTTTCTCTTTTTTAAAAAGAAAAAAAAATGGACATTCGGGGTAAATACACGTGCTAAGGAAGATGGCAGGACAGCGGGGACAAAGGCGGCATAGTACGCGTTAGACGGCAGCGTGTACGCAGCAGGAGGGGCGGGTTTCCTCCTTGTGCAATGAATGTTGAGACAGAACTTATCGTTTGAAAAAAAAAAAAAAATGAATTTCCATGAGGAGTTGTGCCGCGCGAACTCCAGGAAAGGACTGTCCTTTTACCCAGCCAGGAAAATCCCACGAGGAATGCATTCGGAGTGGATAAAAATACCACAACTGTCACGGAGTTCAAACATTTGAATCTTATAATTTTTTTTTTATCATTTGAATATCATAACTTAAAAAAAAAAGTTTAGTTAAATGTCATAACCTTTAATCGATCATTTGAGTGCTAATTTTTTTTAAAACATTCACTCAAATACCGAAAATCTAACATGGCATAGCATTTATGATAAATATTTTTAAAATTGTATCGCACTCAAATTATCAATTAAAAAGTTATTTGATATTTAAGTGATCAAAAAAAGTTATGTTACTTAAATGAGCACCGTACAAAAGCCATGTAGCTTATACCTGCTCACCGCACCTAATCCCTTAAAAGTTTTGGCTTGATTTCGACCTATTCATTTACCTTTTTATTGGCAGAAAATTGAGAAATAAAACAACATTGGAGTGCATTAAGAAAGCAGGCCATCTTGCTTTCTTGATATTGCAGAAAGCAAGCGATCAAATAATAAAATAAACCGAGTAAGAAAATAAATTGGACATTATATTTACGTGGTTTGGTTAGCGTAACTTACATCTATAGGGAGAACAACACAAAATTCGACTAAAGAACAAGCAACACAACGAAAATTACAACCACATTTGAGTCATTCAAGTACTCTCAATATTTTACTAGATGACTTGGTTCTATGTCACTTAAAAAGACGAAAGGGGTAGAAAAGGTCTTATCCAGACTCCATAATTAAAAAAAAAAGAAAAAGAAAAAAGAATAGGATAAATCGTTAAGTTAAGGAGTCAAATAGTCCTTTTTGGAGGATAGAGGGACTTGAACCTTGATGATTTTTAAAGTCGACGGGTTTTCCTCTTACTCTAAATTTCATTGTTGTTGGTATTGACATGTAGAATGTGACTCTATCTATATTTTTGTCCGATTAGTCAATTCTTCAAAAGATTTGTCAAACCATGGAGTAAATGATTTAATCAATGAATATTCGATTCTTTCTTCAACTTAGAATTGATTCACAACAATTGTTTCCTTTTTGTATATAAAAAATTCGCATAGTCATTAATCATTTGAGATAGTATTCAATACATATACGTATATACATAAGTTTATCCTTTCCCTTTCTCAAGCTTCGATAAAAAGATTCATTTCCCAATGCAACGTGGTCAACTTCATTTGTTAGAACAGCTCCCATTGAGTCTTTGCACCTATCATATCCTTTTTGTATTCTCACTTTATGAACCCTTATTGTTTTGTTGGTTTTCGTAAAATAGGATTTGGCTCGGGATTGTCCATCTTTAATTCCATGGTTTCTCTAAATTTGAAAGTTGTCACTTAGTAGGTTTCCATACCAAGGCTCAATCCAATTAAGTCCATAGCGTCTACCAATTTTGCTATCCCCCTTTTATTTATGTTGAAATCCTGCATTAATTTGAATTACACATCGATTTTTTCTTTTTTATATAAACTAGAGAGAAAAGCATTTCTTGTTCTTTAAATTTCTTGCCTATCTTCTTTAATCTCTATAAGAGACCTCCATTTGATCCAATCAGAAATAATTCTATTATTTATGTATCCGCAACTCATTATAGATGGATATGATCTATATCATATAACATATCTATGCCTCTTTTACTCTCATTTTTCTTGTTCAATTTGGAATACTCGAAGGGTCGGTTTTGTTTTGTTTTTGTTTTTGTTTTTTTTTTTTTTTGAATGACAATAGAGGAATGTCTCATTCATTATGGTTTGGAATGCATTTATCTTTATTGTATCTTTTATTTTTCTTCTTATCCTTTAAAGTTCAAGCAATTACTTTTGAAAAAGTCAAAAGAAGTATCTTTTACTTAAATAGCCAAAATAAATAGGCTTTAGGTCCATACTCTAAAGTAGTGGGCGGTTTGAATCCCACTTTTTTAAGAGATTGGAGTGAAGAAAATTTAGTTTTAGGTATGATTTTCGACTTTCATGCCTTGCAAGGCAGCGGGACAAGTAGAGTAGGACCGATCAAAAAAAAAAACTAATTAAGTTGTGATAATGTAAAATTTCACTTGAAGAAAATTGTTCAAGTGGTATAAAGTATGTATCTTTAACAAATCATGATGAAGGCGAGATTTTATTTTTATTTTCTTAAAATTTTGGATAAGTATGATATTTTTTTATTATTGGATTGTAGGTCATGTTTGACTACAAAAAGGAGAGAGCTGAATTGCTAGAGGCTTTGGTCATTCCAGGCAAGGACTTCACTTTGCCAAACTACTCCCTGGTCTAATATAATCTTGAAGAAGCTTCCTCCTCCTTTTAGTTAAATATGATACATTTATCCTGAATTTTTTATGATATCAAAAATTCTAAATTATACTTACTATAATATATTTACTCTAAACTTTGTTCTCAATAACATATTTGGAATGGAATTAAAAAAAAAAATAGAACAAGGTTACTTCCTCGTTCCCTAGAACAATTCTAGAATCAAGCTAGTTTCTTCTTTTTTTCTTCTTCCTCTTCTAACTAGTCGCTAGGCTTGGCAATGGTTGGCAATCTCCAATGACAAGGTCTAGCAACCTCACTGGAGCCTCGCCAACCCTCAGTGAGGTCGGCCTTGCCTTGGCTAGGTGGGGCTTGACCTCGACAAGCCATCTTGCCATCACCGAGTGAGGGTCATGGTTGGCAACTAGAGAAGGATGAAGAAGAGAAGGAAAAAAGAAAAGAGTAAAAGAAATATCTCATTAAATTATTAAAAAAAAACTAAAAGAAATTCTTAGTCACAAAAAAAATTTAAGTCGTATCATATGCATTCCTATTCCTTTTCTATTTCACGAATAATAATTTTGTACAGCTCCTAAACGCATTCCAATGCTCAAAAACTTGTCAAAAAAACATAATAAGAAAAAACTATTTTGAGCAAACAGAACGGTTACCAAACAAGTCGTAAAGGACCTCACTTGGAGAATGGCACTGTTACTTTACAAGTAAGAGTACAATTTGCCCAATCATTTTGTTACGTGTATAACAAGCAATTGGAGGACAAATTTGCTGTACAAAACCATCTATTTACATGTTTGTAGTAATTAAAGAGACAAATCTATTGATATTGAAGAAAAAGAAATTCATGGGGTTATTGACCATCCAAAATCTCGTTGAAGATACTAGAGCAAGCATTGCCATTTGGGCTGAGGGACTCAAGGTTAGGGACATTGCTAGAGATGGGGTTGTCCTTTATGCTGAGCATCCGAAGCTAGTCGAGCCAGTTCAAGGTCTTCATTGTTGGAAGTAGTAAAATTGATTTAGATCAAGGAAAATTTTACTTGAACCTGTCCTCATACATGGCATAGGCGTTTTAAGTGGAAGAATTGGACTGTGTTGGAGCTCCACTCTTAATTGACTTCGGTACTGTTTGGTTCAGCTTTGGGTAAATGTCATTGGGAAAATACAAATACCTTTGAGCTAAAGGGGTTTGTGAAAATGCAAATAGCATTTGGTAAATTGTAGTTTTAAGGTGCATTGTGAAATGACTTTAGCTTAAAACACCGTTTGGTAAAAATTACATTTTGTAAAGGATTTTTGTTAAGTTATATATATATATATATATATATATATATATATATATATATATATTTAATTTTGTAAAGTTTTTAATGTAGCCATCGGTGGCAGATGTCCGACAACCATATTTGGCCGCCGGATAGCCTCACTTGAGGTCGCTGGACCTTTGGCGATGCCTGTTGCTGCCAAACCTCAAGTGACAGCTGCTTGGGTCGCACGAACCTAGGTGACCGCCACTTGAGGTCATGCAACCCAGGTGCGACATCAGGTGGCGGTCGTTGGGGTTAAGCGACGCCTCAAGGGACGGTCGCTAGCACGGACAACTCTTTGGCCGGCGGTCATTGGCCTCCTTTCGTTTCTCTGAAGAAGATGAATAGTACCGAAGACTTGCATTTCGAAGATGTAACTTCCCAAAGTATCTTCAGAGCTACATTGGGCTAAAAGCCATTAGAGCCATTTGGAGATGCAATTGCATCTTGCCAAAGTCGCCCAAAAAATTGAACCAAACGTGTTTACATTTGGCCAAGGGACTTTAGAGTCTCAAAGCCCCTTCCAAATGCCGAACTAAACGGGGCCTTCAACTCTGATGAAAAATAAGAAAACAACTTGCATGAAGATAAGTGGTTTCATGAAGATAAATGGTGGACCCAACATTTAAGACATGAGTCGTCATATTGACAAATTGAAGTTGGTTAGCATGGTGAAGTTGGACTTGGCCTTGGATAAAATTTCGGCAACTCCCATTCACGCTGAAGACGGCAAACAAGAGGAAAAGTTCAACTTTACTTCTTGTATTTTGAAGTCAAAGACGGTAGAGTCCATATGGTGGAGATGTTCATAAATATATGTACCTACGTTTGTTATTTTGTTTTTAGAGAGAGTGAGAGAGCTTTAGGAGCATGGAGAGAGAAACAGAGAGAGAAAGGGTTAAGCTTAGCAAAACTTGAATAGTTAAGTTTGTAAGAGTGTGGTGTGTACTCCATAGTAAGCCTTCGCAAGGCATTTTCCATAATATATTCTCTCTTTTGTGGGCTTACATTCTCTCCTCATTGAATCCTTCAAAGCTCCTTTATCCTTTTGGTTCTAACATTTTCATCCAACGTGCTGATCAAGTTCAAGGATGAGCTTGGTGACATGACTATTCATGAAGAGAGCCTTCATTTTGATATGGAGATAGAGAAGATCCAAAAATTTGGGTCATTTCAAAAAAGCCAAGGGCTTGTTTGGTAATCGGCAAAATAGTGAAAATTTCTATTCTTTTGTTTACAAGAGTAGATTTGGAATAGAAATCTATTTGGTAAAATTTTTGTTTTCAGGAATAAATTTCTATTTTTTGCTCTTGGAAGTAGATTTGGAAAAGAATTGAGAAGTAGAAAAAAAAGTTGATTCTTTGTTCTCGAGGACAATTCTAGAATCAAGTCAACCTATTTTTCCTTTTTCCTCTTCTTTCTTCTTGTTCTTCTTCACTCTCTCTCTTGTTTGGCACCACCACCATTGCCGTCTGCCACCATCGCCGCCCCCTCGCTGTCCGCCACCATCCACCGCCCATTGCCACTAATCGCAGTGAGCTTGCCGAAGGCTCGCCCAACCAAGGCGAGGTTCGACGAGGCCTGGCAAGCTCGCCAGTGGCTAGGTGGGCCTCACCTAGGCCTCCCTCAACCACCGACAAGCCTCACCTGGCCGGGTAAGACTCGACCTCTCCTAGATCTAACGAGGTCGAGCCCCACTAGCAACTAGGCAAGCTCGCCGAGCCTCACCCAATTGTTGGCGAGGTTCAGTCGATGTGACGCAGCCTTGTCGAGGGCTGGTGATGCTCTGGCGAGATTGTCGACCCTCGTCCGGCCGGTCGCCGATCATTTCAACGCCGGCGACCGACGAATGTTGAAGAAGAAGAAAAGAAAGAAAGAAAAAAAAGTAAAGTAATAAAATTATTAAAAAATATAAAAAAATGATTTGGATTAAAAATTTTCAGAATGGTACCAAATGCAATTCTATTTCGGAAATTGAAATTTTAGATAGTTATCAAACTACTTAAAATGCTTAGAAATTGTTCCCGAAAATAAAATAAAAAGGAATCTTTTTCTAATCAGAAATTGTTCCTAAAAATAGAAGTGTTACCAAATGCGCTCTAAATTTGTGCTTTCTTCTTCTTTCTTTGGATAGGACAGCTAAACCACAAGGCGTGAAAAGAGGAGGAATTGAACAAGTAGCACCAAACTTCTAATGCTCTTTCCAACCACTCACTTATGTTCGCAAAAGGGGAAATTGAAAAAGTATAAACCAGTTGTAGAGATGGCATTTAAGGTTTAAGAGAGACGGGGGAGAGAGATGGGGCATAGCTCCAATTAGGGGTGTGCATGGTTCGAGCGGGCGGTTCTCGACCTAAAACCGGGAACTGCTCGCTAAGAACCGATTTCAAAAAATTGGAACCGGGAATTGCCCGCTAGTTGTATGGATCCACCCGGGAATTGGACTATTGGTCCGGTCCAGTTCTTGGGTGGATCCATAGAACCAGTCCAACCTTCACACCTTCCCCTTTTCACCTTCAATCGGTCATGACCCTTGCTCCGCTTCCGTCCTAGCCACCACCACCTTCTTGGCCACCGCCTCCGTCGTCTCCCACTCCTCCCTCAAGACTGATAATGAGGGGGACAATGGGGACGATAAGCCGTTCTTAGACCTAGAGTTTGCCCGTCCCCGAAGATGAGGATGATGGGGAGAAGCCTAAGGAGGGAGAGGAGGAAGAGGGGAGGTAGAAGCGAGACGAGCCCTACAACGAAGAAGAGGACGATAGTGATAGTGAATGTGGAGGTGGCGACGATGTGGAGAGAGAGTTCAAGTTCAAGGGAGGAAAAGAGAATTAACTCACTCTTTCGCCGAGTAAGGGAGATGAGTAGATTTGGAGATGAATTGGAGAGAAAGAGGGAGCTCGGGAGATTTTGAACTGAGAGAGACAATATAGAGTAAGAGAGTAGTGAATTGAGACAAGATGGTGATTGAAACCCTAAATTTTAGATTTGCTAATTTCAAAATTTTAAAAAAATTAAAAGTTAATATATCATTATAATATAACTAGTCCGGTCCGGGTAGGCAGGTGGTCGGATTCGCCCATGAAACCGGGAATTGGACCGGTTCCCTTAAGAACCACAAGTTTCAGATAGTTCTGGTCCGGTTTCGAGCGATCCGGGCAGGTTGGTTCTTTGGCACACCCCTAGCTCCAATGGTGGGAAAGACAACACTCAATGATATCTAGCACAAAAGAAAAAGAAAAAGATAAAGATAAAAGGGAAAATGTGGGGTCAGACTCCACGGTCAGCTTATCATTTCCCCCCAATACATGATGGCGAAGACGTACATTTTCTCGGGATGGACGACTCTCTGCGTAATCAAGCTGAGAGAGAGAGAATGGTGAACACTGTAAAGATTTACAAGCCCTTGTTGCGAGCGACCATGAAGCTCGCTGGCGTGAGACCTCAAAAGATCGAGGTCGAACCGGGGACTGTCATGAACATCTGGGCTCCAACCCGATCCAAAAAGGATGCCAACAACGGTAAAAAACCTGCCGTCGTCTTCCTCCACGGCTCCGTTGGTGACGGCATCCTGACGTGGCAGTTCCAAGTCCTCGCCCTTGCGAGGGACTATGCGGTCTACGTGCTGGACCTCCTCTTCTTCGGCGGTTCCTCCACCTGCGACAGCCACCGGACTGTGGGATTCCAGGCGGAGTGCCTGGCAAGGGGGCTGGCAAAGCTGGGAGTGAAGCAGTGCACAGTGGTCGGGTTCAGCTACGGCGTGATGGTGGCGTTCAGGTTGGCCGAGTTGCAGCCTGAGCTGGTCAAGTCGGTGGTGGCAACGTGCTCTGGCCCGGTGCTGATGGAGTCGCTGAGCCGAGAGTGCTTAGAGAGGTTGGGGTTTCCGACGTGGTCGGAATTTCTGTTGCCTGATTCGGCGAGTGCACTGAAGAAGTTGCTTGAAATTGGCAGCTTCCACTTCCCTAGACTCCCCAAATGTGTTTTCAAGCACGCTGTAGAGGTACGTACCAAAGTGAACTTTTCTAAGATCATGCACGGAGACCTTTGCTCTATCTAGAGGTTCTTAGTCCATTATCTAAACGATCGATCGATATTCTGGTATCGGTATCGGCTTTTAAATTTTCATCGTGTTGATGATGTAAACGAAATGTATTTGTTAACTATGTGTAATCTAAACTACCAAATGAAAATAAACTTATCAATTCACTCATGAATTTTCCATTTATTACGTAGCTAACCGGAACTCATCGTTTTTACTTATCAAATTATATAACTTTATCCATATTTAGCATATGTATCCTGTTTGATTGTTTCAGAATAATTTAACGTAATTTTTTTTCTTTACAATCCAATGACTTATCAATATTTGTTATTTTCGCAAAAATGCTCTTAACAAAACAAAGAAAGTTGCAGGCGTGGCTTTCTCGGAAATTTTGATAACTTTTGCCTTTGTTTTTCCCTTTTAGACTTTCACAAGCTATATAGGACAAGCAATGGTCGTTGAGAATTTCAACATTTTTATATTTTCATTTCTAAATTCCGGAATACCATGCTCTTAAATTTATATAGGACCACACTTGGTGGATGGTGGTTGAGAAGATCGATCGATTACATAAATTTTTGCTTTTCTTATCACATATCAATGGCAGTCTGATTTTAATGTGCTTTTCGAAGCAACCTTTGCACTTGTAGACTTACGGTGCTAGCATGTCAAGATTCCATTACGAGTGACGATATTAAATTGGCAAAATGTGTGAGGCTTCACTTAATATAATGAAAAAAATTATCATAAGAAAGTTGATTTTAACATAACATGTTGCACTAATCATCGATTTATTGTGGCAATGCGATGTAGTTTAGTTGATTTATGTTTAAATTTGAATCACCAAGATATCTATTATTGATCATTTAATCAAATTTATTTTTTGATTTCGATTTTATAGCATAATTTTAATGTTATCTCTTTTTATTTATCTCCCACCAAAAAGCATTTTCAACTATAGTTGACCCTACGTATGAGATTGGTGAAATGTTTCATTGTTTTTAATTTGTGTAATCTTTTGGTTTGGATAGTTTAATGCAATTTTAGCGTAAGTATTTAATATTTATAATTTTGGTGCTAATGACAAATTGCTTGGTTATACTTTTATTATATTGAGTAAATGATTATGTTTCTTAACTTTTCCAATAAGATGCTATTTTAAGTAAATGATTGTGGAACCTGTAATTTGTGCGGCAAAGTCCTCTAAATTAGATGACTCTAATCGATTCTTTTCATCATCAATACCCTTAATCAATTTGAATTTGTTGTTGAATTAATCAATTTTAATTTACGAACATAACTAGAAAATTAAAATTCTGAAATTTCAGCTTTATATGTTTTGACCAATGTAAAATTTAGAGTAATAAAGAAGAAAATCGATAAGAAGTGAGAAAATTGAAGGAGGAGTGAGAGTAACCATGTGTCGTCACCCTCAACGTCTACCCTAGGCTTAGTCGTTGGCACCTATCCTGTCCTGGAGTCACCTCCATCATCACAAATGTTCCTTCTTTCCACATATTCGAAATTAGTCGATCAATTATTATTATTATAATAATTGTTACTATTTTTTTTTTGCTCAAGAGCTTATCAAAGTTATGAAGAAATACTGGTTATTATTCAGATAATTGTTTGCTTTCTCTATAATATTAAATTTTTTAAATTCCTATGGCGACCGCATTACAACTAAGTGTGTTCATGACAAAAAGGATTTGATTGCATGAACCATTGGAATTAGAGTATTCATTAGTATTAAAAGTTTCAGAACTTTATATAAGAAGTACACAAATTAGAGGATCAATGATAGTATTACGGGACAATTCCGAATAAAGGCTTGAAGTGCATTTATTTTTTAAATAATAATTTGAAGTGTCCTCATTTTTTATTTTCAAATAAGAGCTTGAAATGAATTTTCAAAAAAGGGCTTGAGTCACCGGTTGATAAGGGCATTTTTGTCCTTTACATTTTTCCCCTTTTTTTTTTTTTATTTTTTGTATTAGATAAAAAATAAATTTTAAGAAAAATGGAAGGGAAGGAAATTGGGTTAGCTCTCATTGCTGCCGTCCCACCATTGCCAGGAAGGGTTGGCAATGGTGGGGGATGGTTGGCCAAGGGTTGACAAGGGCTGCCACTAGCAGGGATTGGTTGCGAGTGGCAACCCTTGACCAGTTCTAGGCTAGGGCTGGTAACCCTCGCTAGATTTAGGTGAGGGTTGTGACCCTTGCCTAAATCTGGGCGAGGGCCTACAAACCCTTGCCTATAGTTGGTAAGGGTCATCGGCCACTAACTAGGACCTGATGACCTTTGGCAACCCTTGATCGGCTATTCCTCACCACCATCGGCCCTTTTTTTTAAAAAAAAATATTATTTAAACAATATTTAAAATTAAAAATTATATTGGACAAAAATGCCCTTAGCTGGCCGGTGAGTCAAATCCTTAGTTGAAACTTTTATGGCTACTTAGGCCTCTATTTGAAATAATATCTATTTTAGGTCTTTATTTGAGAAAATAAGGACACTTTAAGCCTTTATTTGGAAATTTTTCTAGTATTAGTTTAGAAACTTTGCAATTGATAAATTCTCAAAGGAATGTTTTTATATAGGTCCTCGAGGGCTACTATTCGATCGTAATTTGAAAAATGCTATTCACAAAAAAACACGTACATGTAGGACTTGGGTTGGACTACCATATTTTTCTTAAGGTGAATTTATTTCAATTTTTCAACACGTACCATTACCAATTTGGAATATTATGGTAAGCATGCCTCTCAAATAAATTTTTGACCGACGATTTTCTTTTACGAATGAAGTTGATTGTACTTATTTTAAATATGTGGTCCTTAGTCTTAACTATGGGAAGGTACGTTACTCATCGGTTCGTCACTTATTTCACTCATTCACCTCAAAGGATATATTCAGTGAGTTAAATTTTGAGAATCTTTAGATTTAATAAGTGTGGGCCCCATGAAAATCTTATCAAATCTAATGATCCAGATACATTTTACTATATATAGGACTTGGAGAATCTCTCTATTACAAATTGAGGACTTGACTTTCCTTCAAATTGATGAAGACATTTATTATTCGTAATGTCGGTAGAAGGAAAAATTTTCACGAGTCTTAACATGTTGGTGTCATATTGGACTAAGTGCTTTTTATATGTGCACATTGTATTGATCCATTATGTGATATAAGTTTGTCTACTAATTTTATTTTTAGTAGAATGTTAAAGTATCCCACATCGTGTATCTATGGCGTTTATATATATATATATATATATATATATATATATATATATATATACTTATTAGTTTAGGCTTTTGAGTTGACAATTTTAACAAAGTATTAAAATAAGGTGTTGCCCCAATTTATTTTTCACATGCGGGCCCTCATTTGTCAAATTTCATGTGTTATTCGTAATCCCACTTGCACATAAGAGTTGGACATGCTTATACAGAATTCTAAAAAATTTCATGGGATAGACTCACAATGAAGATGGCAAGTAGTTACAAACTATCTAATGTACATCCATCACAAACGTACTATCAATACAAGAGCTATGATTCAATAACTTGTGGTCTCTGTCACTCGCCTGTGTCTATCGAGCTACCACATCATTCATTGTCACCCTACTAGTCAGCACGGATGCTGCTAGCTTCTATTGTCTACGTTCCATTTACCTGAAGTTGTCAGAAATCCACAGCAAAAATTCGATACTTTTATCAAGAGAGATTGTCAAGAAAGAGACTAACTCCAAGCTTGTCAATATATATATTTAGTTAAATCCATCTTTACTTAAAAACTTAAATATGAGTTTTGAGCTAGTTAAGATATATTAATTATTTCACACCATATTTATTCTTCAACATGAGACTTTTCGAGAGATCTTTTTTGCACATGGACATGGTAGCATCTTGCCAACATGATGGGCCCCATGGGCAAGGCCAAAATGAGTCGCTGTTAACTAGTCGGAATAGAACTGAATAAGATATGATATTAAATCTAAATATTTTACTAGATGTTATTCATTGTTTTGTGACTTATAGTAATATAGTCAAATATTTTCATATTATATCATGTTCATTGTTTGGTATAAACAAATATCAATATTATTAAATATGAAAATGCACAAACTGATATGTTAAGAATCTCTTATAATTCACTAGTTAATTTTAATTTTGGCAACTAAATAACTAATTACCTCAACGGTCATAGTGCTGGAATATATATATATAAAAGGTTATACAATTAGTGTACCTAATATTTCCCAATAAGCAAAATCCAAATACTTTGTGTGTGTTTTAGCAACTAAATAACTAATTACGTTGACGGTGATAATTGTAGAATATGTGGAAATTTGGTTACACAATCCGTGCATCTAATATTACCCAATAAAAAGAAAACCCTAATCCTCTATGCGTGAGTGCGTGCGTGTGTGCGCGGGTGCACATGGACGCGTGCGTCACGTGCTGTTGTTGATAACATTCGCATAAGGGAAGCCACTGTTTTGGCCACGACGATTAGTAGAAGTAGAACCTATGATTATTTGCATCTTCTTTGAAAATAGTAAAAGCTACATGAGTTTTTACCTTTGGAAACGGATCTGCACCTTCAGATCGATTATTATTGTGTCTTTATCTACAACATACCATTTTCTTTACAAAAATACTCTTCGTAAAATCCTGAATTCTCACACCCATCCAAAATAATTAAAACCAATTAAAAGCCAAACCCCTCAAATTTTAAGCATGATGTTGAAATTAGTTTGTAAGTAGGGGCAATTTGATCTTCTTAATATGAGATTTTGCTCAGAGGTATGTCAATGATACTTGCAAAAATAGAGGTACGCAGGTAATTACTAAGTGGAAATTGAGATATGTATTTGATATTTTCCTTTCAAGAATAATTCTTTCCTCCCAAAATAAGTGATTTGCGTTTACCCTCATAAGATATGCAAAACATATAACAGAAAGAAAAAAATCTCAGCCTCTCCACCCATCCCTCCTCCTCTTCCCCCCCCCCCTCCAAAAAAAAAAAAAATGCAGGATCTTCAACTGTTTTGTAAAATGTGTAATTTATAAAATAATTTTATAAAAATGATTGTTTTTATTAAATAAAATAATTAATCAATGAAAAATATTTTCATTGTTAACAACCATTTATATCTAAATATTTTCATGAATAATGATAATATTCCAAGTTTGTTTGTTCATTTTTATAAGTGATGCAAGTAATTATTTTTAGAAAATTATTTTTCAAATCATCAATTTTCCATGAAATAAATTAAGCTAAAATTCTAATAAACAATTGCATAGGTTTTGATGATATGCTTTTTATCTGTCAAATTTTTTTCCCTCATCCTTGGCACATTGACCGTCGTCCCCCGTCCCACCACCACTACTACCACCACCCATTAGCCTCCCTTAGAGAGAGAGAGAGAGAGAGAGAGAGAGAGAGAGAGAGAGAGATGCTGTATCAAGCTTATTGCTGGAATGGGGGTGACGTTGATTGTAACGTCGCTGGAGGTCTCTAGTAGTCGCGGGGTCGGAAAGTGCCACGGCCAGCATTGATGGTGTGGTTGGGGCAGAACAAAACGAAGTTGATCTTTTCTCCTTTGTTTTTGGGAGACAATCAGATGTCATCTCCTACGTGGTGAATGATCATCACCAAGATATTTGTGCCTAGATGACGGGAAGGAGAGAGAGAGAGAGAGAGAGAGAGATCTATCAAATCAAGTCTCGTCGTCAAAGTGGAGCCACCTACGGTGGTGCGGGGACTGGAGGTGGCGGTCTCCATCGATGGTGGCTGTCACAAGTTCGGTGCTGGCATTGATGGTGCGCTAGGGCGTTTAGAAGCAGGAGAGAGAGAGAGAGATTTTTCTAGTGATATTTATGAACGTGTAAAAACCACAATGGACTCTCTTTTTTCATTTTTTTGTTTTGAACTATAATGGACTCTCATTGTAAAGATGAGATGTTTACCTCATTTATCCCTTTCTTGTCGTTGGATGGTAGGTCTTGTTTGACTGCAGAAAAGAGAGAGCCGAATTGCTGGAGGCTTTGGTCATTCCAGACAAGGATTTCGCTTTCCCGCAGTACTCTCAGGTTTGATGAATCTTCTCCTTTGGTGGTTGTTTTTTGTTAACCCTACATAGAATCCTTTCTTACAAAAGAAAAAAAAGGTTTTTACATAAAAAAACTGATTATAAGTTGAAAAATTCTGATTTATACTCATTTTATGGGTGAAGTACTGAACCGAGCCAGCACTTAATTAAGAAAATTTTTCTTGGTGGCTGCAATATGAGATGAGATCCATTATTTCTTTCATTCTTTCTTTCATTCTTTGTTAATTTTCTCCAACATTAAGATCCTAGGCATAATACTTGGATTGTGTAAATCTGCATGTCACTCTAGTATAAGTTTTGTTCTAACAATGAAAGCAGACAATGAACTTACACTAATAATATTAATAAATTTATTCATAGAAAATTCGAAAGACATATTCATAGTTAATGCGTAATTATGTTTGGGGATATATTTCTAACTCTAGCAAAAATTAGTAATGAAACTAATGACTAAAAAGAAATTAGAATTAACTTGTTTAAATAAATCTATAATCTTTTGCAATAATCGAAGTTTATTATTATTCAACATTCAACAATTTTATTTTCTGAAATCACTTTATAGCTTTTCTTATTTATTTTTCTGATAAAAAAACCCCGTGGTCCACCCCCACATTTATTTCACTCTCTTTCCATCCTTTCTTCCCCCCACTTTATAGTCTCCCTTATTTACTATTCTGATAAAAAAAACTAAAAGTCCCTGGGTCCACGCCAACCCCCACCACCCCCTCTTTCCTGCCCTCAACAAACTTATTTCACTCCTCTTTTCCTCGCACCTCCCACGCCGCTGCTGCCACCCCACCTCGGGCCTTGTCACTTCTTACTTGAAAATTGAACACTCATGTTCTCTCTCCCGAAAGAAGAAATCACACTAATGTCCCATCAAAATCTTATTTTTAATTTTTTGAGTTTTCCCCCCTAAAAAACCCTAGCCCTAGCCTTCTCCTCCTCCTCGCACAACCCTCCTCCTCTCAATCCCTTCTCTTTCTTGGTCGCCTCATCACAATTGCCCACCACCTCTCCTCTGGCCCTTCATTGCAGTTGTGGTCTTGCCTCTAGGTCGCTTCGGTCTCTACTCTTCCTTTAGCCCTTTCTCACCATCGTGGCCTCAAGGTCACTCTCTCGCTGTCGTCTCGGCTCCCTTGCCATTATTTTCTTCAAAGATCCGCTCTTGTGGACACACATGTTGGAATGTGTCAAGAAGATTTGACCACATGTCGAAAAATTTGACACATGTTAACCGTGTGTCCGACATGTCGATACGACACGGAGGCTCTGGCAATGTGTCCATGATTCATAGCATGCAAGTTCTCGCCTAGATCTGAGGCTAAGGTCACGGCCCTCCCCTAGATCTAGCAAGAGTCATCAGCCCTTGTCCAGTCAAACCAAGGGCTGTCTCTGGCTAGGGGGTAGGCCTTTACCATAGGTTAACCAGGGTTGCCGACCCTTGGCTATGGCCCGCTGACCTTGGCTAACCTTTCCCCACCGTCATCGGCCCTTCCTAGTGACCGTGGGAGGCGGCAGCAAGGGTTGATCCCTCACCTTCTGTAACTTTTATCTTCTTCCTCTTTTTTTTTTTTAATGATTTATTTTAATTAAAAGTTACATTAAAATTCAAAAAATAGCCAAAGCAATGTTGTTTTGACTCTTTGCTGACTCAACTCTTCAACGAGTCATATAGTGAGTTATATTATTAAAAAAATTGCCACATAGGATTTATGGCCAAGAATGCCGGATTTGGCACTTAGGTATCCCACTTTTTTTTTTTTTTTAAAGTGATACTTGAGTGTAACTTTTGTAACTTTTGACACTTAAGTATCATTTTGGCACTTTAAGTGTTCTCTCGTGTCAAGTTTTGGCATTTGTCCAGTTCTTTTGCCATTTCTTAACTGATGTTCGAACACTATCTAGCTGATAAATGCTTATTCAAGTTCTCTCACATCACTTATTATACTAACAGTCTCCGTTTACCTAAATAATCTATTTTATTTTATTTGGTCAAACCTAATAGTCTCTTCTTCTTCCTCCTCCTCTTCTTCTTCTTCTTCTTCTTCTTCTTCTTCTTCTTCTTTGTCAAAAAGAAATTTCCATTCATTACCAAATTGATACATGAAAGAGAATCTCAAAAGTCATAGTAACAAAACAAATCTATAGATCTCCAAAATAAACGAAAAACGAAAAATCAAGGTGTTTCAACTGAGCATGATTGGCAAAGATCATCACAAGCTTATCCTTCAAGAGCATATCTATAATGGCAGAGATCATCACAAGCTCGTCCTTCAAGAACAGATCTATAACTAGATTCAAGCGAAAGGATTAGTGGCCAAAACTTGTGTGATGCAAAAACTTACATATTGTAGTAAGAACCTGTATAGAAGTTTGGGACAGAAATGGAAAAAGCAAAAGAAAGTAAGAGTTAGAACCTAAGTAAATGGCTACACGCAAAATTGTAACATGCACTCGGTGCATGTGAAGTGCATGTGAACCCACTTAATGCTACTGCCAACTAGAATGCATGTGAACCCACTTAATGCTATTGCCAGCCATGAGATCCTGTGGCGCCACATGGAATCAATACGTAGAACATTATTTGGTTGTAATAGTGTCTATTATATTACATGTTGAATGCCCATTACAGTTTTTTATGCAGCAATATTTGTTATAGCATAATTCATAGTACAGCCAAAACTACATTAAATATCCACGTCTTTCTCTTGCACTCACTCTATCTATGTTAGATTATTATTCCAAATTAAGACTAAATTTGTTGAATTATTTATATATAGTAATAACATTAATTATATTTTTTTAACTTAATCATATGTTATGTTGTCAATAAATAAAAAAATAGATATAATTTGTAAACAGTGGATGTTATAATAATTATGTTATCTATGACACAAATATTGGTTTATCTTAAATTTATGACAATAACTAGCATCATATTAGTTGCCTCTTGTCAGGTGCAGTTATCTAAATTTCTATAATCAAATAGTTTATTATCTATATATAATGAATAATCATTACTGATTATATTAATCAATGCTCAAAAAATTATAATTGGTATTTCAATCATATTTTTAACTATGTAATACGTAATATTCTTTTAATTGGACATATTAAACGATTAAATTGGAGTCATAATAAATGAAAAATAATATTTACCCCTTATTTTATATGTGATTCATACAAGAAATAGGATAATAGATACTATAATACTTAAATCAAACAAATGTACTAATTATTGCAATAGCCATTACGCTACAACTTATTCCATTGCTACATATGGTTGATACGAAATGGACTCAGATTATTCGGGTGTACGGACGCAAGAATTTCTCAAACTACCTTCCTTCTAGTCATATTTGTAGAATGTGGTGGAAATCGGCTGATGATTGATGGGATCTTTTTGCAGAAGGTGCATCTCGTTTGGGGCGAGAATGAAATGATCTTTCCTGTTGAAGTAGCCAAATCACTGAAAGAGTATGTTTACAGATTTCCAATTAATAGTTCGTCAATCAATTTATATTTATTTATTTATTAATACTAAAGTTTTAATGCCAAAACCATATTGTCATATCAGCATGTCTTTGCTGCTTCCTTTTGCTTGATTATCTTCCATCGTGAAGAATAGAAGCCATGTCTTGGCATAAACTTTAACCGCAGTTTTTATTTTGTCCAATTTTAGTTTGCAATTAAGACAACTCGTTAGATTGCATATGTTTGTATCAGAATTTTAAGAAATGAATTTTGACATATAAAATCAATTTACGACAATGACTGTAACTTTTCTTTTGCACGGTTTGCAGACCTAATAAAGCTATCATATGTTCTATGTGAAATTGCATGAAGCTAATTGTGAAGTATTGATACACTTGTAACGATTTATATATCTTATTGGTACTTGGTTCATTGATAATTTCCCGTTAAATAGGTCTCTCTCTCTCTCTCTCTCTCTCTTTTCCGACCCAATATCTAATATTGTAAATAGACATTCTTAAAAGATGTTGTTTGCTCCACTGGGTTTCCGTTCAATTATTTTCAGCTGAGATTTGACTCGTTCGGTTATGTTCTTTTGGACAGAAATTTGGGAGATAGTGCGACACTGGTATGCATTGAGAAAGCAGGCCATTTGGTTGCATTGGAGAGATCTTTCGTCTACAATAAATGTTTGAAGAAAATTCTGGCCTCTATTTACAAAGCTGGAGACATAAAATAGTTGAGTCGCAGAATATCTTCTGATGACTACTATGACAATTAGTAGAATAATTTGTTAAAAAGATTACAAATATCGTTAATTTGGTGTGCATCTTGATGAATTTGTTTTTGTTTTGTTTTTTTTTAAAGACACATGCACTTAATTATCGCAATATATAACAAATCTATTTGGTTGCAATCTTGCTTTCGAAGCAAATCTCAGCCACATTGCTTCCTTGGTTGCTTCTGTTGCTGCAACGTACTCTAACCCTAGTGTTCGATGTCGAAATTATGTTATGAATTTGCTTTACTATATAAAAGGAATATAAAGAGACAGAGGAATAGTGGTGGGAGATGACTGTTTATTGTCACTGTCCGCCGCGAGGATGAGGTCACGGTAGAGAGGGGGCTCTGGAGGCGGAGGTAGCTTGGCTGTGGATTTGGCTAGGTGACTATCACAGGCGGAGTCAGACCAGACCTATGGTGTTGCAGGGGAGAGGCTGCACACTGGTCAGGATTGAGGGGCTAAAGAGGGAGAGGCTGATTTGGATTTTCTAGACAAAACCTCGTTTTTCTTGAATTAGTATCATGATGATATTATTATTTTTAAATCCGCATTAGTTTGTTGACGTGAGAATGTTATATTAAATGATTAACAGTGACTTGGAACAAAAGGTTAACCGAGAATTTATATTAGATTTGAGCAAAAGTCGGTGATTTTTTTATATAAAAAGAAACATAATTTGAACTGAACATAAAATTTAAGGTGAAACAAACTATGTTGTTTCCAGAAAAAATCTTGTGATACAATTGGTTCTTTAAAAATTGACGGTAGTGCAATTTTTTTTTTCTTTTAAGTAAATGGACATCCCGGGTAGATACAAGTACTAACAAAGATGGCGGGACAACGGGGAGAAAGGTAGTAGAGTATGGGTTAGACAGTACTGAGAAAATTTTAGATGAGTCATTCTTCATGTGGGCTATATGAAAAACCACACAAAATTTGACATATAATCTAGGCCCCATGCTGAGATAATTTAAAATTGGGAAAATATCACAAATGGTCCATGAACTTTCATCTAATGTTAAATTTCATCATTGAGCTTTTGATTTGCTCAATTTGGTCCCTAAACTATTAACAAATGTTCCATCTAGTCATTCCGTTTGTTCAAACCGTTAAGTGATGACGTGGAGCATTAATTGATGATGTGAAACTAAGTTGGATTACTAGAATTATGAGTCAATATATATCTTAAAAAAGGAAAACAAATTAGGGGTCAACTAGAGATGAGAGCATTGATTACAAAAGCAAAGAGAATAAGTGGTTTTGTATATCTTTCTTGGATGGTGGCCACAATTTAACCCATTTTAAAGGTAATTTCCATGTGGATATTCCACATGTCTTATTTTATTTTATTTTATATTTAAAAGACTAAAAGTCATGTAAGCCAATTTCGTTAACTTCAACAACGGAATGACAAAATTGGTCAATTTTCAAATAGTCAAGAACTAGATGGAACATTTATTAATAGTTTAGGGACCAAATTGAGCAAATCGAAAGCTGCGGGATGAAATTGAACATTAGATAAAAGTTCAGGGACCAAATTGAACAAATCGAAAGTTCATGAATGAAATTGAACATTAGATGAAAGTTCAAGGATTATTTGTGACATTTTCCCTTTTAAAATTTTATGCTTCCCTCTCTTCTATCTCTCTAACCTTCTCTCTCCTTGTAGACCATCTCTTTCCTCTCTTTTCTCTCTCCCCCAGTTCTCCATTCCAGTAGAGGAGAAGAACAATATCGCGAGTGGTTAAAAAATAGTTATGTGCTTTTTCTCTCATCATTGCACCCCTCTTCCAGCGAACCGTGACACCGACGCCCCTCTGCCTCCACCAGTTGCCTCCGTTGGCCCCAACCCTGACATCGACACCAACCCCACCGATGCCTCCATCATCACCTCCTAGGCCTCGTCATCACGTTTTTACCTCACTCTCGCAACCTCTGCTCCTCTCTCTCTCTCCCCTCCATGAAGTGCCTTTGCTTGCTGACACTAATGACCTTTTGCTCATGTTTTTGCCTCCCTTTCCACGAGTGGAGGGCACTCTCTCTCTCTCTCTCTCTCTCTCTCTCTCTCTCTCTCATTCTCTTGAAGCGCCCCTTGCTCTTGAACACGGACGCCGCTGTCGCCACCGCCTCCCCAAGCCCCGTCGTCACCTGTCACAGCCCCATTGGTGGCTCCCATACTAGGTAGGCACACTTTTTGATGAAATGCTCTTACCAGCTAGACCAATTGATAAATGGAAATTGGGATTTGAATTAATATTTTGAAAAGCAGTTTGGCTTTTTAGTAGTTGGTCATTGCTATTTTGAATGATTGTTGATGATTAGTAAAGCTTCTCTTCTCTGAGTGGAATGGGTCTTCCATTGACTAAAGTTTGAAAGTTGCTTTGGTATTGGATAGAAGTAGCAAATGGGTGGGTCGGGTTGGGTATGGATCGGGTCGAAAATGGGTCAACTTATATTTGACTCATTTAACCCGTTTTAACCCATATTCTTGTAGTATAAATCTAGTGACTCATACCCAACCTATACCCGACCTGACCCATATTGCTAAAACCCACTAATTTTCTAAAAAAAAACCCGCACTCACTTTAAGCTATATGCTAATTGGATAAAAACCTCAAATTAAATTAAAAATAGTAAATAAAATAAAAAATGTTAAAAAAAAACCTATAAATTGAAATATTTATGAAGAATTAGACTATGCACATGCTTCTCTTATTTAAAGTGAGCATACGATTGAGCAACTGAAAATTGTAATGTGAAACTAAGTATTAGCTATTTGAACACTATCTAATGAAACATCCGCGATGACAAGAGTGAAAATGGTCTTTTGCAAGTTGGATTTACGCGAGCTTCATCAAATCTGGAATTGAAAGTAAACACTTCTCTTAATAAGAATCTCATTTGCTCGTTCAAAGAAAATAATTCTATAGCTACATTTATAATTCAAACAAAATTGTCCACTCTCCTGAAAATCTTGGAAAGACAGATAAAAATATGTAATGCTCAGAAACTTCTTCACATACAGTTATCACCCTTCCCTCCTTCCAGACTAAGTCAACTTCATACAGGTTAACCAAGTGCAGAACATGACCAAGTCCTAAATATGATGATATCTTCAATTCTGGAGGTAGAAAATTCTAAACTTGATACCAATTACAATTCATCTTTTTTTTTTTTTTTGGACTGGAGGAATCGCCACTAGCCGACAGTCACAACGTAAACCCATGTGACATTAGTATAGGACCCACCACCACGGTGTCACACTTAAAAATCCCTAATGACAATGCTAGGGTTCAAACTTCTCCCTTTTGTGAGGGGGAGAGAGCCCAAAGCTAGCGTTGCCGCTACGGGCAGTGGTATTACAGTTCATCTTTTAATAATGAAACAATGTAAAAATGTTCACATGGACTAATTAAGCATAGTACAACTTGTTTATGGTTGGCCACCCCTAATCAGCTTCCTAAACTGTGAAAGCTTCTACAGATATTTGCAATTTACCAAGAAGTCAACTGCCATATCAGAGGAAAAACATGGTACAAGTACAGAGAAGGCACCTTATAACCAAAAAGCTTACAACATGCCCGTCGAAACATTGAAGTTTGGTTTGCAAAGACAGTCTTGTACCTATGCCATATTGTATCATCCATGAGACAATGAATATGGAATATTGAGAACAAACGTATCATGTAACACAAACCTTTCTTCATGCTTCTCAAGTGTTGCAATTTGTTCTTTCAGCTGAGTTATCTTTTCATATATTTGGCAATCAACATATTTTGTAGCATTGCCTACAATTTACATGTGCAGCAACACAACAAGAACAAAAGAGCATTTAATTATGCACCACCAAGCTATAGCTTTTCAAATAACGTAAAATCATTTACAACCCCAAATCAAAACTTCATCATACTGAATGCAATAGGCACATGAATTTCATTATTATGTTGCATCAACATTTAATGTGTGTACATATATATATCCATGCGTGCACACACACATACACACATACATATCAGCACACTGTTAAGAACCTACAATATTGCAAGAACAAGACAAAAACCATTTTAACATGTTAGTCTGAATCTGGAGACAAAAGAGATAATTTAATAGTGAACTTTACAAATAAAAGAAAGTACCTAATGCAAATAGTCTTGGAAGTTGACAATGAGAGACTCATCCTCAAGATCTTTCTCAAGAGGAACTCCAAATAACCAATTTGGTGCATAGTTCAACCTCCGCATTTTTAGGCGAAAAGTTAATATGATATTTGTTGACACCTAAATTTTTGCATAAAAAATGGGTTAATTTACCCCAAAAAAATAAAAAATTTGCATAACATATAGTTTAGAAACATTTTATTTTATTCCATTTTTTAAATTAGACCGACAATGAGCATTGATTCAGGTGAGATTTTTCACATATTTAGATAATATAGACTGCGGGGTATATTCTTGGATAGAAAGGAAATTTTTGGATGGAATATTTGAAAAATACAAAAGAGAATATCACGCGGGGTGCAACAATATATTTAGTGTATTATGCACAAGCTAAATTGGAAACAAAATATGCCGTAAAGATTTAAACTTTTCCCCTATAAAAGGTGTGGTGCGTGTACAGATATAGGAGGAGAAAATTTGAAAAAAAAATAAAAATTGAGAGCAAATATGTGGAGAGGTTGATTTTTTTAGTGGAATTTCGAAAAAGGAGAAGGGGAAAGAGTGTACAGTGTCGAGAAAAAAAAAGAAAAAAGGGAAACCCTACCTGACTATTCATCTTCTTCGGAGGTCTTCGACTGCGCCTGCGACCACGCCGGCACCGCGATGCCGGACACCATCGCGCTTCGCCACCTCGCCAATCCGCTCACCTTTGCCACGATGCGCCGTCTACTCGCAACCCAGCTCCGACGTTCCTTGATCCAACCGAGCCCCACTCGTCGTCTCTGAGTTGCTCCCCTTCTCCGACGCCACTACTGCTCCCCCTGATATCGCGATTCAATAGGCTGACACCAATCTGCGCCGTGCTTCGCCTCACCTTCGACTGTGCCTCAGCCCTCGTTGATCAAGATCTCCCACGACCCAGTGCGTTGATGATCTAAGATCCCTCATTGCCTCCAACCGTGACCTGACGTTGATAGATCTAAGATCCCTCATTGCAGCCACTACGCCACCGGAGCCCACACCCCTTTTGCTCGCCTTCCCCCCCAGTGCCTGATAGCAAGCCTCGCGCCCCACGACACCCCTCGCTAGTGCCCTACTTCGTCGGAGTCCCTCACTGTCGTCCACCCTCGCTGCCCCACGCTGGATGTGCTGCTCGCCATATCTTCACCAGAAACCCTCGTTGGCAACTCCCCTCGCCGAAGCTCCGAATCGGCCAAGATTATATATATTTTTTTATATATATATATATATATTTGAGAAAAATAAATTTAGGTATATTTTCTTTGTTTTATTAGGCAAGTTTGTCTTTTTTATTATTATTTTATTTTTGTTTTCTTATTTGAAATATTTCCCTATGCATAATTAGAAATTCTGACGTGCCACTTGATTCGCAATCGCGCCTGGGTTTTTTTATTTCATCTAAGGCTTTAGATAAAATAATTAATCAAGTGAGAGTAAAATTGATATTTTGATCTTTAAGGCTTAAGATCAATTTATATTATCCCTTGATTTGAACAATGTATGATACCTTTGGTGATTTTGAATGGTCTATCTTGACTTGATTGTTTTATTTATCTTGAAATATGTTTGGGTTAGAATATTGCATGCTTTAGAGTTATTTGATTATTTGGGTTAAGCATTTTATTTATCATGAATTGTCGAAAAATAAAATAAAAATTAGGATGTTAGATTTTTGTTTCATTAGCTTAAATTGCATGTTTAATTATTTAACTTTTTTTCGCAATTAATTTTAAAAAAATAAGAAAAATCATTATACATGTCATGTAGAATTTGGACATCCTTTGTATGTCATTACACATTAGAAAAATTGCATATTTCATTTTAAATTTAGATTGATCTAGATAGATTGCATCTTAGGTTAGAGATTGCTTAGTTAAGATAATATCTTGGTTTAAATTAGGGTCTAACTTGACCTAATCCTTAATATAAGTTGGATAGAATCTTAATTTAGTTAGATAATTTTCACATTTTTCTAATTTCGAATTTCCTAATTTTTTTTAAAAAAAAGTCTTAGAATAAATTAGTTTCAATCTCTAGGATAGATTGCATTTCTTTTTCTTTTTTTTAAAAGTCATTGCATGTCCTTTAGATTCACGAAATGCATGCCATTTAACGATTGTTGCTAGGTCCATTTAATTATAAATTGCATGTCATTAGAATTAGGTCATTTAATTATATTGCATTGCATAAATCATGATTCTCATTAATTAAATGAAAACAAAAAGAAATTGTGTGTTAATTAGAAATCATATCTAAGGTTGATGATGCGAATTCGATCTAACAACGCAAATGCTTTCGTTGCTACGAGGTAAGTCCTATATTTTTTTATTTACTTTCTTGAGTTTTAAATTGGTGGATTGCGAACCCGCATGATCACTTCACATGTTAGGAAAATAAATTTACAATCAATCCAAGTTGCATTCAATTTTTTTTTTTTGAAAATAAAAGAAATAGTACCGAAATGGCATTATAGAAGTCTAGTGTAACCAAGTCCCTGTACCCAAAGTCTCTGGTTCGTAAGAGTAAAATAATTCTCCCATTATTTTACTTAGGTGTCTAATTGACGTACCATAAACTGATTAGTGGCGACTCCTAGATAAAATCCGTTTGCATATTAAGAAATTTGAACTTAAGTTGTGAATTGGTAAGGGCTTGGGAGAACCTGAGTTAAGTCTAGGCTTAACAATCTATTTGCCAAATCTTAGGTAGATCACCCAAAAAATTTGGTTGCAACAATATTTATTTAGGATGCGTCCTCCAATGCTAAAGGCTAACTTTGAGGCAATAGTAGTGATAGGAATACTCAATATATCACGTGCCATAAGAGATAACTCGGGATATCGATGTGAATTAGCTTTCCAATAATCAAGGACATTGAGATCAGGGAATTTTAGTCTATCAACCCTGGGCTCCTCTAAATACAAATCCAATTGTGATTTAGTAGATTGCAATCCAAAGTGTTCACTCTCAAATGTATTATACTCATCAAGATTGTCCCCAATGTTTTCGACAATGTCCTCAATTGAAATGTTACCTTGACTAATTGAAGATGTAAAGCGATCATCTCTCGATGTAAAGGTCACATATTAATCAAAAATCATATAAAGCTTTTCTCGAATGTTCCGTACAAATTCCACATGATCATCCATCTCCAACTTCGAATATGTAGCTTAAAGCGAGGATCTAATACAGCAACAAAAGATAAGACAACACGTAACACTTTCAATATTTTTGGAACTTCTTTAGTATTGCCATAGCCATAGATCTAATAGCTACATCCTTACTATTCATTGCATTTATCAAACGAAGCTGAATCTACCATACTCCATAAAAATATAAATTTGCCATGGGAAATCTAACTCCAGAGAAGAGATTAGAAATATCATAGAAATGTTGCAACAAGAATGCAATTTTCTTGGCTCTAACCCAATCCTCAAGTGGACCTGTAAGAAAATTAGAATCGATTAGCTTCAAATGGGAAAATGTATGTTCAAAGACCAAAGCACCTTCAAGCATTAAGTACGTAGAGTTCCATCTAATAGCCACATCTTGACGTACTTTTTTACCCGTCTTCAAGCAAGACTGTGTTATACACTCAACAAATTTTGCTCTCCTCCCTTGTGTAGCTCTCACATAATTGACAGATTCTCTAATATTTTACAATAATACATCAATCATCTTTAGACTTTGACAATAAATGAATGTGTGCACTACAACGTACATGAAAAATAATTCCCATTACACAACAAAGAAGATCTCATAGAAGGTGTACTTTTCCAAATATCAATCATACTGTCATTGTATGATGCATTATCTAATGTGATACTAAAAATTTTCCTCTCAATGCCCCACTCTCTCAACAAAGTCAGCAATTTTTCCAATAAAATGGCGCCATTGTATGGAGGTGGCACGTAGGAGAAGCACAAAACCTTTGCATGCAATTCCCAATTCTCATCAATGTAATGGGCAGTGATGGTCATATAATGAAAAGTTGTCACAAAAGTCCACAAGTTAGAAGTTAAACATATTATGCTAGAAAGTGACAATATTTGATTTCAAATTTCTCTTCTCCTTCTCATAAACTTTTACCACATCACTTTTTGATGTATTCCTCGATATTTGCTTCACATTGGGATTAAGATAACTAAGCAATTCTCCGGTAGCCTCATGCTCTACAAAAGAATATGTATAATTGTGTTTGACTATTGTTTTTGCTAGCTTGCTTCTAAACACAGTTCGATCAAACTGTTCCATGGAATCATCAACATTGGCCTCTCGATTGGGACAAGTATGTAAATGACACAACAAATTTGTTGTCCCATGGATAGCCATGTAAGTTGATTTGCACCATTTACACTTGGCCTTTTTTTTTTGCCATCCCCATTTGTGAATTTTTCGAATTCAAACCATACAGTAGAAGTGCATTTTTTCAATCATTTAGAGCAAGTAGAGTTATCTTCCTCATCCTCATGAAATAAGGATGCAGCTCTACACCTCTTAGACCCTTCTGTTGTTGAATATTCTTCTTGATCATCGTTAGATCTTCACATGTCAACTAATTAGTTAAAGAAAACATGAATTAGAACAAGTTATTTACTCAAAGAGAAAATGACATGTTATATTTCTGTTTAACACTAAAAGAAAAAACATCTCCAACTTTCATTCTCCTTTAAGGGTAGAGTACAAAAGAGAAAACATGCAACCAAACAAGTAATAACAATCAAGTGATTGTGATACAGACTAAGAACAGAGGCAAGGAAAGAATCGCATGCATCAATAGCAAAAATTGAGGAATTGAATGTGTCAAAAATTTATAAAGACACTTCTCTAAGAACAAGCATTGCTGTCCCAACTAGTCCGAACCCTAGACCCGACTAAAATCAACTAGAAGAATAAGATATAAGCCAAGAACTCATTCAGCTGGAACAAAGTTATGATTGTGCGCCATTTAAGTTGCAAAACGGCATAACCCAACCCTAATCAAACCATCTCTATTGCTAAAAGCCCCTCAGTAGAGGTGGCAAAATGGGTCATGGACCCATTTTTGGACCCATATTTTTCACTAATGGGTCGTATATGGGTTATGAAGATGTAATGGCCCAGCTAAAATGAATCAAAGTGTTTTAAGTTCAATTCATATGGGTCGAAAATGAGTCACACGTTTTGACCCATTTTTGAAACCTAAAAAACTAGAATTTCCTCAATGACAACTGCCTTTTGTCACCCACTTTGGCCGCTTGCCTCCAAGCCGTCTCCACCACTTGCCACCACTTGCCTTTGAGTCGCCTCTGTTGCCTACCTATGAGGCTCGCCTTTGCCGCTCCCTTGAAGGTCAACGAGTTTCGTCACGACCTCTGCCACTCGCCTCTGCGGCTCGCCTCCAAGTCGCCTCCCCCACTTGTTGCCGACGCTTGCCTCCGAGTCACCTCCACTGCCTGCCTCTAAGGTTCACCTCCGTTGTTCCCTCGAAGGTCGACGAGCTTTGTCACCCACCTCCGCCGCTCGCCTCTGCCACTCGCGTCCACGGCTCGCCTCCGACTCACCTCCACCACTCGCTGCCGTCGCTCACCATTGAGTTGCCTTCGCCACCCGCCTCCGCCGCTCCCTCGAAGATCAACGAGCTTCAGCCTCACACCGTGAAAATCTAGCTCGCAGGTATCGAGTTTTGCCTCAATAGCACAACTTAAGCCATTTCAAGCCTTTCGATCCCTCCAACCCTACCGTGAGTTCCCCATCTTTCTCTTAGCCTGTTGCCTTGTCTTTTTTATATCTGTTGGATGGCGCGTGCTTCATTTAGTATCCTCAATTTCTGCTACTGCTATCTATGCGTGTGAGTCTTTTTCTTATCTCTGTTCTTAGTCTATTTGCTGATGGTGAAAGATGATGAAGAATTTGCATAGGAGAAATGACATTTCCTCAGCTTCCATGTCCGAATGAACGTCATTTCTCCTATGCAAATTCTTCATCATCTTTCACCCCCAGCAAATAGACTAAGAACAGAGATAAGAAAAAGAATCACACGCATCGATAGCAACAGCAGAAATTGAGGAAACTAAATGAAGCACGCGCCACCCAACAGACATGAAAAGGACAAGGCGATGGGCCAAGAGAAAGACGGGGAACTCATGGAAGGGTTGGAGGGATCAAAGGCCTGAAATGGCTCAAGTTGTGCTATTGAGGCAAAATTGATACCCGTGAGCTGGATTTTCACAGCGTGAGGCTGAAGCTCGTTGACTTTCAAGGGAGCAGCGGAGGCGAGCCTCAAAGGCGGGCGGCAAAGGCAACTTGGAGGCAAGCCATGGCAGCGAGTGGTGGAGGTGAGTTAGAGGCAAGCCGAGGAGGTGAGTGGCGGAGACGAGTGACGGAGGTGGGTGATGAAGCTTGTCGACCTTTGAGGGAGCGGTGGAGGCAAGCCTCAATGGCGGGTGGCGGAGGCGACTTGGAGGCGAGTTGCAGCAGCGAGTGGCAGAGGCGACTCGGAGGCGAGCCGTGGAGGTGGGTGACGAAGCTTGTCGACCTTTGAGGGAGCGGCAAAGGCGAGCCTAAAAGGCAGGCGGTGGAGGTGAGTCGGAGGCCAGCCGCGGCGGCGAGTGGAGGAGGTGGCTCGGAGGCAAGCAGCGGAGCTGGGTGACAAAGGGCAACCGTCGTTGATGAAATTCTATGTTTTTTAGGTTTTGAAAATGGGTTGAAAATGAGTCAGAACGTGTGACCCATTTTTGACTCATATGAATTGAACTCAAAACACTTTGACCCATTTTAGCTGGGCCATTACATCTTCATAACCCATATACGACCCATTAGTAAAAAATATGGGTCCAAAAATGGGTCCATGACCCATTTTGCCACCTCTAGTATTGGAGTGTCCCAGCTGACGCCATCTAGTAAGCAAGCAATAATATGTTAGGTTTGAAAGGTACAGAATTTAAATTTGTTGGGCAAATGACTGCTGAAATGTGGCTCGTGATTATGTAGTCTGTGGCTGCATTTGTCGGGCCTGAGCACAACAAAAAACCGTTTTGTGGTTGGAGATAAAGAATGACTCTTTGGTCCAGTTACATATTGTGGCTCCAGAGAAGGAACCCATGGCCCTTACGTATATAGCTTTCACGAGTTATGAGGAGCTATTATACCTTGTTAAGCTCTTAAGAAGATGCAAGGTAGTTGAAGAAAAATTTATGCAGTCCGACTTTCCTTGTTCGAAACTAGAAGGGCGAAAGTTGGGAGGATGTCACCTCTCATCCGATTGAAAGCTGGTCTCTTTAGATATCTTGCCTTTTCACCCTTGCGACTAGGACTTTTGTTTTTTTCTTGGTTACTTTCTTCTGAATCCTTTTTGTATGTTATTGTACTAATTTCTTTCAGCATAACGCCATCATCTGCTGAAAAAGGATAGATGACTGATGCTTGAACGAAGAATGTAAGTTCACAAAGCATCCTCAGTTGTTGTTGTGGCTAGACGTGATACTACAGTTATGGAATGTGTGGAGAGTCCTTTATACTCGGTTGGATCTTTGGTCTTTCTACTTTATTGTTGTACCCAGAAATGAATGAGCATATGAATTTTGTATTAGTTATAATGCTCTTGGCTGAACCATGATCATGGTGCCCATATTAATGATTTTGTTAGTCTCTCTTTTTGGTTATTGCAAGATCAGCACTAGGGCCATTTTTCACGGTCATTCATCACGAATAGTTATGATCAAAGAGAACACTACTTGTCTGAAGTGAATTGATTCCGCTAGAACTCAATCGGTACCTAACATTTCTGTCGGTGTTCTTTTGTATGAGCACAGGTTGCTTATGTCCAGACAGCATTTACTTCTGCCAGGACATTCCCACCCTGCACAGCTCTCTTAGTGCTTCTTGCAACTCGTTAGGTCTAGCATGCGTTTTTTCTGTTTGGAAGTTACTTTCCCTGTGCATAGCTAGCTGGATTTGATGCCAAGTGAAAACAAATTATCGCAGTCAAAATCTAAAAACTGAAGAAATAATTGCCATACTAGACTACGCTGACGGAGACTCTTTTGAATATAACACAGTGGTCTGTCCATCATTATCTCTTGATTGCATCAGAAATGCAGGCATCGTAAGCACTGTTAACTCAGTCTAGAGAACCTTACAAAAGCTCAATCACAATTTAGTTAGCAGAGTGTTAAGCTACACATTTACACTCACGTTTTCGACAAAATATCAGGATGCAAAGTACTACAGCTCAACTGACAAAACTTGAAATAGGATTGTCTTAAGTGACACGAATCAAAAGCACAACCATAATAAAGATACATGTCATCACGAAGATTAGAAGCCACGTAAAGCATGTAGGGTGCGTTTGGGAACCACTTTTGGGGAAAGTCTTTGGGAAAAATGCAAAGACTTTTGACTTAAAAGTGTTTTTCAAAATACAATTGTGTTTAGTAAATTGTGCTTTGAAAGCCCTTTTGTGAAGTGCTTTGAACAAAATGGTGTTTGGGAAATTACATTTAAAAAAGATCTTTGTGATAAAAAAAAAATTAGCAAAAGAAAAATTTTAAAAAATTGATCGGCAAGGGCAGCCATCGTCGGCGACCTCCGATGACCCCGAATTTGGGGCAGCAAGGTCGCATGACACCGCCTCGACCTTAGGCGACCCTGGATCTAGGGCGACGAGGTCGCGCGACGCCGCCTCGACCTCTGGCGACCTCAATCCGGGGCGTCGAGGTTGCGGGAGGACCTCGCCACCTCGAATCTGGGTTGTGGCGGGGTCGCGCGACGTCGTTGCGACCTAGATTCGGGGGCGGCGAGGTCACACGACCCAGATCTAGTCACCGCTTGAGCCTCCGGCACCAGATTTGGTCGCGACCAGACCTACGACTCCAGCACCAAATGGGTTGTGTGGCCCTGGCGAACTCCGTGCGGAGGTCGCGGTGCGGCAAGCAATGGTCGCCGGCAACCGCGTGTGTTTGGCCACCAGATCTGCGACTCGCAGAGTTCGCCTGAATCTTCGACGACGATCGCCTAGTTCGCGGTGTCCCTCTACGCCCAGAGAAGATGAACAGTGCTCGTACAAGGGCACGCACTTGGAAAATCAAAAAATTCGTGAGGACAATTTCGGAAATATATATATGAACAATGCGGGGCATGGCCATGCCGAAAAAGCCGAAAGCTCAAGGCAGGTCTTCACCTGCCTTGAGCTTTTAGCTTCACAAGGCTGGCATTTGGAGAATGGAGGTTCAAAATTTTTTGCCAAACGGGCTGGCATTTGCCGAAGGATCTTTAAGCCTCTAAATGGCTTTGGAAGTGGTTCCTAGAGGTGTTAAATGGGTAGTGCAACCCATTTATGGACCCATTTAAGCATAAATGGGTCGTTAATGGGTCAGACCTTATTTCTTAAGACACCTGATGGGTTTTAAAAATAAAAGAAACAAAAGAAATGGGTCTTAAATGGGTACCCATTTACAAACCCATTAAAGTCTGAAGATGGGTTCATCTGATTAACCCGCGTCCCGTGATCTCGATTCTCTACTCTACTCTACCCTACCCCTTTTCGCTTCCACGAACCCATCGTCGCCTCATCGCCACTTGCCACCGCCCATCGTCGAGCACAAGCTCCACACCGTCGGTAATCTCTCGAGTCCCTTCGTTTCCTCTACTCGAATCTGGAGCTGTTCCTTGCACTGGAGTCGGATTCAGTTTCGCTCTCTTTTGTTTTTCCAGTTTCTTCTTCTCTTTTGATGACTTCTTCTTGGGGGGTGGGATTCGCAGGTTCTCTGTGGCTGAGCGGGATCGCGGGCTCAATCGCCTACAACTGGTCGCAGCCCAACATGAAGACCAGCGTCAAGATCATTCACGCCAGGTACATACCCTTATCTTTTGTGACGTTTTGTTAGTCTGGATACGGATTTTGGAACCCATTTCCCTATAACTTTTAGCTTCTTACTGATTGGATTGCTTGTCTCTGGTTGGGGAAATTTGTGCCCTTCGTTTATTTTTGGTAGTAATTCTAGGTAGGGCTTGAGAATATTACTTCCGCTTTTGTGAGAATTGAATGCGTAGATGCTGATAGGGAGAAGGGCAAAAGTAGAAAAAACAGGCATATCGAGTTGGCTTGATGTATTTATGGTTTTCTTGTTAGGGTTGAGCAGATGTTATGTTTAAATTATATGTGCTCTATAGATTCTGGCTTAATGGATGTCCAGCACAGTTCTGTGTACACTTTCTCTGGTGACTGCTAAAGCTGTCGAGTGTGCTTTGTTAATCTATTCAATAACTTTCTTCCTTATCCCCAAAAATGGTTTGTCCTTTTTTTACAACTTACTATGAACAATTCTTCTTTTGCATTGTCAATTTGGTTATTCCATCTGATTCTTGCGTATTTTCATTTAAGTACTTGTTGATGTTGGTGGAAACATATGGGCTTGGTGGAACTCCGAGATGTTAATCGTAAAGAAGAGTTTGTGAGGAGGATTGAAGAAGCTGCAAGAAGTAATCTGATCCTGATTTTCAGCTAACTAATAGTGAAGTAGCACATATAATGATGTATTCTTGGTAAACATTTGTGGCCTCTATAGGAATGGGAAGCTACAGTTCCATGCAAGTGATGATGAGATTGTGCAACAATGTGACAAAGTAATGAGGACATTAACTTTTATAGTTCTAAGTTCCCCCTGAGACTCACATAATCCAGCATATTTTTTTTGGTTTTTGGTGTGCATAGTTAATATCTTGTTGCACGTAATATTTGCTTCAATAATGCACTTTTGACATGTAACTTCTTTTTTGGGGCTTTTGTCAAGGATTAGGTGCTATGGATCCAAATGTGTTGGGTATTGAGTGTATCATCAAATGTGGACTCCACACACATAATGCCACATCTATTTTAAAAACAAGTTTAAATGGGTCCGGTCGCCAGCCATCGTCGTGGCCCGCGACCGGCCAAAGAAGAAGAAGAAGAAAAAATAAAAAGGAAAAAGAAAAATTATATTTAAAAAAATAAAAATAAAAATAATTATTTTAAAAATTATAAAAATTGTCCATTAAATTTTTATTGTATAAAATTATTTTAGCAATATCATTTTTTAAATATATATATATATCTATATATCTATATCTATAATAAATTAAGTTTAGTTAAATGGGTCGGGTATGGATTGGGTATGGGTCGGGTCGGGTATGTGTCAAAATTTTTGCATTGTAATAAACGGGTCATAACAAGTTAAATGGGTCGATTTGGGTCGGACCATTTATGACCTGACCCAAACCCAACCCGACCTACCCGTTTAACGGGTATAGTGGTTCCCAAACGGAGCCGTAGTCCTAGTGCTCTCTGAGTATATCTCTAATGCTCGTACATTGACCCGATTTGTGCTCGCCAAGCTGTCCTCAACAGCTTTCTCTGTTGAATCAAGTATCTGCAATGCAACCCATCAGGACCTTGTCAGACTTAAGTAAATTGTTCTGTTCAATGGAAAAGCCACTGCCCAGGGAAATGTCTTGATTAAAGCAGCTGTTTGCAACAGACTTGCAAGATTGAAGCACATCGCTCACGTTATATCCCAGAATTGCCATTATGAAAGGAATCAAGATGAAGAAAAATTAAAAGACACCTAACATAGTATCAAGATTTACTTTTTCTGTATTTTGCAGGGACTGAGTCATCATATCATAGACGCCTGCAAGAAGAAAAGCTGAAAGATTCGCAGGAAGCACCAGCAATCAGCAACCATCTAATATAATGTCCCCCCACACCAAAAGAAAAAAAAAAGAAAAAAAACCTCTCTGTGGGTGATATATGTAGTCTGTTGCATACACAATGCAGAGTTATACCTATTGGCAATTTCAAACGGTTGGCTATGAATCCAGTATATTGAACCAGGCGACATGAGTGACTGGGCACATGCATTTTTGAAGCTATTGCCAATACACATCCCGAAGTGCAAATATATTATAATCTTAAGGGGTTAATACACTCATGGGCCAACTTGGCCATCTGCTAGGAGAACATGGTCTATTCTCTCATTCAACAACAATACCTCGAAGAAATAAAAATACTCCAGTCCAAGTTAGCATTTTGGAGCTTGCAGTTGGAGTTCACTTGCATCAATAAGGGACAAGTTAATAAAACCATGCTAGTCCAGAGGCCTTGCTTTACAGAAATCAACAGACGAATAAGGCCATCTATGACTACTGGGAACGAAAATTTACCTCTTCTGCTTCGCTCTTCAGAGTTTGACTGGAAGGGCTTTAGGTGGCGATGGCATAGACGGGGATACGGGAGGTAACGGCGGGAACCTATCACGGTCACTAACATCACATTGACATCGCACTGAACTCTACTAAGTAGAATCCAAAAAACAAATAAAAATAACCTAACCTTTGGACGTAGGGGACGTATGGGGGCCGTCAATGGGGCTGCGATAGGCGACAGCAGGGCGCGAGGAGGCGATGGCGTCAGCGGCATTCATGTTCAGGAGGAGGGCGCACTTCGCGGAGGGAGAGAGAGAGAGCAGAGCAACCTCTGCTCGCGAAGAGGAAGGCAAAAATGCGAGCAAGGGGTCGTCGGCGTCAGCAAGTAGGAATGCTTTGCAGAGGAAAGAGAGAGTGGAGTAGAGGTGAAGAGAGGGAGGCAAAAACGCGACGGCGGGGCTTGGGGCGGCGACGGTGGAGATGGAGGTGGAGGTGGAGGTGGAGGCATCGTCGTCGCAGTTCGCTGGAAGAGAGGTGCGATGACGAGAGAGAAAGCACAGAACCATTTTTTAATCCTCTCTATAATGGAATGGAGAACAGGGCCCGGGGGGGGGGGGGGGGGGGAAGGAGATGGGAGCACAAAATTTTCAATTTCTTCGTGTGGGGCTTGAATTACACCTGGACGACACGTATCAAATTTTGTGTGGCTTTCCACATGGCTCACGTGGAGTATGAAACTCACATAATATTTTTGTTTTCTCGTGGGTTTCCGCCGAGTGCAATGATTGTTGAGATAGGGATCTTTACTTGATGTTAGAAAATAATGAAGAAAATGAATTACCATGAGGAGTTGAGATGCGAACTACAGCAAAGGAGTGTCTGTTACCCAGCCTGAAATATCCAATGAGAAATAAGTTCAGAGAGGATAAAAATATCATAACTATCATAAAAGATTTATGACACTTGTTTGAAAGTCATAACTTTTTTTAATCACCTGAATGTTATAATTTCTAGAAAATGTTTAATTGTCATAACTTTCAATCGATCATTCAAATGCTAAATTTTTTTAACAACATTCACCCAAGTGTCGGAAATTGGACGTGACATACTATTTGCGGTAAGCTTTAAATATATATATATATATGACATTCAAATATTCATTTGAAAAGTTATTTGACATTCAATTGATTAAAAAAAGTTATGGCAATTAGATAAATGATATAAAGAATATTCATTCATAAGAAAAGGAAATTTGGCTCATTGCCAACTTATTCTCAGGAGGTACATCTTTGACCATGTCGATTCTAGGCGTTTCCACGCGTCTCTTGACTCAAATTAAGCCTTGCGTCCTTGAGGGAGTATCGATGTTCAGCAGCCATCGCAAGTGCTCCGGCGAGTCCGACCAAACATCTTGCATCGTTTCAATTCGTCCATTTGCGTTAATATCAACAGAGGAGGCGCTCTGTTCTGCCTTGTTTTTGGGCCAATAAACTTAAAGTGCTTCTAGCTCGTTCGACACTCCCTTGCCAGCTTTCCACGTCGACTCCCCTCCGCGGGGCGGCGGGGAAATTTACACTTTCTTCACGTTCTTCTTCAACTGGAAGGAGATCGGGGTAGAATGATAATTTTGCAAATAAAATCACAATTTCATTTGATCATAGGTGCGTGTATTCTAAAATAAACTCAATGAAAACTTGCAGTTTACAGAAATTGAGCAGACAAAATGGAATTAGGGGTACGTAAGAAGTAAAGAAGATCATTGAAATCTTTTAAGATCCCTTCATACTAAACATGTCAAACATCTTCGAGAGAAAGATAGCACCAAATCCCTGTTAATGATAATTTCAGCTTGTACGAGTTTTCTCGTCAGGTAATCATTTATTAACATGATGTTGAGTGCAGGTTAGTCTGGTTAATACATAATGCCCCACCATTCCTATAAAGCCTACTGAACATGAACTAACCATACTTAAACTCATAGCATGATGGGAGCAGCTAAGAACCCGCCAAATTTTAAGCGATGATCGTGAAATGTCATTCTAAAAAAAAACTGAGCATCAACATGAAAAATCTATGTCACGCCCCGAACCCTAGGCACACACACATTTCTCGACGGTTGACTTAAATTATGTGATGTCCCAGGACACGTTGCTGACCCTTTTATTTTATTGCACATGCGGAAGCAAATTTAACAATCCCCAGACAACAAACAAACATGAGATAGAAAAACAGGACAACCAATTATATAAAACATACTTCATATACAGCCAGGTCAACCTACAGTTTATACACAGGATGTCTATTTCAAAAAACACTATTGAGCCACCTACGCTCCTAACCCTTCCGCCTCAGGCTCCAAGTTCTTCACACTAGGGACCTGAAAATGGTAACCCACGACGGGGTGAGAAGAAATCTTAGCGAGTCCACGCCCTTAACCCCGATTATGAAGGTAATACACCTGAAGACAACCTATACACACATCATAAAGGATTTACCTTGCCTTAGCACCTCCCTACACATCAATACAACTCATATAATATATGCATAAAGTACATGCACCCAATAATTAGAACGCTTCACTTTAATAAATCAATCAATCACTGGGGTCCCGATTATAAGACCAAATCGTTATGACATGTCCCATTCCGTGCCACACAATTTTTGTCCCATAATCAGGCGTGGTCATCTCACTCAGTCAAGCGTTCTAATTAATTACGACTCAACAGGCACGGCCAACTCAATAGGACTGCCATAATTGGGTGTTGTCCCGCTTTGTCGGGCACGGTAACGTCTACATCTAGATGGCATTCCACATAGAAGCATTAGTCCAAGTCTCCCGCAATCGACATCCATTATCGTGGGCATTCTACATAAGAGCATCACCCGACTTTCATCGAGTGATAGGTTCTCATAGCGATCACACGCACATCCAATCTCGGCCAAGGACATTGTGCTTTGCACTCAAATGCCTCAATTTCAAATCATGTACTTGCCATATTTTCTTTATATTAAAAATACCCGATAAAATAGTTGTGTGTGGACACACGATCAGATCGACCCACAAAGCGTGCTATCATTTCATTTTAAAATTTCATGATTTTATATAGTACTAAAAACATTTTCGACGTCATAAACCAACATCCGGTATTTTTCTAATTAAATACCAAAACTCCATATTTTTGAAATAATAATTCAAAAATCATCAATCAGCATACAATTGTATAAATTAGCACTCAATTGCACAAACTAACTACACCACGACGATCAGCATAAAATCCTGACAACCGGCTATCCCGGTATAATTTTCACTAATTAATAGATAATTAAATAAATTGCAAAATAAATAAATTAAATCACTAATTAAGCTATATACACTAATCTAACCACCTAATTGGACTAATTAAATTAATCTACCTAAGCTAGATGTACATAACCTACTAAACTAACTAATTAAATCAAGTAACCCCCTAATTGACCTAACTAATTAATCTAATTTAACTAAACAAGCTAACTAATTACACTAATCTCACTTAGTCTAATCTAACCCTTCCCTAAGCATACTTAACATCCTAATTAAGGTTTAGGAGATTAACTCAATAGATTAGCAAATAAACCGGTTCACGGCGATGGTGGCATGACAACGACCACAACTCAGGTCTACAGTGACACCAAGGGATGTCCAGAAAAGCCCAAAAACGATCCAACACGTCTCAGCCAAAGCTAAGATTTGGACTTGCTTCTAGGAAGGGTTGTTGGTCGGTCCGAGTGGGCTGGCCTCAGCTCGGCTTGGGGCTAAGTTGCAGGCTACACACGGCTGAATGAAGCTACTGCATGGAGATGAAATTGGATGGTGAACAGGTGGGTCGGTCAGTGGAATGAAAGGCTGGAAATACTGGAGTTGGGTGGTGGCGTTGCTGCTGAGATAAGGGACGAAACGGTGAAGTCACGTGGCGGAGTCAGCTTCGTGAGGTGCTACTAGGGTTGACTCGGTGGGGGTGATGACGCGAGGAGAAGTCAGGGCGATCGGTGGAAGCTGGGGCAATGAAATGGAGATGAAACGAGGCAAGGGCAGAGGGGAAACAACTTGGGGAAATGGACAAAGAAAAAGGGACACGTGAGAGCGCTGAAGAAAAGAAGAAGTAGAAGCAAGACTTGGCTGGGGAGAGAGGAAGCTGGTTGCACGAAGGAAAGAGGGGGGGACGAGCGAGAGAGAGAGAGAGAGAGAGAGAGAGAGAGAGGGCAAGAGCCTTCAAAGTCAAAGAAAAATATCCTATATCATCAATGCTTGAGAGAGAGAGAGAGAGAGAGAGAGAGAGAGAGAGGGCAAGAGCCTTCAAAGTCAAAGAAAAATATCCTATATCATCAATGCTTGGTCCCCAAAGTCTCCATGCTAATCCCCTTGGTCCCCCCATTACTTCCTTGTACATAATTTCTCACAAATAACAAATTTTGAATAGCAAAATAGCCATATCCCACTCCCATCCGTATTTCTTCTAATCAATTTGCCAAAAATTGATTTTCGAAAAAAAAAAGATCCGGGCTCGCCGAAAATTCTTCAAATGATGAGTTGACATCCCAAAAATAAATTGTGACACACTCGAACTTTTGATTCCTAAAACCGGATTCAATTTCGTGGTTAATTTCTATCGGACACGATTTTAGTGTGATCCAACCTACCCGGTAGCTTTTAGGAATTTTTAGCATGTTTGACCCGTGGTCAATTATTTTCAATTCACCTGTGCATCTCCCATTCATCGGCGACTATCGGTTGTCGTAAAATCTTAAGATTTCAATTACGAGCATCGGGTATAGTATGGACAAAAAAATTGGTTTAGTGCTGTTCGACGTAAATTTTGCAATCAGGTGGAATCACCCACAATCTAATGACATGCTTCTGTCGAATTGACTATCTCTCGATCTTTAATCAATTATAACGGTGTCGTATTGACCCTTGCTAATTATCACGGTCGAGCAGTCAATTTCTAGTCAAATTCTCAAGTCGGTCACGTTTATATCCCTTAATGGCTTCATCTGATAGATTAGTTATCTCGTGAGTGGCCAACTCAGAGAAAAAGGATCGTAGGCATGTCGATGAAAAGCCAATTTCATAAAATCGGGACAGGGTCGAAAATCAGGATATCACAATTTATTCTAGCCCGATACTACCATTTTAAGAGGCAACAAACTTTCAACTTCCTGGGTGGCGGCATTCCTCTCCGCGACAACCTTTGACATTCCAAACTTTTGTATTGGGAAAACATGGAAATAAGTGGGATGAAGGGGAGGAGACTACATGATGCATCAAGAGGGTTCATGCAAAGCTAGAGTGCGATCAAGGAAGATGATACCTTATGAATGGTCTTTGTGAAACGGCTCTTGTGCTCATCCACGAATGCATTGATGAATTCATCAATGTGATCCTTTATATCTTCCAAAAAGGTGGCGTCATCCTTCTTCTTCTTTTGACATGAAGTTAAAGGCGGCGCACCAAGGGCGGCAGCGGCGGCATCATTCTGTTTTTCTATCTTACTAATTCCTGAGATAGAAAATGAATTCACAAGATAGAAAGTGAAAGTTATTTCACTGGCCATTCAACGAAACAAATACAGGTTTTAGTGTGCCATCACCAGCATGATAACCATGAGATGGAAAAACGCATTCTTCGAATCATAACAATTTACTGTGACAAAAGAATGGATCATTTCACATAAATAAATGCCAAGTGAAGTGCCCAACCAAAAACATATAAAGCCACAAAAGTTCAATTTGCCTTCATGACTTAAAGAAAGTGATGCTTGGAAAGAATTCCAAAAGATGATGTTTATTTTGAATAAACAAGTGCAAATTACAATATCTTAGGCGTCTATTTATAAGGAGGTCACAATCTAGATAATAACCAAATAACTGAAATCTAATAACAAAATTGAAAAGATATTGATAAACTATATTATCTGAAATCTAATAACAAATTAAAGAAAACGCGTGAATCAAATATTATAACCCATTTGTAATTTTGAAGATCATGCAATTCTCTTTGATTTGTGGGATTGCCCGCTCTTATGATCCTCCATTGTTTCCATAAAGGCATTTGCATATTGTTCTACATCAATCTCCTCCACTTCAGAAAAACTCGACCTCGAGTTATGATTAGGATAAAGAGGAGTATATAGAGGTTGATACTGAAATAGGTTTGCTACATTGAATGTCGGGGAGATGTTGAGGTCACCAGGAAGAGCAACAACATAAGCATTGTCATTGATTTTCTTCACGATTTGACAGGGACCGACTTTTATGTGCTTCAGCTTGTTATATGTACCAACAAGAAAGCGTTCCTTGCGGAGGTAGACCATCACTTCATCACCCTCAGCAAATACCTTAAGGTGACGATGTTTATCTATAGCAGCTTTGTAAATGTAGTGGAAGCTTCTAACTGTTGCTTCACACTCTCTTGTATCTCTTGTAATTTAGTTGCTAAGTTTTCAACCGCAACACTATATCTGGGACTTTGGGCAAAGGCATGAGATCCAGTGTATAGATAACCTCAAATGGAGACTTGCCCGTGGAACGATTGACAGTGTTGTTAAAAGCGAACTCAGCAGGAGCAAGATACCGGTCCCATTGCTTTGGCATGTCACTACAAAGACACCAAATAATATCCGCCATAGTATGATTGACAACTTCAATTTGACCATCAGTTTGAGGATGAAAGGAGCTACTATACTGCAAATCCATCCCAAATAATTGCCATAGGGTCCTCCAAAAATGACTAAGGAATTTAGTATCACGATAAGAGGTGATAGTTTTTGGAACACCATACAAATGAACTATTTCTCAAAAAAAATAAACTCGCTACATGAGAAGCATCAGAAGTCTTCTTGCAAGGGATAAAGTGTGCCATCTTTGTAAACCTGTCCACTACCACAAAAACATAATCCATACCTCATTAGGTTTGGGGAAGCCCCAACACGAAATCCATTGAAATGTCTATCCAAGGTCCAGAAGGAACAAGTAGAGGGGTGTAAAGTCCAGTGTTTTGAGAATGGCCTTTCGCAGTCTGACAAATGTAGCACTTTTTCACAAATCGTCCAACGTCCCATTTCAATTGAGGCAAATAATAGCGCTCCTCAACTAGGGCAACAATTTTATCTCGCCCACAATGTCCTCCAAGGGAGCCACCATGCAGCTCTCAAATAAGTTGTTCCCATAAAGAGCTTCGAGGAATGCACAACCTGTGCCAAAGAATAAAAATTTGTCCCGAATGATCATGTCGCCGTGAGAACTTGTTGCAAAACATTTCTCCCATAAATCAAAGAGGATTGTGTGATTTTCAAGATTACAAATGGGTTACAATATTTGATTCACTCGTTTCCCTTAATTTGTGGGACCACTCGCTCTTATGACGCTCCATTGTTTCCAGAAAGGAATTTGCATATTGTTTTACATCACTTCATTATTTCGGATGCACTATCTGTTTGATGCACAGGATTGGACTTCTAAAAGCAATGACTTAATGATAAAAAAGGGAACATGACAAAACATAACAGATTTTGAAGTTGAACACGGAAGAGATAAAGAACACGAACAGATAATCAGCTTCAGCACCAGGCAACGAGCATGCAATTCGCGATTATTTCAGCAATCAATCAAAAGGACGGGTCAGCGAAATAACAAGATCTGGATGGCAAACAACTTATCAAGGAGGCGCCTTGACCATTGCATCTAGAAATGTGAAGATGGCCATTCTTCCACAAAGTAAATCGACTCTTTCACTAGTTTTTCCACATAGAAGATACTTACCCATCATTCTCAATTAAAACCCAACAGCGGAAAACGAATTTTTAACCCTTTTAATTCACGAAATCAAGGCCGAATTCCGGGATTTGGGACACCCAGAAAACGTGGTTCTCATCTAAGATTTCTCTTTCTGAGAACCCCACAAGAAAACAGGCAGTGAAATTGAAACTCTCCCATTGATCGACATCAACCATTCAATTGCTTCTCAACACCCAGAAAGCGAGAAGCCAGAGGCATCAATCAGCAATCACAGCCACACCAAATCAGCAAAAAGACTGGAGAACACACTGCTCAAAGACAACATAAGAAATTCTCAGTCACGAGGCGTGCTTTCACCTGGAAAAGGCAAAACTGAAGGAGACGCTGAGCAGAGAAAAGAGGTCATTGAGCTGGGCGACTTTCGGAGCCAAGCGAGGATGGCCGCAGTCGAAATTTTATGACATCGCCACCGTCAAGGACTCCCTATTACTCGAATTTCAATTATTCAATTATGATGGCTAATACCGTTAATAATAGGACTGTGCTTTTTCCACCCTCTATATGATTAAATCTACTCAGTTTTCATCAAAAAGATGAAATCACCCTCAATCATTTAACTGTAATTTAAAGTAGTTATCCTAAATATTTTTACTGTCCTTATTTTTTTAGTTTTTCTATATCTACGTGGCATCTAATTGTCATATTTAGAGTTTCTTATTTTTTGGTTTTGTTTACTGTGGAGACTACATTTTCTTTTTAATGTCTAGAATTTATTTCTAGAGGAATTATTCTCGTTGAAAAGAAGAATTTTCAAAGAATCTAATTTTATTCTTCATTGTCAAGTAAATCAATGGATCAACTATCATGTAGAATGTTGGAATATTTTAACATATACTTTTTTATAATACAATTACTTGTTTATAAACTTTCACTTGTTGTTCATATATCACCATTAGACCTTTTCTTATCAGTTATCTTTTATACACATAAACATATAATGAAATGATAAGATGAAAAAAAAAAAAAAATCTTTGTTACATTCTCTGATGTAAAACTTCAAAAGATGAAATATAATTAAATCAAAACATTGCTTATAATAATATTGTTTTTTTTTAAATCCAATGAAATCTCATTATTTTAGATTGATAAAAATTAGTATATTCCATAAAATGTTTATGAAAAAATAGAAAAATGCTTCATTATGCATTACTTTTTAACGTTGATTTTTAAAGTATATTCATCAATACTCCTATAATGTTCTACATGCTTCGTGTAAGTAAAATCTAAAAAAAAAAACATAGTGCTTTTGTTTTTTTTTTTTTTTTTGTACGAAGAATATAGTGCTTTTAATATACATGGGCTACTGGAATCGAACCGCATTGGACTGGAACCGACAGTTCTCATGAAGGCTAGTTCAGTTCCCAATTCCTAGTGAAACGGTTGTGGACTGATCCGATTCCCATTTCTAGGCATGGAATCGCCCACCCACCCAACTAGACCGGACCAATGTTTATATAATTTAAAAACAGAAATTCCATCTCAATTAGTTAATTATTTTATATTTTTTCGACCATATATATTTACATATATGTATATTTATAGTTATTAAATATTATTGACTAATTTTGTCTTTTAGATGTGTAATAGGATTAACCCCTTCCTTTTTTTTTTCTTCTTTTTTTCATTCTAATAATCTATTCACTTGCTTTCTCAACCAAAACAAAATAAACAAACAAAGATGAATGAGAGGACCGATTGGAGATGTTTATAAATGTTGTGGCGCTTTGTCATCATGATACAAAATTAAGAGCCAATGGCTTGTTTTAAGAGCATAATTAGGTCTTTCCTTAGCTATCTCCATGATTAAATTAGATTGATATCAAAAAAAGATGGATTAGGTGATTAATATTTTAATTTTTTTGGAGATTAGGACTTTTAACATAGAGTCTAGTTTTCCATATATTTCTAGTGTTTGGAAACCCTTAGACAACCATTCCATAACTTTCGAAGAAATTAAGTTCTAGCTAACAAGTACTATCTATTTGTTTTACCCTAGAATTTTTAATTCTTAATCAAAATCAATGCCTCACAATTCAACCCGAATATAAGGCTAATAGAAACTAAGTTCACCATGATATTAATTGAAGAATGCAATTTTGTAAAAATTAGGGATTGGCTCCATGGACTCATTCGAGAATTGGATCAGACCAGATCGACAGTCTGGTTCCTACATGGATCCATGGAACCAATGGACGGTTCCTAATTCCATTTTTTTGGAATCAATCCTTAGTGGACAGTCCCGGTCGTCCACTCGAATCATGCTCACTCATAACTATAATATGAAAAAGTAAAACATGTGAAATACTTAATTATAGCAACAAAATCTTAAATAGAAATAAAAATAAACAAATATAAGAAGGAATGGGGCCACCACTACAAATTGCAATAAAATGATCAAGGGCAATTTTGTCTTTTTAGTGAAAATGTGGTAGATTTAGTTGTCTAGGGGGTGGAAATAGCGCTGCTCTAAAAATATTCATGATATAGTTATGTCAAATTAATTTTTGCTTCATGAAAATATTTATAGTTGATTTTCCTGATTTGAATCTAGATCCTAGCATGGAAGGCATATCAACATTAGGTAATTCTTGAAGAAGCAATTGAAATAATCTAACATTATAAACAAGTCATTTGACTAAAGACACATCATTTATCGTGAGATTTCCGATAATAACTGTTCCCTTGCCAATGATCTTTCCTTTGTTGTTCGCACCAAAAGATACGCTTCCTCCATTATACTTTGAGATCTTAATAAATTTGGTTGAATTTTCTGTCGTGTGTCTTGAGCATCCATTATATAAGTACCTATTATTTCCCCTTATCTTTGGCACTTGCAGTTATCAAGACAAATTAAAGGTTTCTTTGGTACCATATTTGTCTAGGTCATTTTCAGTTAGAGGGCTCAACCATACTTAGAAAGTTTCTCTGAATTGGTTTTCAATCTTTTGGGCAATCATTTTCAAAATAATCTAGATTCCCGCAGATTGAACACTTAAGGTAATTTCTACCAATAGGTTTTACAAATTGCTTTTGAAAATGATGTTTGCAAACAATTTTTGAAGGTCTTTGATTTTCTCTCTCTTTGTATCTCGGAAAATTGTTTTAAGGATCATCTTTGTTCTTACAACCAAGACCAAATTTATCGTAATAAGGAATTTTGGTGGAAAGTATATGTTCTAAGGTTTTTGAACCAATGGAAAATCTTTTAATAACATTTGAATTTTTTTTCAAGAAATCATTTTATTTTGAAACTAAATCTCGATTGTCTTGATTTTTGGAAAGATCTTTCTCAAGATACTCGATTTTTTTTTCTTTTGAAGAAGATCATTTTGTTTTTCTTTTGAATTTTCCTTCTTCAATTTGGAAATCTTGCTAAGTGTAGCTTTAGAATTAGAACATAATTTATATATACAATTTGAAACTTCTTTAGCAATATCGAAATTACTTACCTTGATTTCATCTTCTAACTCCAAGTTCGCCATTTGACAAATATTGGCATATTCTTCATCGTTTTCGTCACATTTGGTATCATTCCAAGTCTCCGCCTTCAGTGCTTTCTTACTTTTTTCATAATTGTTTTTCTTTTTCTTCAAAAGAGGATAATTCAGCTTGATATGTCCTCGCTTCTTGCACTCAAAATAGATTACATCCTTATTGTCTTCTCTTTCACTGAAATTGTTCTTCTAATAAGATGATTTAAAGGGTCTTTTCCTTTCAAACTTTCTTCCTTTTCTGGCCACCTTGCAAAATTTCTTTACCACGAGAGCTATTTCTTCATCATCTTCAAAATCTGAGACATCATAAACAAAATTAGATTTTAAAGTAATCATTTTCTTACCTCTTGAGTCTCCTTCTTCATTCAAATAATTTTCTTCATATGATTGAAGTGTTCCCATGAGTTTGTATATGGACAATGGTGCGATCCTCTGAGTTTCCTTGGACAAACCATGAAGAATTTTGTTCACTTTCATGGAATCTAGTACTAATTGACAATGTTAGTGAATCTATCGAACATGTCAGTCATTGATTTGGCTAGCTTCATTGAAGGATTCGTACTACCCGAAGAGAATATTTATTTTTGTCTTTTTGACTTGGTCAGTTCCTTCACATGTGATGTGCAACCTGTCCTAAATTTCTTTGGATGTTTCACATGAAGAAATACTGTTATAGTCTCTTGGAAATAAAGCATTGTATAATGAGTAAATTGTTTTAGCATCTAATGCTTCTCTTTTAATTATATATGCATTAGACAAAGCTTTGATTTCTAGTTTTTTCTATCTCCTTCCATTTTGAATGATGAGGCTTTAGGCCTTAGTCCTCTCAAAACCACATCATATTCCAAGGGACACATGGATCTGATGAATACTTTCATCTTGATTTTCCAAATGTTGTAATCATCTCCATTGAAATATGAAGGCCTTGTATCACACAATCCTTCCATAAATCCTAGTGCAAATTGCTAGCCATAGCAAATCGTTAACTTTGAAGTAATATAGCACTTCAATAAATAGCAACAAAGCTTTGATACTGATTGTTAGGGCTAGAACTATACCTAGAGGGGGTGAGTATGTGAATATGCAGAATTTAAAGAAAATTGAAACTAACATTACAGTAGGATAACGTTTGGTGTTAAATTGTGCAAAGCATAGATCTTACCGATATGCACTAATTTATCACAAGAAGAAAAAGTAGTTTAACAGATAGAAAAATGCACGCAACAAATTTATAATGGTTCGATTTTGACAAGCATACATCCACTCTCCTGTGTTGATAACCAATTGGTTGGATTCCACTGGATGAATCTATTACAGTTTACAATAGCTGAGTACTTCTAACTCAAGTAAGTGCGATCAAATCTCCCGATCTCACACTATAACACTTTCTAATAGATTATAGCTTTAAGCTCACAAATACAAATTGTAAGAACAAGGATTTCTCTAGAATTTTGGAATTAAGAACTTTGGATGATTCTCTTAGTCTCTTTGGCTTCATGACCTCCTTTAAACTCCTCAATATCCAAGCTAACCGTTGGATTTTTCCTATGAGGATCGTTCATTCAATCATCCATGCTGGAAGATCTGATTGCATCGAGACTTGCCGAGAATAAAGTCTCCTTATTATTCTGCTGCCCATATAGTAGATTGGGTTTTCATTAGTTGAGTCCCTTGTATATAAAGAATATCCTGTCTTCTAATTGCTTTATTTAGGGATTGGGATAATCCATCTTGAAGAGATTATGATCATCAATCTTTCCTTTTAGATCAATCAATATATTAGGCAAGGAATTTGCACCAATCCACTATCTGTTGCACGAGGATTCTGTGACTGAAAGACATCCTTATATGATATATTATGACTATTAAGGATATACTCTTCACACCAATAACATTTGCTCACGAATCCCAAAACTTTTACCTGGAAAAGCTATTGTCAGAAACATAAGTCAATTATAAATTTTTTATCAATTTTCAAAATAATTTAGGAGTGTTTCCGCAACAGAATAATGATATTCTTCTTCATAATTAAGAGCCTCATACCTTTATCAGTGTGGCTTATCAATCATCTTCAATTGGAATTGGATAATAGAATCTTGAAAAGACATTCTGGGTCGGCCTTCCTAGGCCATGCTATTCCGCATATACCAATCCCCAAAAGTTTGGTAGTACGGGAGAGAGAACCAACCTCCAGTTGTTATTCGTGCATAAAAATGCAGTTGCTTAGCCTTGACCTAAAGCTCCAATTTTTACTCAACTTCATTACAATTTGTCTACTTAGGTGTCTTTGTACCTTATTGTGTTGTTAACTTGTTGAATGTGAAATCTTTACTAATTAGGAATTTGGGTGATTGATTGACAATCTGAATACTATAATCTATAACTTTTTCACTCATTAAATAGTCAAGGAATATGTACTTCTTTCCCTCATTTTCAATTATCCTTATGCCTCCATCATTGTGGCTTACTGGACACTGTACAATTGGAATTGGATAATAGAGCCTTGAAAAGACACTCTTGGAAGGCCCTTCTATTCCTCAAAACCAATCCCTACAATTCAATTCGAATTGGATAATAGAGTGTCGCGGAAGGCACTTCTATTCCTTAGATAACAATCCCCACAAGTCTGGTTGTGTAGGCGAGAATACCCACCGTTAATTGGTACTTGTGCTTGCAAATGCAATTGTTGAGTCTCGATTTAAAGCTCCACCTTAGCTTTTGGATAGATTGTCTACTTGAGTATCTTAGCATCTTGTAGCATTTTCAACACGTTGAATTTGAAATCTCTACTAATAGGGAAGTTGGGTGACTGATTGCCAATGTAAACACTACAATTTATAAATTTGCACTCCTATTACTTAGCCCACGAATATGCACTAAATTTTCCCACCACTCTAAGATATAATCTCTTAAATGAGCATGTGCGAGACATCCAGATACTCGCATGCTCAAGCAATTAGTAGATTGCTTCTCCGCAACTCCTTTGGAATATGATATGATTTATATCATCAACTAATCTATTCTTGACAGTTAGTGATTTGACTGGCCATCCGTCTAGAAGTGCCACGTCTCCCGTCACAAACCTAAAAGTAGAAATATTTATTAAAACTTAACTAATGAAGTTGACCTACAGGGAAATAATTAAAGAAATGAATTTCCATACGGATTTGTGACGTACCAACAACAGACAAAGAAGTCATTATACAGCAAGAAATGCACAAGAAGGATTAATTTAAGAGTAACAGTAACATTATTCTAAATAGCATGAGATCCATGCGTTCTTCACTTGCGGGGGGAATTTGACTTTGACCTAAAATAAAGCAAAGAAATAATCTTAACATTGACGTGGATTTCGATAAAGATGTAAAGAAATAAATAGATGGATGACGAAGCGTCATGAAGTAATGTAGGGCTTAGATGATCAAAAAGTGGAAAAAAGAATGAAGAAATAGAATCCCGTGTGGTTGGTTTTTAGCATGCCCGCAACTTTGACCCCCACCGCTACAAGCGGAGCGCACAAAAACAAATATTGAGAGGGAGAGAGAGAATGGTGAACACAATCAAGCTCTACCAGACCTTGCTGCGAGCGGCAATGAAGCTCGCCGGTGTGAGACCTCGAAAAATCGAGGTCGAACCCGGTACCGTCATGAACTTCTAGGCTTCGAATGCGGTTGTCTTCCTTCACGGCTTCGTCGATGACAGCATGATCACATGGCAGTTCCAGGTCCTTGTGCTTTCGAGGAAGTATGCCATCTATGTGCCGAACCTCCTCTTCTTTGGTGGCTTTGCCACTGGCGATAGCCGCCAGATGGTGGACTTCCAAGCAGAATGTGTGGCGAAGGGGCTGGCGGCGCTTGGTTTGCAGTGTTGCACTCTAGTGGAGTTTGAAAGGGCTAGTAACAACACTTAGAAGGGATGACTAGGTGTGAATGAAAATTTTGCAAAGTTTAATAGAAATAATTTGCGTTAAAAAAATTACAGACGAATTTAGACTTTAACAATTAGATAAACTTCAAACAAAATAAAGAAGTTAAGGGAAGAGAATAAGAACATAAGATTTATAGTAGTTCAACTTAGATCAAGTTTACGTCCATTTTCCCGCGCTGACAGCCTATTGGCTGGATTTCACTAAGAATTCAAAAGAGATTTTACAACTTGATAATCTCGACTTCACAGTGAAGAGTCTCTATTGGCCTCTCGCAAAATCTCACTAGAAGTTTCTCTTTTTTGTATACAAATTTGAGCTCAGTGAATGAAATAGAAAAAAACTAGGAATCTTTAGACTTTGAAATTTTTCTTTCATGCACACTATCGAATAACTAGAGAATCCACCTTAAATACTCCTTCATGCCTTCATGACCATTGGCACTTTCCAAAGAAATTCTTCCAATCTACCCATTGGACATAATCAATTAAGGAGATTTTGAGTCGTTTCAAAATTTGTGATGAAAGCCCATAAATCATGTTCACTCATACAATCAGGATCTTGGTTTCCATAAGTAGAACCTTCCAAGTTTACTTGCCTTTCAAAATATTTGATTATCAGAATCAATTCCAATAAATATAATCAATCATGTAGGTGCTGTATCGAGCCATAAGGTCATCCGTAAGCCATACGAATCAAATCCTTGAAGAATTAAAGATAATCTTGCATCTAAATAAATCTTCATTCTTCAATCTGGAAACTGTAAGTGTGGGTAGACTTTGCACCTAAAGTCTGGCGGTCTCCAAACTTTGACGCTAAAGTCTGGATGTCTTCATACTAGACTTTTTAGAAATGTTTTTTGTTTTGGTAAGAACTTTCTGGAAATGTTTTATCAACTTCAAAACAGTAAATGAGTTTTCTCCAACAATTTTCCTCTTTTTAATGGTGATAAAACTTTTTTGCAGATTTAAGAACTTTTAACCTACAAAACAACTTTTAGACAATACATAATATCTTACAACACTAAGTTGATTATGATGTGGATAGTATCGATTATGCAACCAAAAAAACATGTTAATCCTAAAAAGATAAGACAATTAACTATCCAACCACAATCAGTATTACCAAAGTAAGTTACTGCAGACGTCAAAGTTGGACTTGGCCTTGGATAAAATTTCGGCAACTCCCATTCACGCTGAAGATGGCAACCAAGAGGAAAAAGTTCAACTTTACTTGTTGTATTTTGAAGTCAAAGACGGTGGCGTCCAGATGATGGAGATGTTTATAATTATATGTACCTACGTTTGTTATATTGTTTTAGAGAGAGTGAGAGAGCTTTAGGAGCATAGAGAGAGAAACGGAGAGAGAGAGAGGGTTAAGTTTAGCAAAGCTTGTATAGTTAAGTTTGTAAGAGTTTGATGTGTACTCTATATTAAGCCTTTGCAAGGCATTTTGAATAATATATTCTCTCTTTTGTGTGTTTACATGCTCTCCTCATCAAATCCTTCAAAGCTCCTTTATCCTTTTGGTTCCAACATTCCTGTCCAATGTGCTGATCAAGTTCAAGGATGAGGTTGGCGGCTTGACTATTCATGAAGAGAGCCTTCATTTTGGTGTGGAGATAGAGAAGATCCGCCAATTTGGGTCATTTCAGAGAAGCTAAGTTTGTGCTTTCTTCTTCTCTCTTTGGACAGGACTGATAAATCACAAGGCGTGAAAAGGGGAGGAATTGATCGGAGGAGGGGCAGCAAAGAAAGGGCATCTACTAACACTGAAGTAGTACCGAGCTTCTGCTGCTCTTTCCCTCCACTCACTTACGGTCGCAGATGGGGAAATTGTAGAAGTACAAACCTAAAAGTTGCGGCTGCAGAGACGGCAATTAAGGGGTGAGTGAGACGGGGGAGAGAGGGAGGACAGCTCCCAAGGTGGAGTGGGATTTGACAACCCTTAATGACATCTAGCACAAAAGAAAAAGATAAAGATGAAGATAAAGATAAAAGGGATATGCGGTTTAACAAGTAAATAGACTGAGACTTTGGATTCCTAGGAAAACTGGACACGCAAGTTGTGCAGTCTCCTAGGGAAAATGTGCGGTCAGACTACACCGTCAGCTTATCATTTCCCAACAATAAATGACCAGGATGTCCATGGCGAAGACGTACATACCGTGCATAATCAAGCTCAGAGAGAGAGAGAGAGAGAAAGAGAGAGAAAGAGAATGGTGAACACTGTCAAGATTTACAAGCCCTTGTTGCGAGCGACCATGAAGCTCGCCGGCGTGAGACCTCAAAAGATCGAGGTCGAACCGGGGACTGTCATGAACATCTGGGCTCCGACCCGATCCAAGAAGAATGCCAACAACGGTAAAAAACCTGCCGTCGTCTTCCTCCACGGCTTCGTTGCCGACGGCATCCTGACGTGGCAGTTCCAAGTCCTCGCCCTTGCGAGGGACTATGCAGTCTACGTGCCGGACCTCCTCTTCTTCGGTGGTTCCTCCACCGGCGACGGCCGCCGGACTGTGGGATTCCAGGCGGAGTGCCTGGCAAGGGGGCTGGCAAAGCTGGGAGTGCAGCAGTGCACAGTGGTCGGGTTCAGCTACGGCGCGGTGGTGGCGTTCAGGTTGGCCGAGTTGCGGCCTGAGCTGGTCGAGTCGGTGGTGGCAACGTGCTCTGGCCCGGTGTTGACGGAGTCGCTGAGCCGAGAGCGCTTAGAGAGGTTGGGGTTTCCGACGTGGTCAGAATTTCTGTTGCCTGATTCGGCGAGTGCACTGAAGAAATTGCTTGAAATTGGTAGCTTCCACTTCCCTGGACTCCCCAAATGTGTTTTCAAGCACGCTTTAGAGGTACGTCCCAAAGCGAACTTTTCTAAGATCATGCACAAAAACCTTTGCTCTACCGAGAGGTTCTTGGTCCGTTATCTAAATAATCGATCGATTCTTCAATATCGACTTTTAAATTTTCATTATATTAATGATATGAACGAAACCATTCATCACCTATGTATAATCGAAACTACCAAATCAAAATGAAATTATCAATTCGCTGATGAGTTGTCAATTTATTACGTAGCCAATTGGAACTCATCGTTTTTACTTTATAAATTGTATCTTTTATCCATATCTAGCATTAGTATCCTATTTTGATTATTTTAGAACAATTTACATCATTTTTGTTCTTTACAATCCAATAACATATAAATATAACTTACCCGTGGGCAACGCAAGTGGTATTCACTCTCTCTTGCAACGCTACGATCGAGTTCGAATCCCTTTGTTGCTTGCAATTGAAGTGGGGGCCATGGCGGTGGGATGGCTAGTCTTTCCGATATTTATGTCTAAATAGTGGTTTGCGACGACTTTCGACGTTATCACCGGACATCGGATGGTGGTGTGAATAAAGGGTCTCCAACGGTTTGTTGATCACAAAAAAACAACAAAAACAAAAAAAAACAAAAAAGATATAAATATTTGTTGTTTTGGAGAAAATGCTCTTAACAAAACGAGGAAAGTTGCAGGCGTGGCTTTCTTGAAAATGTCGATAGCTTTTTCTCTGTTTTTCCCTTTTAGACTTGGACTAGCCAAGGTGGCTGAGAATTTCAACATTTATATGTTTTCATTTCTAACTCCGAAAATACACTCTTAACTTTATATAGGACCAAGTACCAGAGTTCATGGATGTTGGTTGACAATATCAATCGATTACACAAATTTTTGCTTTTCTCCTGACAAATTCATGTTAGTTTTGATTCTAGTGTACTTTTCGAAGCAACCCTAACACTTTCTAGCCTTACATTGCTAGCATGTCAAAATGTCATTATGAGTGATGATATTAAATTAGAAAAATGTGTGAGGCTTCACTTAATATATGAAAAAAAATATTGTAAAAAAGTGGATTTTAACATAACATGTTGCACCGATCATCAATTTACGTGGGCAATACGATATGATTTAGTTGATTTATGATTTAAATTTGAATCATCAAGATATCTATCATTGATCATTTAATCAAATTTACTTTTTGCTTTCAACTTTATAACATATATTATCTCTTTTTATTTCTTTTCCACCAAAAGCATTTTCAACTATAGTTGATCCTAAATCTAAGATTGGTGAAATTTTTCATTGTTTGTGATTGGTATAGTATTTTGTTTTGGATAGTTTGATGCAAAGTGTAAATATATAATTTTTAATTTTGGTGCTAATGACTAATGGTAGTTCTCTCTCGATATGCAGAGATACCCCTACCACCATGGTAGATTACAGTTTTTTCACGCCCTTTTCTCTCAAAGTCACTACTCACTACCCGCTAATCTCATCTTCCTTCTGAATTCCTCTTTCCTCGACCACCACGGAGCGTTCAATCCCTGCGATGTGGTAACCTCCTCTTCTTCTATATCCTTTCAGTTGAATCTGTGGCTCTGTTGTCTTTGTACGACATAGTTCTCCTCCTGTGGTTCGTCTAGCTGCATGCATGTACCCGATTCTCCACTTGCAGCAATGGGTCCGCTATTTGCATCAATTCGGTAGGTAAGGCTTCTACCTCATGCGAAGTCTCTGCTTGCTTTACTCTCGATGATGGATTATGGGTTAGACGGAACTTGCTGTGGCGTGGTGCATCGGTGAGCCTCGCTGCAGGTCCGTTTTCCGTTTTCGTCTTAGAATTACTTGTCGGTTAATCCCAATGGAGGAGCATGCACCCGACGAGTCGGTCCGACTAGATGCTCTGTGTCAACGACTTGGTCGATTATGTTCTGAGAAGGAAATCGAAGTTTGGGACGAATTACCAAATCCGAAGGGACTACAAGACTGTCGACTTACCTTAATTGGAAGTATAGTATCCAACCCTACTGTTAATTTGCCAGCTTTTCAGGGCACCATGACCAGAGTATGGAAGACCGAACGTGTCCACATATCTCAGCGAGATAATGGCCTGTATATTGCTAAGTTTCAGTTAGAGAAAGAGAAACAGAGAGTAGCTGATGGAGGTCCATGGTTGTTTTCAGGACACCTGGTTATCTTTAAACAATGGTTGCCTAATACACCTCTACATTGGTATGATTTTACCTGCTGTGCTTTCTGGGTTCACGTATACGGTTTACCTTTGGAATGGAGCACTGAACAGCTCCTTCGCCGGGCCGTGCAACAGATAGGTTCAGTTGTTGCTGTTGACTCCACTATATCTGCAGGATCAACCATTAGACACTGCCGAGTTCGAATAGAGATCGCCCTCGCCAACCCCCTGAAGACAGGAAAGCTAATTAGAATTGCTGGCAAAACCTTTTGGCTTGATTTTAAATACGAACGTTTGCCTAACTTCTGTTATTCATGTGGTAGACTCGGCCACTATGCGATGTATTGCCCAGAATATCCTTATGATGCAGCCTTACTAGATGGCAATAGCAAAATGGCTTATGGTCCTTGGCTCCGAGCAGACGTGAAGGAATATAGTCCTTATTGGAAAGCATTCTATACTCCACAGGACTTAACTCAGCAAATGGATGATAATGTACCTGAAACTCCCCCTGATATGCAGCCACAACTTCCTTTACTACCTCCACCTGAATATCCCAATCGACCAACAGCAGCGATGAATCCACAGCCAGTACATCTCTCGTCTGCAGCAACGGAAGTTCGGCAGACCACGGACTTGGTACCTGCTTCGACAAAGTGGAAGGCAATTCAATCTCCATCTACGGACAAGACAAAGCAAGTACAAAGGCATTCACTCCGAAATCTTAGCACGGGGTACTTCTAAGAAGCAGCGGCGATTTTCCCCTTATGAGATGCGACGCGTTAACCGTGCCAGATTTTGATGGCACCCAACCGATGGACAATCCAAAGTGTATTCCGAAGACGAGATGCAACAATGGGCGACGGTGGCTGGCCCTCAACAGCCACCCCAAAACAAATGAAACTACTTTGTTGGAACGTCGGGGCACTGGGCAATCCCCGACAGTTCAAGCTCTTAAGGCCTTAGTTGCCAAGGATAAGCCCGACTTGGTTTTTCTAATGGAAACCAAGAATTTTGAACCGGTTCTCTCCAGCTTACAACGGCGTTTGCATTTTCAGCAGCTTTTTGTTATTAATCTTGTTGGTCTGAAAGGTGGTCTAGCACTTCTATGGCAGGATAACTTATCAATAGATATCATCCATGCTTCAGAGGATTATATAGACATGCTTTGTGTAGTGAAGTGAATGTGGCTAGAACTATGCGCATTACTGTTTACATGCTCCCTACTCCTACCATATGCGGCAGTTATTATGGCAAGAGATACGGCTGATTAGTATTTCCAACACTTGGCCTTGGATTTGTACAGGAGATTTTAATGATATTCTCTACCCGTGGGAAAAGGTGGGCCGGAGGTCAGTTGCTCCTTTCCGACTCTCCTCCTTTCACTCTTTCATCAATGATTGCTCGTTAATGGAAGTAGAGAGTAAAGGGTGTCGGTTTACTGGACAAATAAAAGAGTTGGTGACGATCTTATCAAAGAGCGATTGGATAGGGTCTGTGCACCTCCAACCGGCGGGTGTTATATCCGACAGCTGTTGTTTTTGCGTTGCCGGTGTGGGTTCCGACCATAGCCCTCTCCTTTTGGATACCATCGGAACACCCGCCAAGAATCGACGTCAATTTGTTTATGAGGCATATTGGAATAGGGATCCCGAATGTCGAACATTGTACGAGGCATTGGAATTCCGGTAGACATCATCGGTCCATGTTCGATCACAAGATTCAGGTTGTAACCAGGGCTTTACAGGCATGGAGTCGTGAGAAATTTCAGAATGGACATCAACGAATTAATGAGTTATATCAACAGCTCACCGACCTCACTAACATCCCATCTCTTCACTCTAATGACACGAGAGGATGCATCTCAAATTCGGGATGAAATACGAAACTTATGGCAACGGAGGAGCTTTTTCGGGCTATGCGGTCGAGAATCAACTGGCTGCGTTCAGGGGATAAGAATTCCAAATTTTTTCACGCCTCTACCATTCAACGCCGTCAACGAAACCGGATCATCATGTTACAAGATGGGAATGAGGAATGGGTAAGAGATCCCCAAGCGCTAAGGGAGATGACGACTGATTTCTTCTCTCAATTATATACTTCAGAGAGAGCTCGGAACTACACCCCTGTTTTGGATCAATGCCCCTCAGTAGTTACTTTAGACATGAATAACCAGCTAACTGCCTCGGTCACTATGGAAGAGGTACAAAAGGCTACTTTCCAGTTAGGGATTTCAAAGGCTCCCGGCCCCGATGGTTTGAATGGCCTTTTCTACCAGAATCATTGGGAAATTATCAAGTATGATCTTCTAAGGTTAGTGGAGGATTTTTTTAATTCCGGTTCATTACCTAGACAGCTTAATAAAACCATCATTGCTTTAATCCCCAAGACCAATCACCCCCAAAGTCTAGAACAATATCGGCCAATCAGTCTCTGTAACTATGCTTATAAAATCATTTCGAAAGTTCTTGCCACAGATGAAACCCGGCTACCAAATCTTATAGCCAAGGAACAAGCTGCCTTTGTTAGTGGTCGTCACATTCAAGACAATGTTTTAATACTCCAGGAAGTAATGCATCAATTCAAAGCACGCAAGTGGAAGCGGAGGCATAAAATTTTAGTAAAGACAGACATGCATAAGGCGTATGATCGTGTGGAGTGGGATTTCCGAAGGATTACTTGCTTAAGTTGGGTTTTCATCATCGATGGGTCCTATGGGTCATGCAATGTGTAACTACTACATCCCTTGGTGTCCGTTTTAATGGTGCGACACTGCCTTACATCCAACCGACAAGAGGACTCAGGCAAGGTGACCCTCTCTCCCCTTACCTTTTTGTGCTAGTCGCCAATGTTCTTTCCACTTTGATTACCCAAGCGAGTTAGTAGTGGATATCTTAAAGGGATAAAGTTTGCACGGTCTTGTCCCACACTATCCCATCTATTTTTCGCCGATGATTCAGTCTTTTTTCTGGATGGAACCATTACTGAATGTCAGAATATGTCCAATATCTTGAATCAATATTGTATTGCTACCGGGCAGACTATTAACAGGAACAAATCGGGGATGATATGTAGCAAATACTGTCCAATCAGTTTGCAAGAACATTTGGCCAGAGAATTCAGGGTTCCTGTCCTACAACGATTTGGCAAGTACTTGGGTATCCCCTCTGATTGGGGTAGATCAAAGAGAGACATGTTCTCTTGGATTGTGGCAAGGGTCTCATCAAAAATGGAAGGTTGGAAAGAAAGTCTATTATCTAAAGGGGGTAAGGAAGTCCTTCTTAAGGCGGTAGTGCAGGCTATTCCCCAGTATGCTATGTCTGTTTTTTAGCTTCCTCAATCTATATGTAAGACACTAGAACAGCGTATCGCTCAATTCTGGTGGAGGAATGATGTTAGTCGAAGAGGGGTGCATTGGCAGCAATGGAATGCTCTAAAGATCAGTAAGCATAGTGGTGGCTTGGGTTTTCGAGACTTGATGGTTTTTAATAAAGCTTTGTTGGGTAAACAAGCCTGGAAACTAGTTCAAAGTCCATTATCTTTATGGAGTCAACTGTTTAAGGGCCTATATTTCCCTAATGGGTCCTTTCTACGGGCAGAGATTGGGTATCGACCTTCTTGGGGCTGGAGGAGTCTGCTGGCTGGAAGAGAAGCAATACTACCGAATTTGAGATGGTCTGTGGGTGATGGTAAACGTATTAGCATTCGACAGGATCAATGGTTACCTATTGGGTCAATTCCAGGGCCCTTGGCTCGGGACGAACCTCAAATTGTAGCAGATCTCATTGACCCTCTCCTCCAAACCTGGAATCTTCCACTACTTCAGAGGCATTATGATGACTGTATCGTCCGAGAGGTTATCAAGATCCCTATCCGACCACTATTTACATCGATCGCCTAATCCGGGCAGCAAGTAAGGATGGTATCTATTTACGTGAAGAGTAACTATCAATCCCTCCATTTTTCAGAAGTCCCGAGATCGTTAATGGAGCCTCATCATCTAACGGGACAGTCTTATTTGGAAGAGAATATGGACTATGAGTACGGAGCCTAAGGTGAGAATGTTCTTATGGTCGGTCTTCCATAACGCACTCGCGACCAAAGATAATCTGTTTCGACGCCATATTACTTCGGACCCTATATGCGACCTGTGCAATCAGCAGACCCCAGAAACAATTGAACACATCTTTTTCTCGTGTTCATGGACGAAGGAGATATGGCAACATCCTGATTTAATTGCATTAAACATCCAAACAACAGTTCACAGCATAGCAGGTTGGATCGCTACTCAAGTCAGGCAAAAGAGTTCGGTACCTGGGCTAGCGTTTATTGCGTATGTCTTATGGCAAATTTGGCGAGGCCGGAATAGCTTCGTTTTCAGACACAAACAGCCGAAGTCCCACTTTGTTGTTCCTGATGCGCGAGCTCAACTCAACAGCTATGACCGAATCAACCCTACGCGGAAGAAACCACAATCCAATGCTCTGTACTCTGAATTTCTTTGGCGGCCCCCTGATCGTGGTGCTATCAAATGTAATATAGATGGGGCTTACCAACAGGATGTAACAAGGGATCAATGGCGTGCATCGGTAGGGATTTCAAGGGCAGACTCACCGATGTTTATTCTGCAGACTTTCCAGCGAACTCGGCGCTTCAATCGAGGTGCAAGCCCTCGCTCTTACCCTTCGGCATCTGCGGCGAAGGAACTCCACAAAGCTCGCTTGGAAGTTGAATCTCGATTGCTGGATCATGGTGGATATATTGAACCGGAACACACCACCTCCATGGCAGGACAGACCGCTCTTCGAAGAGGTGAAGACGCTCCTCCTTTCGTGCCCTAATCTGCACCTGAGACATTGTAGGAGAGAGACAAATTCAGTGGCTGACTGGGCCGCGAAGGCCCATGGCCGCCAAGACCTTTCCCCAGATTGGAATCTATTTCCCCCTTTTTTGCTTTTAGATCTGGTGAATGCAGACGCTGTTGCAAGTGGATGTAATATGGAACCGCCTTAATATATATCTTTCTTTCTGACCACTAATTGTTGTGGCGCGGCTGCTTGGTGGATTTCTACTTGTCAGGACGCTATAGAAAGCTTTCAGCAATAATCGTGTTCACATCAATCCTCTCTAGTGAACTGTTACTCCAAGTCCTTTGAAATGCTTTAAGCTGGTGAAAAGCCAAATAGAAAGCCTAGGAAAATTGTGAAAAGCCTTAAATCTATTATACCTTCACCAATTCAGTCATAAGCATTTTAATTTTGTTAATTGAGTTCTAAATTTGTTTACGTTTTATCAAATGAGTCTATTGACTAGTAGGAAATCACGGACGTAGTGGTACGGACAATTTATATATTTTTTGAATCATTATTATTGTTGGCCCTTGTCAAGGTTTGATGACTGGTTAGAGAAAGAAGGGAATACAAGAAAAAAAAAAAAAAAAAGAGAAGAGAAGAAAAGAAAAAAGAAAATATTAAAATATTATAAAAATCATTCACACCAGTATTAGCCATGCCATGTAAGATAGTCAACATCTACGTTAGCAATTTCCAATCAAAATTGACTTGATGAACTCAAATGGTAAAATGTAAAAATGTTTAAAATTTAATTAGCAAAATTAAAAAGATCATGATTGAATTGACAAAACTACAATGGATTTAGTACTTTTTTGACAATTTTCCCCAAAGTCTATGCCCCTTGGTTCTTGCTGGCAAGATAATTGTTGCCTTTGTTGTTGTTACCAAACGTCATGTTTTCACGATCTTTTTGGTTATGATACAAACCTAATGCAGGGGAATATGTATTTAATAATATACTTGCAAACTCATGCCCGAAGCATATATGCACAAAGTGCACGGAGATGAATCTCTTTGTTTTCTCTATTTCTAAAAAGAGAAAACTTAAATGTCTAATAGACCACAACATATGAATAGTGTCTCAATCCTAACCCTTAGAATTACTGCATGTTTAGGTAACATAAGTAAATTAAACCCTTTTTACTAATTGAAGTAACAAAAGTTGCTACTCAATAAGCAATAGAAAAAGCAATGTTTTTTTGGTTGAAATAGAAACAGTGATATGGTCTACTAAAAGTGCATTTGGTAACATTTTTGTTTTGGAAAACAATTACTATTCCCTAAAAAAATTTCTAATTAAAAGAACACGCTTAATAACTATACAAATTTCTATTTTCAGAATAAAGAAAGAATAAGAATGCTTTGGTATGACTCATAATTTTTTTTGGTTTTTTTTTTTTAAATTTTTAATAATTCTTGTTGATTTTTCTTTTTTCGTTTTTTTTTCTTCTTGCTTGCCATAGGTGGCGAGTGGTGCCGATGGGTAGTGATTAGCTAAGTTGCACGGATACGTAACACGGACATATGATATGACACCACACGACATGCCAATACGTCATTTCTCAAAAATAGAGAATTCGACATGTTGTGACACATTATTATTAAATAAGCTTTTTTATTTTTAATTAATTTGATTCAAATTCATAAATAAATAAATAAATAAATAAATAAACAAATAAAAAGATTTTACAATGAATTTACACTAACAAAAAGATAGAATTAACTTTATTTAAATAAATCTATGATATTCTATAACCATCAAAATTTATTATTATTTAACATTCAATATTTTTTTTTTGAAATCACTTTTTAACTCATTTATTTATTTTTATAACAAAATAATTTACCGCTCAAAATTATTCCCCTGAAAAAGCTCCCAAAAATTATTTCTCTCTTTTCTCTCTAAACTCTCATCCCGAAAAAATCATTTCCCTCCCCCATTTCTCTCTCCCCATATCCCCCACGCCACCCCAAAATCTTCCCCTGGATTTCTTCCTTGCTCTCTCTCTCCCCTCCCCCACAACACCTCGATCTCTTCCATTCTCTCTCTCTCCCCCTCCCCCAGCGAAGCACCTGCTCCCCCACCCCATCAATCACCCTCATCGCCCCCTCCCCCTTCGGTTTCCCCTAGCCCACGCCACCCCCTCTCCGGCCCCGATTTCTTTCCATTGTCCCCCACCACCCTCCTCCTTTTCTTGCTAAGACCCTAACCATGACCTCTTCTTCCTCCTCGTTGCATAGCTCTCTCCCAGTTGCCTCATCGCAATTGCTCGCCGAAGGGCCTTTGACCCTTCATCTTTCGCAGCTGCAGCCTCGCCGCCGGCCTTCCATCGCTGCATTGTAATCGCGGCCCTATGGATCGCTTTAATCTATGCTCTTCCTCTGGCCCTCCTCGCTATCTTAGCCTCGCCTCTGCTCCTCGGCCTTGTCTCCACCGTCCATCATCTTCTTCAACGATCCTCAACATGTGTATCGAAACATGTCGAGAAAGGTTGACCATGTGTCGGAAAATCCGACACGTGTTGACCGCGTGTCCGAATGTGTCCGAGCGTGTCCGAGCGTGTCGGACACATCGACACATGTCGGACAAGACACGGAAGCTCCGGCAACATGTCTGGGCAACCTAGGTGATCGAAGCTAGTAGCCGGCGACTAGCAGCTTGTTGGGGGGCAGCGAATGGTGGGGGGCAAGAGGCAATGAGAAAAAAAAACTTATTTCTAGAAATTATTTTCAAGAGTAAAAAATTATTTTTTTTGTACTTCTTATTTTTGTTCAAAATCTATTCCTTTGCTACTTTTTTATTTCAAGAAATATTAAATTTTAGTTAATGTTACCAAACGAATTTTTATTTTTTTTAATTTTATTACAAGGAACAAAAACGAAGAAATAAAGAAATTGGAACAAAAACGTATAGACCCTAGATTTCCCCTTATCCGTACGCTCCTAAAGCTTTTCAGGAGCAGGTCGGAGTCAATTATAATACGTTATGTTTTCCTAAAGTATACGTTATAATTTTTCAAATTGTCGAGAAGAAGTATCTCACTTAAATGCCCAAAATAAGTAGGCCTTAGTTCTAAACTCAAAACGAGAACTCCATATTTTTTGAACACTTCAGTTTTCTGTTGAAAATAACTGTCAAAGTGGGACAACTACGTATGTTCAAACAGATCATGACGAACGTGAGATTTTATTTTAATTTTTTTAGGAGTATGAGTTTTTTTATGGTTGGATGGTAGGTCATCTTTGACCACAGAAAGGAGAGAGCTGAACTGCTGGAGGCTATGGTCATTCCGGACAAGGACTTCAATTTGCCAGCCTACTCCCAGGTTTAATTTCATCTGAAGAAGCTTCCTCTTTCTTTCTTAAAGCGAAAAAGGGCATTCGTATGTATTCATCTTTCCCTGTACAGATGAAAGTCGATGAGGTCGTGAGATGGCTCACATGCTAATATTGCTTGGAAAAAAGGGCATTCGTATGTATTTATCGTTTAATTATATTTCACTAATAAGTTTTAGCTCTACTTTGCTTTTCAGTTTGTGTCAAATGATAGTAGTTTTTGGAGAGTAGTATTGCAGTTGCTACAATGATTTGCTAGTCAAGTGGTGTGAAACTTAATTTTGGTTGATTGGACTTTGCTTGATCGAATGTAAGAAAACGTTTTTGCATAGTGCATGCCGATCCTTGTTCGCTGCTATGCAAGGCAGTCTCATATCGCTTGAGAAAAGCCCTCTGACCTATCTGATAACCGCTGCAGCTCCCTTACCTCATAAAATGTCTTTTGAGGCTGAGTCTCCCCAGATTGGTATCAGAGCCAAGTTAAGGTGGATCCAAGTGCACATTGATCCCTATTTGCTACTATGCAAGGTAGTCTCACATCGTTTGAGAGAAGCCCTTTGATTCGCTTGATAACTTCTACAACTCTCCTCACCTCATAAGACGTCTTTTAAGGTTGAGTCTCCCCAAATTGGCATCAGAATATTATTGATAGATGATTACAGGAACTTGCCTTGTCTCATATCTCTATGAATGGTCTTAATTGTTTTTATGGTTTTTGGCTTTTAGTGGGTGTAAAATTTTTATTATTGCCTCATCTTAAATTTATTGAATATGTATTGGTATTTGTAGTTTAGTTGCATCATTATCGATGAATATGTAATTTGAAATGGTAAATTTGTCTTTTTAGGGAATACAAAAAATGAAACAAAAAAGATTATCAATTGATCTCGGATTGACCTTAGAACTGAATTGAACCCATTTGATTGGTCCGGTCTTTGGTCTCAAGCTCAATAGGGTCGGTTCTTGATTCTAAAAATTTATGATCAATATTGTATGTGTTGATCATGTGTTGATCCTAAAATTAGGGATGGACCGGCTCAACCCACACCGTGTTCACTCTTAGTATTTTAAAAAGCAAGAGATCCATGTGCGGTTACGCGCGGGGGGAGACTTTGACTCAAAATAAAGCATAAGAATCATTTAAATTCACGTAGATTTCGATGCAGACGTACATAAACAAATTAATGGATAATGTGGGTCTCATCCACATGATAAAAACGTGGAGAAGAAATGAACAACTAGACTCCCATTGTGAGCGGTTTTTACCGTGTCCACAACTTTATTTTCGACAGTTTTTTTTCGATACAGAGATAAATTCAAACTGACCCCCATCGCTATAAGCAGTTCACACAAAAACAAAAATTGAGAGAGAGAAAGGGGGGGAGGAGAGAGAGAGAGAGAGAATGGTGAACACAGTCAAGCTGTACCAGGCCTTGTTGCGAGCGACAATGAAGCTCGCCGGCGTGAGACCTCGAAAGATTGAGATCGAACCCGGAACCATCATGAACTTCTGGGTTCCAACCCAAAGTCAAAACAACACCAAGAACGCTGTCGTTTTCCTTCATGGCTTCGTCGGTGACGGCATGATGACATGGCATTTGCAGGTCCTCGCGCTCGCGAAGAAGTACGCCGTGTATGTGCCAGACCTCCTCTTCTTCGGCAGCTCTGTCACAGGCGACAGCCGCCGGACGGTGGACTTCCAGGCGGAGTGCGTGGCGAAGGGCTTGCTGTCACTTGGGTTGCAGCGGTGCACGGTGGTGGGGTTCAGCTATGGTGGGACGGTGGCGTTCAAGTTGGCCGAGTTGCAGCCCGAGCTGGTGGAGTCGGTGGTGGCAACGTGTTCCATACCGGCAATGACCGAGTCGATAAGCAAGGAGTGCTTGGAAAAATTGGGGTGTCCGACATGGTCAGAGCTTTTGTTGCCTAATTCCGTAAGTGGGGTGAAGAAGGCCGTTGGGAGCCACAGGTTGCCTAGAATCCCTAATCGTGTTTTCAAGGACAGTTAAGAGGTATGAGCTTTATAAACTTTTCTAGTAACTGCGGCACAAAAACACCTTGAAACTCATTGGTTCCTTACTCAATTGAATATTCTCGCTTTCACACTATACTCAAAAAGGGAAATCCGAAAGATATTTTAATCATTTAAAAATTTATAGATTAAGAGCCTGTTTGTTAAAAAAAAAAAATTATGTTCCCTAGAACAAAATTTTTTATCCTTTTGTTCTAGGAAACAAAAAAAGAATAAAAATGTGTTTGGTACAAATTTTGTTCTTGGAAACAAAAAAATAGATTTTTTGTTCGCGGAAATAAATTTGGAATATAAACAAGAAGTAAAAAAAAATAACTTCTTGTTCCCGGAAACAATTTTTGGAATCAATTTTTCTCTCTCTTCTTTTTTTCTTCTCTTTTCTTCTTCTTCTTCCTTTTGGCCAGTCACCAGCCTTAGCCATGGCTAGCACTAGCAACCGGCCAAACGAGGGCCGGCAACCTCGCAAAAGCGTCGTTGGCCCTTGGAGACGCCGAGCCACGCCGAGACTTGGCCTTGCTTGGGTTGGGTGAGGTCGACCTCACCTAGCCAAGGCAAGGTTGAGCCATGGCGAGACTTGGCCTCGCTTGGGCTGAGCGAGGTTGACCTCACCCAGCCAAGGCAAGGCAGAGCCTCGCGCGGCCACGGCGAGGCTTGGCCTCCCTAGCTAGCGTGAGGATGGGCCTCGCCGGGATAGGGCGAGGCCAAGGCTTGCCGTGGCTAGGCTTGCCTTCGGTGAGCTTGCTAGGCCTCGCCTTGGCTTGGCGAGCTCACCATATCTCGCCCAGCCGGTCACTCGGCCATTGACATAGCCGGCAACTTGCCAAAGAGAAAAAGGAAAAGGAAAAGAAAAAAGGAAAAAAAAAATAAGAAAAGATAATAAAAGAATTAAAAAATAAAAGAAATAAAAAATATATAAGAATCCTACCAAATATATTTTTATCCTAGGAATAGAAATTTAGGAAAGTTACCAAACACATTCTTTTGCTCAAAAATTGTTCCCGGGAATAGAATAAAAAAAATCATTTCTCATAAAAAATTGTTCTCCAGAATAAAATTGTTCCCCGGAATATAATGGTTACCAAACGCACCCTAAGTGATTTAACAAGATATTATTGGAAGCCGATCGTTTTATACATAATCTCCCTTAGCCTGTGTAAAAATCTGATCTGACCAACTTGCATTGCGAGTTTTTTTTTTTATGTTTCTAGCATTGCTCAAATTAAGGAGGTAGACACTTGATAAAAGTTTGAGGGGTAAAATACACAAAACTTACCCGAACTATGCAGTAATATACATTTACTCCTAAACCTTCAATTGTTACACATTACCTCATGAAGTTTTATTTTGTTGTAGTTGTTAACCATATGTTATACTTTCCATTAGCCATGACTTTAAAGGGCAAATGTGTATTTCATTTGTTTTACTTTCTTTTACCCTTGATTTCCATGGGAGTAAAACAAATATTAAAGCAAATTTAAAATATAACAAATTAAGAAAGTGTTAATATAAGAAGATACTAATAATGATAGTAATACTGAAACTAGACATCTTTCTTTTACCTTAACTTCCATAGGAAAAAATAAAAATAAAAAAGAAAATTTAGAAAAAAATTAACTAAAGTGTTGATACATAAAGAAATTAATAACAACAGTGATACTGAAAGCTAAAAATTATTAAGATTTGACGAAAATATTGATAGAACTAATAAGAAATTTAAGAAAAACAAACACAATTAAGTAAACAGTTAAAAGACCTAAGTAAAAAGTCAAATAACGAAAAATTGGATATTGAGTATGTATCTTTTTATAGTTAATTATTGCAAAAAAAAAAAAATCGATCAATGAAAAATTACCTTAGATTTCGATTAAGCATTTCCTTGCATGGATTGAGGACGTCATTTCCTTTATAATAATTCAAAATATTTTTGTTAATCGATCTTTTTTCTACTTCATGGATTGTAGGTCATATTTAACAACAAAAAGGAGAAAGCTGAACTGCTGGAGGCTTTCGTCATTCCAGACAAGGACTTCACTTTGCCGGGGTACTCCCAGGTTTAATTCAATCCTGAAGAAGCTTTCTCTCTCTTCTTAAAGCAAAAAAGGGCATTCATTTGCATACATCTTTCCTTGTACCGATGTAGTCGATAAGATTGTGATATGGCTCACGTGCTAGTATTGCTTCTTGTCAGGAGAGAGGGGTGAACCTAATTTCATGATAGCTATATTTGAGGAGAAAATAAATTTACAGAAAAATAAACTACTCACAAGAAAATGGAAACCTTATTCCTATTCCATGTCGCCTAGTGACATGCAATCACGTAACATGGTGGAGAAATCACGTCACTCTAGTTTCCTTTGTAATGATCAAACTGTCTTACATTTGATATGAAAATTTAAACTTACTTTTATTTTTCAATTCTTGATTAGTCTATATATCGTGATATAGGGATAAGTATACTATTGGTGCCATAAGTTGAGTATGGTGCTCACTTTGGTGCCAAAATTTTCCGTCGGATCACTTAAGTGCCAAATCGGAGAAAAAATGATCATTTTGGTGCCACCGGCGAGAAATTCCCGTCAAAATGATTACGTGGTATTTATATTTAAAAAAAAAAGTTGCTCGGCTTTTAAACGACGTTGTTTTCCATCCTCTTCAAGAAACAACGTCGTTTTGCCCTTATACGTGGACACCCTTGCAAAAACGATGCCGTTTAGCTCGTACGTAGATTGAAATTAGGGTTAAGGTTTCTTCCTCGCTGCTCGGCCACCGTTGTTCGCCCGCCAATGCTCGGCCACCGTCGCTCGGCCACCATTGTAGATGCTCGACCAGGTAAGCGAGGAGAGAATGAGATTGTTGCTCAAGTAAGAAGTGGTAGAAAGAATAGGAGGGGAGGGCGGAGGAGGAGGAGGAGGAAGAAGAGGGGTTGAAGGTGCCGCCACTGGTGCACCGCCGCCGCTGCCGCTGGTGCCATTGTTGGTGCTGCTACTAGTGCACTGCTGGTGTCGCTGCTGGTGCCGTTTGCTACTAGTGTCGTTCGCTGCTGGTGTCGTTCTTCAGGGAAGAAGACGACGTGCCTCCTCTCTCTCCCTCTCTCTCTCTCTCTCTCTCTTTCAATTTGGGGATTTAGGGTTTCGATTTGGGGGAAAGAAGCCAAACGACATCGTTTTTATGGTTTAGATGCTAATTGTGCTCTCCGGCGAGCCACGTCAGCCTAAAAAATTAATAAAAAAATGCCACGTCAGATTTTCGGTCAATCTGATCAGAGTTAGCACTGAAATGATCATTTTTCAATTTTTTTGGCACTTAAGTGATCTGATGGAAACTTTTGACACCAAAGTGAGCGCCGTACACAACTTTTGACACTGTTAGTATACTTATCCCTCGTGATATATAGCCATTTTAGAAATATGCAAATGATAACCATTCTTTGCAGAAGGTCCATCTGGTCTGCGGCAAGGAGGATAAGATGTTCAGTGTGGAAACAATGAAGGAATTCAAAGAGTAGCTTCCATCTTTTTTTTTTTCTTTTTTCCTATTGTGTTGCGTGAAGCTTAATTAAAGATATTTACATATACATATACAAAGAGATCTATCTTCGCGTCATAGCTATTTTACGTAATCAGTTTTACTACAGATATAAAAATACTTATGTTGTTGTTTTTATGCACATTGAATTTGAAAAGATTTTCTTTAATTTCTTCTTGAAACATTATTTGAAAAAAAGAAAAAAGGTGACCCATTCTTAAATTTAGAGCATTTAGTGTTAAAAAAGTCTACTTTCCTTTAATATTTGTCAGGGTTAATACCACAAAAAAATCTTAAACTAATACATCTGTGACAAATTTACTCAAAAACTAATTTTTTGACCATCAATATCTTCAAATTATTACACTTTTGATAAATTTACTTAAAAATAATCTTTATACCATAGGAAAACACCAAACTGTTATATTTATGACAAATTTACTATTTATTAGTTTCCATTATATTAGATTAATACCACGAAAAAATACAAAGTGGTGCATCTGCGACAAACCAAAGGTAAAACCTCAAATCGATATATCCATCAACTGCTATGTGTCATCCAACTCGGTAATTTAACAGTAAAAGTTAATAGAAACTAATGAATAGTAAATTTGTTATAATTGTACCAGTTTAGGGTTATTGGAGATCAAAAAATTAGTTTAAGGTAAATATATCATTGGTATATCAATTTGGAGTTTTTCATGATATTAACCCTTTTCGTTATTCTTTTATTTTTAGTTAAAAATAACATATTAGATCTGGTGCATTTAATGTCCAAAATTTTATTTTTCTTTAATTTTCATTCCTTGGCAAAACTATCAAATTTTCATTTGAAAAACAAAGTACTAGTTTCATTGCATTTTCGTGCATTTAATATCCAAAAGTCTACTTAATATATATATAAAGATTATATGGTTGAATTTAATTCACAGCATTTATCCAACAATGTCATAGTCCATTTTTTTTTTTTTTTTTTTAATCATCTTCCCATGCGGTAATATCTTTGATGTTACGGTTACGGCTGGGACTCTCCGTGTTCGTTCCACTTAATTCCTTTGCCAGTTTTGACTTGCTTAATCACTTTCGTTTGGCAGAAAATTGGGAACTAAAGCAACATTGGAGTGCATTGAGAAAGCAAGCCATCTTGCTATTTGGGAGCGACCCTTCGTCTACAGTAAATGTTTGAAGAGAATTCTTGCCTCCATCTACGACAAGAGGTCAAATGAGTTTTGCTACGAGTGAACGTTGATTAGATGCAAAGTTATTTATTTGCTGAGAGTATGAAAAACTATGATAATAATTGGGTTATACTCGATCTTTCTGGAGTTTGAAGTTGACTTACATGGCTGTTGTTAGTTGGAAGTTCTTGAGACTTGGTAAAAAAATTTCTATGTATTTTCGATGCATGACTTCCCCTTCCATCATATCAATCATTCTCTATAAGTGAAGCAAATATCAGGGCAAATAACATTAGAAGTGCCAAAAGTTATGTACGATACTCATTTTAGTACTAAAATTTTTTGCCAGATTACTTAAGTGCCAAATCGGAAAAAAATATTCACTTAAGTGCCAACGGCAAAAACTTCTGCTAAAAAATAATACGTGGCTTTTGTAATTAAAATTTTTATATGACTTGGCATATTATTTAAAAAATTTGGTCCATATGGCCTTTCTATGTGGCATGCTTGGTATTGAAGTAATGCTTTTTAACGACAATTGGCACCGAAATAATCACTTTAAATAAAACTTGGCACTTAGATAATCGCTATTTACAACTTTTAGACGGTGTTGTTCATGGATTACATGCTGACAGGGCACGCCGACGTGCTACGTAGGACTGAAAAATTAATAGTTCCTATTGGAATTGACACTTAAGCGATTGTTTTTTAATAAAATTTCCCTTAAGTGATCCGAATAAAAATTTTGGCACTAAAATGAGCACCATACATAACTTTTGACACTTCTAGTGTCATTGTTGATTAGTAGTATCCATTTCTCCATTTGATAAAACCTAGCATGAGGCAATTTGTTTGGTTTTTTCTCTCACCATTCAATGGACCAATAGCTAGTTAGTAGAATCCCATTCTAGCCCTATACTTGTCAAGAAGGATTTCAAAATTGAATTTGAATCTAACAAGTTTGTACTTTCCAAAGGGGAATGCGTATAGGAAAATGGTACTTGTATAATGACTTGTTCAAAGCCGATGTGACTGTCATTGATGCAAAGTCGAAATTCGTGTACCTAAAGATTATTAATAAAGAGAAATCTTTAGTTACCTTGTTATATCCTAATATATGGCATGGTAGATTAAGACACGTAAACTATCATGTAATGAGCAAGATAGCAAACTTATAACTAATTCCAAAGTTTGAGTCAGATGCCTATTACAAGTGTGAGACTTGTGTTGAGGATAACTTTATAAAGAACTTTTTCAAATTAGTTGAAAGAACGAGTGAACCTCTACAACTAATCCATATGATCTATGTGATTTTAAATTTATTGGAAGTAGAGGAGGAAAAAAAAAATACTTCATCACTTTTGTGGATGACTATACTAGATTTTGCTATGCTTATTTGTTAACTAGCAAATATAAAGATATGAGCATACTTATCAACTATAAAAAAATGGTTGAGAGCCAACTCGATGAATGAGTCAAAATGCTTAGCTTTGACAAAGGAGGAGAATACGATTCTTTCAATATAAAGGAGTTATATGCTAATTTTGGGATAATTTTACAAACAGCTACACCTTATACTCCGTAGTAAGATGAAGCTGTTGAATGGAAGAACAAAACTCTAAAGGGAAGTAAAGGTCATACATATACCTTATAATTTTGGGATAATTCTACAAACAACCACCGCCTCTCCACCGTTCACCAGCCTTCCCCTAACTGGTTGTGAAAAACTTCCGAACCGAACCAAATGAGACCCAAACCGAATATGAACTGAATTGAAATTTTGGTTCGGTTCGGTTTTTCTGTTTTTGGTTTTTAGTTTTCAATTTTCGGTTTTTGCATTTATTTTTTTTATTTTTCGTTTTTTTTCTATTATATATTTTTCGTTTTCAAGAAATAAGCTCTTATTGGTTTGTTGGTTCAGTTTGGTTCGGTTAACCGATAAAAAAAAATTCTGTTTTTAATGAGAACCAAACTAAACTGAAAAAACCAAAATTTTCGGTTCGGTTCGGTTTGGTTTTCGGTTCGGTTTTTGACACCCCTACCACCAACCTCAACTGCCTTGCTCCAGCCAACCATCACCTCTCCAACGTTCACCAGCCTTCCCCTAGCTGGTCGTGGCCACCAACCAACGAAGCCATTGCCGGAGATGTCCGATCGCCAACCCTCTTCGGGCCAAGTAATGTGCTCCATGCTGGACGCCACACCGTTGCTGCTCGCCACCCTATTCCGGCGAGCTGTTGTTGTGCTGATCACAACCTGACATCCCACAGGCCAGTCGCAAGCCTGGCTACGCCAGCCTACCACTGTAAGCTGCCGATCGACGGTGATTTCTCTTTCGGCTCAAGTAGCGTGCTCCACGGTAGCTAATCCGATGACTTTAGCCGGCCAATCCGATGGTTCGACGACCTCTGTTGGTGTCCTGACCACTTCGACAATGATTTTCAGCCTGTCCTTGAGCTAAGTTTGGCCGAAGCTAGCTCGAATCCTCACCGAACCTATTCGGATTTCTTGATTTTTTTTTAATAGATTGTTTCAAGTTCAATAGAGCTTGGTCTCACCTAACGTTTTTGTTCAATTGATTTAAACTTGGAGAGCTATTGCCGGTCATCTTGTGGAGTATACTTGGTGATCAAATAGCTGAATTGAGCTCATTCAATCAACTGACAAATGTAGGATTCCTAAAATCCGAGAAATAAATTCTTGTTATGTTAGTCCGGTTAAGCAAGATCACCTATGTCGATTCTAGGTGATCGGGGCTAGGATTTGTGCTATAAATGCTTAGTAATGATGCCTTGATTGATATGAATCCAAAAAAAAAAAAAAAATCGTTTGATGTTGATCAATTGATTGTGGATGATTTAGTGCTCATGAAAATTCATAGGCCTTTTTTGGACTAGTTTATTGGGATTGATGATATGAATTGCTAGATGATGTTATCTCGTAAAAATGTGTTTATAAAGATTCGTAAAGCACGCCTTAAGCTTTCTTTTGAAATATTGTGATCTTTGATCAGATGTTATTTGCTATGTCAAATTACTATTGAAACATCGTATTCAGATCTGGATAACTGATGCTGTTTTGTTCCTGACAAACCTCCGCAGCTTTTTGAATTTTTAAAAAATTTTCTAGTTTGATTTGGGAAATTTTTTCTGCATCAAATTTGAAGAGCACGTCGATACCTGCGACATATATAAAATATAGCTCAAAAGGAGTACATTTGGTATTTTTAGTTGATTGTACAAGATTCCGTTCATGTTCTGAAAACTTGTTTTCCATCCTGACTTTTACATGTTCTACAATTTTGATAAAATTTTGTGCTCAAAATCTTGAAACAAGTTTTTCACAAAATTTTGAGAAGATCTTTCATTTGACATCAATTTCATTAAAATTAAAGCATTTTTGGTCGATCAAAAGATTTGATTAGTGTGCCCAGTCAATTCGCACCTAGATCCTGGAATTTATTTCTCTAGACACCCGAACTTGTTTTGCAATTTTAATGACATTTAGGTGCTCATTTGTAAATTTTCAAAACTTGAAATTCGTTCATTAATGTCTTCTTAGAAACACACAAAATTTCGGGATTTAATTGCAAATTTTGCTGGACTTAACTGCAAACAATTCGGATAGGGTCCGAACTGTCCCAAAAACTGATTTGGTTTTGACAGTTGTTCCTAAATGAAATTTTATGGAAAAATCGGTTGCGAATTTTTAAAGAACTCAAAACTAAAAGTTTGCTACTAATTCTCCTCTCTAAGTGTCCAAAAATTTTCGCACATTTCAAAGTCGTTTAATATTTTTTCCAAATTTTCGAAATTTCAGAACCGAATCGGGTCAGGTCGAAAACCTATTCGGGTAAATAACCATTTTTGGGTCAAACGGGTAAGAATTAGGCTTAATGATCTCCTTAAAATTTAATCCACATATCTTCAGCTTTCAAATGACACCGGAATTGCGTCAATTGGCTTGCTTGGTCAATTAATTTCAAAATTAAATGACCCGAATTTCGGAATTAATGAACAAGTGATCCTATTTTGGGCTCACTCACATAGTTTGATGGCTCAAGAAATAAGAGCATTTGGTGTGAATAGGTGCTCAACTTCTTGTGTATGTGATTGTTAGATGTATGTATAAGATCAATGCATGTACAGGGGGAATGCCAAAGGGAAACCTAGACCCTCAATATACGGATTAATGGAAATTGACTACTGTTTGTGAACTCAAAGGATAATTAATAACCATTAATCACAACTTAATCCATTTTAGTGGTTTTAAAATGAGACGATACGTGTGCATATCCAAAGGCCGATCCCTAGGCCCTTTTTTAAATTCATGGCTTGGTTGTGCTCGTGTGTCATTATTTGATGTTTGTTTGTATTCTTTTCGAATAGCTCGAGTGCAAAGTTGATCCCATTGAGGAGTCCCGTGGAGGAGCTAATCGAAGGTCTCGACTTTTTTTTTTTTTTTGGTCGAAGGTAGATATTGCATTCATTCATTGAAATAAACAAGTTTTACAAGACAATGATGGATAAAATTCCGAACATAGAATTTCCAAGAGAGATAAAGGAGGGTAGCTCACCCAATTTAAAGGAAGTTTCTTGGCTTGATGGGTTCTAGCCAGCCAATCCGCTACTCAATTTGCTGCACGTGGGCAACAAACCACTCTTGTGGATCGGCACAACTCTTAACTCTGCTTTGGATTTCTTCATTATTTCTTCCAAATCCCATGGAGGATCGGCCCGGCCCATGATAATATCAACTAAAGTCGAGCAGTCACTTTCGCATGTGCATCTAACTATTTGACTTTTCTCTCTTCCCACGTGCCAAGTGTCAAGTTCCCTCAAGTACATGAGCCCGTGTAGCAAAGAAAGAGCTTCGGCTTGCAAAGAGGAAGAAGAAGCCCTAACTTCAGAAGCAAAACCCTTGACCACCCTCCCGGATGGATCTCGGACGATTCCAGCGATTGAGCAGAGGAAATCACTTGGGAACCATGACGCGTCAACGTTGATTTTCAGTTTAGCTTGGTCCGGCGGCTTCCATCGAGCAGGTACGCTTTGATTTGGGGGAAAAGGTCTCTTTCAATTCTGCCATTTGTTGAAGGTTTTCTGTTGTTCTTGTGCAAGATCCACTAGATCCGTTGGTTGCGGAGGTTTTGCTCTGAAAATCAAGTTGTTCCGGGACTTCCAGATGTTCTAGAGGACCACCACTGTGAGTTCTCTTTCAAGTAAGTCTTCCCTTTCTTCGAAAACCCCCAACAGCCACTGATCGAACCTCTTGATATTACTTGGGTTGCTGATGATGTTGATGCGTGGATCCGCCTAGATTGTTGTTGTCCATTTGCACAACAAAAAGAGATGTTCTGTGGTTTCCAAATTTGTGTAGCAAAACGGGCATAAGGGGTCGGGTAAAATCTTCCTTTTGTAGAGGTTTTTTCGTGTGGGGATGGCATTTTGACATAGGCTCCAGAGAAACGTTCACATTTTCGGAGGTATGGCAAGACTCCAAATTTGAGTCCATAGAGTTCGTGGGGGCTTAAAAGAGCTGGATGCCCTGTTTTGGTTTGTGCTAAGGGTTTTTGAGTGGGCTCGGTTGTATCCGCTCTTCACGGTGTATTTCCCTAACCTGTTGCTTATCCATACTAGACTATCCTGCTTAGGATTCGAACTCAGAGGAATCGCCAGAATCTCATTAGCAATTTTTTCTTCAAAAAGATTTTGTATTTGATGTTCCTCCCAAGCTCTAGATTCTGCATTAATCAATTCTGACACCAGGATATATTCCTGTTGGTTGGTTGGTCCTCTGATCACCCCATGCTTTAACCATTTGTCTTCCCGTATTTTAATGGATTTTCCATCCCCCACTAACCACTTAGCGTCTACTTCTATTGCTTCTCTTCCTATTAACAAGCTTTGCCATCCCCAAGACGGTCGTTGTCCCTTGCTAGCTTTCCATAGATCACCATTTGAGAAGTAGATTCCTTTAGGTACTCTGCTCCACAAAGCTGATGGAGAGTTGGATAATCGCCAGGCTTGCTTTTCGAGCATTGCACAATTAAAGGTAAGTAGATCTTTGAATCCCAAACCTCCCTCATCTTTTCTAGTTTTTAAAACTTCCCATTTTTTCCAATGCAGCCCTCTCTTTGAGTCACCTTTCTGCCACCAAAATGATGCAATTTTTCTTTCTATGGCTCGACAAATGGACATAGGCAGCTTAAAGATGGACATTGCATAAGTGAGAATGGCTTGCACAACACTCTTGATCAAAATTTCTTTGCTTGCTTTGGTAAGTAGCTTTTCTTTCCAGTCCTCTAGCTTCTAATTTACTCATGCTAAGATCCATGCAAACATTTCTTTCTTTGAATGACCCCATTCTATTGGAATACTAAGATATTTGCCAGTTTTTTCTATAATGGGAACTCTAAGCTCATGGGCTAGATTTCTTTTTAGAGATAAAGGACTGTTGCTACTAAAGAAAACCCTTAATTTGTTTAAATTTACAGCTTGCCCCGATGCATAGCAGTACTGATTAAGTATATCCACTAGGTTTTGGCATTCGACAATAGTTCCATCCAGAAGCCAAATCTTTAACCTATTTGCTAGGACTTTAGAGATGATTTTGTAGCTGAAATTGCATAAACTGATAGGTCTGAATTGGCCAATGTTTTCTAGAGTTTTAACTTTTGATATCAAAGAGATGTGTGTTTTATTGAGGTGAGGATCAAGGGTACCTGTGTCAAAAAAATTCTGCACTAACTGGAACAGATCAAGCTTTATGTTCTCCCATGATTGTTGATAAAAGAGGCCGTTTTGGGCCAGGGGCTTCCAGTGACCCCATTTGAAAAACTACTGCTTTTACCTCTTCCATTGTGATGCTAGCCAGCAAATTTGCATTGATTTCCTCTCCCACTAGATTGGGGCACTGATTTAGGATAGGTTGATAGTTTTTAGGACCCTTTGATTTGTATAGGTTCCTATAGAAGGAACCAATATGATTTCTGAGAGTTGAGGGATCTCGGCACCGGCTTTGATCTTCCATTTGTAGCATAGTGATCTTATTTCTCTGCCTTCGTTGTACAGTAGTTGCGTGGAAAAATTTGGTGTTTTTGTCACCCCATTGCAACCATTTGATACGTGATCTCATACCTCAGAAATGTTCTTCTTGTTTCCACAATTTTTCTATCTGATTTATAATGTTGTGGGCTTCCTTCTTGCTGGAATGTTGGGACCGTTTATTAGTGATCTCTATTAAAGCTTGATTGAGCTCCCTAATCCGCTTTGGTGCATTGGCAAACTTCTCTTTACTCCACTTTGCAAGCACTTTTGTAGTTTCATTGATTTTTACTGAAAAACTGGTCTAGTTGAGGAGTGTTTTGTTCCATATTTGCTGTATGAGCTCATGGTACTCTTCATGCTCTGTCCAGAATACTTCCATCTTAAAATCTCTCTTTCTTTTCTTGCTTTCAGGGTGTAGCCTAAGGAGAAGAGGGCTATGATCCAAGCCAAGGGCTAGAAGGGCTTGTACCTCAGCTTCGTGGAAGGTAATTCTCCATTCCATAGTATAGAGAACTCAGTCTAGTCTTTTTTTTAACAAGAGCTTCCCCTTCCCTATTATTCGCTCACGTGTATGCACACCCATGGCTGTCCATATCCATTAGGGAACATTCATTTAGCATATCTCTAAAAGCTACTATTCTGTAGTTATCTGCTTCTCGTTTCCCCACCTTCTCCCTTACATATAATATTTCGTTAAAATCTCCCGTGCAAATCCACGAAATGGAATTAGTGGACTGAAGTTCCCTCAACTTTTGCCATAAGTGCTACCGCTCTCCAAAATTTGTTGGTGCATGAACCAAGGTTATCCGCATTTGATATCCGTTGTCTGGATCAATACACTCCAAATCGATAATTCCTTAGAGCTATCATTCACCTTCAACACCACTTCTTCATTCCACATAATAGCTAAACCCTTCGCTATTCCTGTCGGATTTTCTAAGAACAGATTTTGGAATTGAAGTTTCCTGCTAACTCCCTCCACCATCGTTGCTTTGTTTTTTGTTTCCATGAGAAAAACCAGGTTGGGTCTTTCAAGAGCAAGTTAGGCTCTTAGTTCCTAGATTGTCAGGGGGTTGCCCAGCCCCTGACAATTCCAGCTTATGATTTTCATATAGTTGTTGGTGGCTTATTAGGGCTAGCCACCAAAGTCCACTCATTACCATCTTTAATCAACTTAATTGGGGTTTCCAAAAGGTCCGTATCATCGATTGAGAGAGGAACATGCTCTGTTGCACGTTTCTGTTTTTTTGCCTTCTGCACCTTCATGTTCTTCTTACTGCATTTTCCTACTTTCGATAGAATCGGCTTAGGAACTTCAGAACATATTATTTGTTTGTCGTAATCAGGATTTTTCTTAAAACAAGCTGCAGAGTCTTCGATTGCCTCCTGCTCATGAGAACTATCTGCCCTTTTCTTGCTGCAGGTGGTGACTCTCCTATTATCCACTTCTTCTCTAGCGATTATGTCCATTTCCAGTACTTGGGGGGGGGCATGTCGTACAGTCTCTTCCACTATTGTCTCTTCTTCTATTTTTCCGTAAAACGCTTCCCAGTGGGGGCTATGATCGCAAACTTCTGCCTTCAACCAGGAGCCATATGGTCTAGTTTTGTTTGGTGCCCAAGGTGATTGTTCATATGGGATTTCTTCATAGATAGTGGCATGGTGGTCAATTTTTCCACATGAGTAGCAGTAGTGCGGTAGGCGCTCATATTTAAATTCCACCCATAGCCATTTATTGCTGATATCCAATATTGCCCCCAATTTCAGTGGAGCTGTCAAGTCTATTTCCACTCTCACTCTTCCTCCTTTTTGTGGTGTATTGCCTATTGATTCCACTCGGATTTCCAAGACATGACCTATTTTTTTCCCCAAGTCATTGAATACAGCTTCTAACCTCCAGCCAGGGGGGATGCCTCCAATACGCACCCATAAAGCATTTCTGGAAAAGTTGTAGCAGTGCTCAGGTATTTCAGGCTCACATTGTTTAAGAACCAACAAGTTACTGGCAAAAGGCCAAGGTGCAGTTTTCAAAACTCTCTACTTTTCCTCCTTCGATTGAAAAACAAAAATGAACAATCCTGGTTCTTTTTGGGAGCAGACCACAAATTCTGATTTCCAAGCTTTCTTCATGGTATTAAGAAAAGCTGAGAAGTTAACATTAGGTCTAGAAAATAATTTCCCAAATAGAGTGCGATTGCATTCATCCCTCTTTTGTGGGGGGTATTTCTATGGACACTTCTACAACATCATTCTCAGACCATAGATGGCCTAGACTTTCACATAATGCGGCCACTCGCATTTTATTCTCTTCTTTACCCTCCATTCTCTCTTGCTACAGGAATGCTGGTTTTAGGTGCTCAGAGTGGGTTATGTAAGGACTTTGGAGGCAAAGCTGTATGGGAAATAGTTTGAAGGGAGCTCTATGATAAGTATAGCTGAAAACGGGGGCACGAGATTACTTGAGTGGATAAGAAGATGTGGACAGTGAAATATTGGTCCGCAGCATGATACCAGGTGTTATACTGTGTCTCTTCTATCAACAGTGGGAAAACAATTGAAAGATGCGATTCAGGTGCGTTAATAACTTCATACACTCCTTTGGTTTCTGCCGAATGTATAATGAGGGACTGTACCCATTTCTAAAACAGCAAAACCTAAATGTTGCCAGATCTAGTTTATAACTTCATAATCCATTCCACAGCTGCGAAGAAAATCATAAGCCCAGTGAAAAATCATGCAAGATCGACAGAATGCCACTTGGAACTGCTCAGAACCGCAGAGAAAACAATCGGAAGAAAAATTTCTGGAATGCTGATGATGGGTTTCATTGATCTAGCAGGCTAGAAGAAGTAGTAGAAGTTATTGAGATCAACATTTGGATTTAGGGTTTTTGGGGAAAAAGCTACCAGAGTGGTAGAGGGGAGCTCGCAGAGACGAGAGTGAATTTTTCTTCTTGGGCTCTTTTTGCATCGAAGGTCTCGACTTGAAGGCCAAAGACCTATGTCCAATCCGGTCTCTTTTGTTATACCAATTTGATCCTGACCATGTCTCGAGTTTTCGTCTAAAATTTGTAATGTAAACCTGATGAGTAGTAGGTTTTTCTTTCACGCACTTAGAATAGCTCGTCTTTTACTTCACATGGATGTTTACTTTCTTCCAACACAATTATTGAATATATATATATATATATATATATATATATATATATATATATATATATGTATATATATATTGTCATGTTAGTTTAGATTGCCCGAAAGAACCATCCAGGTGTGGTCACATAATGATGCTTTTGAACAAATTTGCACAAAAATGTAAGAACAAACGCATGATTACTTTAGATAACAGCCAAACCAATTAGGTATTAAAATGGTGCTCATAGAAATATTAGCATAACCCAAGTCCCCAAATTCATCGATATCTATTCCCACAGAAATCAAGGAAACACTCCCGATCCTTGATTGGGTAATTTAGCTTACTCCTAAAAATGCGGTTAGTGGTAACTCCTAGTTCAATATTTAAGGTGTTTAAAGAACTTTAAAATGAACTCTTGTCAAGTGAAGTATTGGTTTGGGAAAACCCATGTTCTCAACTGATGAACCTCATAGACTAACATCAAAGATGATTTATTCGAGCCTTTTTTTTTTTTTAATGTGATGCACCTTGAGAATTGTCACTTGACCAAAATGCCGAGTTGCCGAGGTCAAGTTGCGACAAGTAATTAATGTCTTTTAGAGTACAAAAGCGAGTCTTGAACATATAGAAATAATTCCACAGCATTAGAGAAATCGGGAGCTAGACATTAAACATTAAATATATGAGCGTCATATGTTATGGCACAATTATTCATGATTTAGTAGCTATAATTTTGAAAGCAAGATGCCGAAATATACTAAGTAAGGTCATTATCCAGCGCATGCAACAACTAACCATAATTAAAGGGCAAGAAATCTATCCTAAATGAAATTATTATAGTTTAATACTCCGTTTGTTTTGTGAAAAATGTGACATTTTTGGAAATTCTTTTGTAAAAAATAATTTTCTAGAAAAATGATAATATTTTCTAGTGTTCAACTAAAACCTAATCATGAATAGGAAAATATTTTCTGTCGTTCAGTATGGAAAAATCTGATTTAATTTTTATGGTAAAAATTATAAAAAATTCGTATTTTTAATTATTTATATCTTTTATCTTTATTCTTCTTTTTTCCTTTGGCTAGGTGCCGGCCATGGCAACAATCGGCAATCGGCTACAAGCAAGGGACGAGCATGCTACCCTCGCCTAAGGCTGACGAACAACTTAATTGAGGAAATGCACATTTGGAAACTTTTGCCTCAAATTGAAGGTGTTGAATCATATCCTAAGTCTAGGCCTCTAAGGCTAGGCTTTTAAATTGAACATAATTGGGGAAATAGAGGGAAATAGAGAGCACTTCTTCTCTCAATCGTGTTCGTCGCATGTCTATTCTCATCATCCTCCAAGCACTCATCTTCGGCCACGGCTTCCCGAGTCTTCGATCACGAACCCAAACCGTGATCCAGACCTATAACCTCACGAACTACTAGGCCTGCAACATGATGACACCTTCAACAACACCACCTTCCAGTGCGGCGGAGGCAGCGACCAGTTCGGGGAAGCGCTGACTGTCGCGGTCTCGTTGACCCTCGAAAGCCCGAACTTCTTCTCCGACACAGACAACGGCGTCCAGTGCCAGGACGGGATGAGGTTCGAGATCGACATTAAGCATGGCTCCACCTTGCCACCGCTCCCTTCAGTCTCTCTACTCCAATCATTGTAAAGGCTCGAAGAGGTGGAGGAGGATGAGGAGGAGGAGGAGCTTCAGACGCAAAGAGAGATGAGCTAGAAGGCAGAGAGGAGGAAAGGGGAGGCGTGCATGGGGACAAGAAAAAGGTTAGGGGCTAAAATTAAGACGAGAGTGATGATTCTCTTTTTATAAAGCGAAAATCATTTCCCTCTACTTTAGAAGATTTCTTTTCCATTGATGGAAAACAATTTCCTTTTCTTTTCTTGATCGAAGGAAAATAATTTCCTTGACTAGTTTGTTTTCCTTATGCCAAACACTGGGAAATTTGAAATATATATTTGTGAAAGTTGTTTTCCGAGAACAAATAGAACATAGGTGAAATGTTATCCACAAGAGTTGAATTTTTTTGGGAAACTCATCCATAATTTCATTACAATGCTTATGACACGATGGAGCCCATTGTGTTTAGCTCACGAATTTAGAAGCAGGGCAAATACTAACAAATTAACCATAAATAGCTCACTAACTAACAAATTTGCCAGAAATTTAGTCGCTAAAATAGACATAGTGGTGTCGTGGGCCTGCTCTATTCACGATTGCATGAACGCCCCCGTTTTTGTAATCACTTCTTAATTTAATATTGTGTTAACATGTGAAGGTTATATAAAAACATTGCATATTTCAACTTTTAGTCACCCAAAAAAGAAAAATTGAGTCGTAAGAATTTATTTATTTTTATTGTTGAGAGTATATACGAGGCAACTACTTGGGATAAAGCTTGTGACTACAAGTTTTGATGGATGAACCTGAAGATTGATAATATCAGTGTACTCGGTGATTTGAATATATAGTTGACTTCTATCTAATTCTTGACAACAAAAGAGCAATCGCGTCTATCAATGAAAAATTGACAAAATGATCAATGTGTACACATACAAGAAAGTACATAATATGTTGGGAGCACGCAATAGAGTGAACAAGTTGGGGCTCTGTTTTTGAAGAGAAGTTTCCAGAAAATCCCGAATCTTGTAAATTCAATGAAAATTACTAAATGAACTCATTTCGATTCGAATTTTTAATAGGTTGAAGATCTCGAGGTTCATCAGAAACAGAGCAACTTGAAAAATGCCATCAGTTTTTTCGGATCTAGACCTAATATTGCGGGGCTAATTTGTCATAGCAAAAGAAGTCCGTTTAAGACAAACAATATGTCAAATCAAAACTCAGAACATGCTTTACAAAACTCTAGTTGATCACGTCTTGAAACAACAAAGTTACTAGCCCAATCAAAGTTTTCTGATCCAGGCATACGAATTTTCCAGAACCCTGAATCATCAACAATCAAGCATCTAACATCAAGCAATCAATTCGAATCATCCAAATACTACTCCTAGCCATTTCTAATGCGGGTCCTAGCCCCAATCCTCCATAATCGATCTTAGAATAGATATGGACGGATCTTGCTTCATCGGACTTATTTAAGAGGATTTATGAGAACATACCTTGATTATGACTATTGACTAGCTCAATCAAGCTATTTGGCCACTGATGAACTTCACAAAGGGATCGAGAATAGCTCTTCAAGATCTGAACTGAATCGCAAAAAATGTGACATGAGAAATCGATTCGAGATGATTGAAAGAACACGTAGTAGCTACAAAACTAAATGGAACGAAATCGAGGAATCTGGGTAGGCCTCGGGGAGGCTCCGGCCCTGATCACTTCAAGGATAGATCAACGATTGGTGTCGCAAGCTTGGAGGACTGTCGGAGGTATGACCGAAGTCACCGAACAGCTCATCGGCGAGGATCACATTTCTCGAGCCCGAAGGAAAAAGGTCACCCGATGGGGGAATCTAGTGATGGTCCGGCACGACGGAGGATATGACCGGCAAGGGAAGTCACTAGTGGTCATCGGTGAGTCGGTGGCTCGCCGGTAGGAGGTAGTGGCTGGCCGACGCAAGCTTGAGGAGATTTGGTTCCCTTCACACGTGCGTCCACGAGAGAGAGAGAGAGAGGGCAGGGAGAGAAATTGAATCTGAAAATGAGTCTACCCGCAAAATTTTGTGGGGAAAAATTGTTATGTACCCTCAAAGTTTTTTTTTTTTGGGTCGAAAACACACACACACACACACACACACACACACACACACACACACACATATATATATATTAACATACGTAGGAACAGTCTTTATACAAAGCTTCCGAACTTAGGAGATCTAAGAGATGACCTAGAGGAGAGATAGCCCAATTTTGAGGAAATAAAGACAGCCTGTGGGCTTTAGCAACCTAGTCAGCTAAGAAATTTTCAGTCCGGCGGCAGTGTGCGATTTGGAGAAGAGGAAAACAGGGCAACAACGCCATTATCTCAGCAAACAGAGCTCTATGTTCCCAAGGAGTCGAGCTAGGGTTTTTAACGGCGTCGACGAGAACCACGCAATCGGACTCTAGCAAGATGCGATCCTGAGTTTTCCCTGTTTGCTGCAGAAATTTGAGTGTAAGATTGAGGGCCTGTGTCTCGGTTTCCAGAGCTGAACCCACGGTGATGGTTTGGGTAAAACCAGCGATCAGGTGGCCAGAGGAGTCACGAAACACACAAGCGACGGCGCCTTTGTTGGGGCACGTAGGGTAAGCACCATCTGTATTAATTTTTAGAACACCCATCTCTGGTGGACGCCACATATGCTCAAAGTCTGATGTCTGCATCTTATGTTTCGAGGACGTACCGTTGCTGCACTTGATGGATCTGGCGTGGGCAAGAGCCAACTGGACAACCCGATCAGGAACCGGTCTCAGCTGGCGGAATACAAGGCCGTTTCGGGCCTTCCATATATGCCACAATACAAAAGCCACAGTCTCCATATCAGGTATGGTATCCTTTGTATCGAGTAGATCTGTTAGCCAGGCATCAATTCATTGAAAACCTTGAATCCGATAGTTGGAGTTGGGGATGGGACCATATTGCTTTCATCCATGTACATGATAAGAAAATATGTTATGTCGTTTCCGGTACCTGATCTGTACATACTTGGCATACCGGATCTAGAGTGATGTGCCTGTGATATAGGTTGCTTTGGTAGATAATGCATTCTGACACAAGGACCACATGAAAATACGAATTTTGGGGGTGGTCTGCATTTTCCAAATTCTGTTCCATAATCTGCGGGGTGTTTGATATGATGAAGAGGCCCTGCTGTGAATATCATGTGTGTTCTGTGATCTAATGAAATTATATCCATTCTTGACTGTATACATACTGTTCTGTTTCCCCTTCCAAATAATTTGATCTGCCGTGTGTTGAGGTTGAATTTGAATGGCTAGAACTTCGTTGACAGTGTGCTCATCAAAATTTCGTCGGAGTAGAGTCTCATTCCATACATTTTGGCTTGGGATAATGAAATCCGCTACCTTTTCTGGTTCGCCTCGTAGTGCAAGGCCACCAATAATTCCACGAGGTAGCCATTTGTCTTCCCTTATTCGGATTCGTCATCCATCTCCCACAGACCATTGTAGATTGTATAGTATGGAGTCCCTGTCCATTAACAAACTATGCCAACCCCAGGAGGGTCTAGTCCCTTTTTCAGCTAGGCAGAAGTCTTGAGAGTGGAAATACAAACCTTTAAGTAAGCTACTCCATAGGGAAGTTGGTTGTTGGATCAGACGCCAAGCTTGTTTGGCCAATAAAGCTTTGTTGAAAGCAATAAGGTCTCGAAATCCCATTCCCCCATTGTCCTTTCGAGTCTTTAGTGTATCCCAATTTTTCCAGTGCACGCCAGATTTACCATTTTGAGACTTCCACCAAAACCGAGCAGTATTTTGTTCTATAGACTTGCATAGAGACACCGGGATTTTAAAAATAGACATTGCATATTGTGGAATGGCTTGTACTACTGTTTTAATAAGAATTTCCTTACCGCCTTTGGAAATGAGTTGTTCTTTCCAACCTTCTAGCTTGGAATTTACTCGACTAAGAATCCGTGCAAACATCTCTCGTTTAGATTTCCCCCAATTTGACGGTATGCCAAGATATTTCCCAGTCTTTGCTAAGATAGGAACGCGGAGTTCTCTAGCCAAATTTTCCTAAAGGCTTATAGGACAACCTTTGCTGAAAAAAATCCTAGACTTGTTATGATTCACCTGCTGTCCGGTAGCTAGGCAATATTGTTGTAGAATGTTTGATAAGTGCTGGCATTCTAGGAGTTTTCCGTCTAGGAAAAAGATAGCGTCGTTTGCAAAAAATAGATGGGATAGAGTAGGACACCATATGTTTAATTTAATGCCTCTAATGTTGCCCATATCCACAGCTTGGCTAAGAAGTTGAGATAAGACGTTCATCACCAGAATGAATAGGTATGGAGATAACAGATCGCCTTGTCTTAGTCCTCTAGTTGAATGGAAGAAAGGTAAGGGTTCGCCATTAAATTTAACACTTAGGGAGACCGTAGTGATGCACTGCATTATCCAATGCGCCCACTGAGCATGAAACCCAATTTGAAGGAGGTAGTCTTTGAGGAAATCCCACTCCACCCGATCGTATGCCTTTTGCACATCAAGTTTCAGGACAGCTTGAAAAGTCTTAGTCCTCTTTCGAATCCTTAGTTGATGGAGAACTTCTTGGACTATAAGAACATTATCTTGAATCTGACTTCCACTTACAAAAGCACACTGCTCCTTGGCTATAAGTTCTGGTAACCAAGGTTTTAGTCTATTTGCAAGAACTTTTGATATGATTTTATAAATAAAGTTGCAAAGACTAATCGGTCTGTACTGATCCAACCATTCTGGGTGAGGAGTTTTTGGTATCAAAGATATAAGCATCCTATTAAAATCTGAGTGCATCTTACCGGATTGGAAGAAATCTTTGACCGAGAGAAATATATCTTCCTGTAAGATATCCCAATGAGACTGATAAAATTGTCCATTCAAACCAGCCGGACCTGGAGCCTTTGTCGCTCCTAGTTGAAAGGTAGCTTGTTTAACTTCCTCTATTGTAAGCTCCGCTACAAGATGTACCCTCAAAGTTTGAATCTTAGCCATTGGATCCAATGGCTAGACTTTGATTTTTTAAGTACTAAGAAATATCATTCATGGCCGTGCAGATTTATTATTGGCAAAAACTTCATCACATGGATTGATGAAATGTGGAATCGAAGGGCCAAGATTACGAGACTAATGAATGGCCAAGATTAAAGCTCACTTAGATTAGTGACTAAGCATGGGCATTTTGGCAATTTTGCAACAAATGGCATTTTTGTAATTTTGAAGTGCGAGGGAAAGGGGTTGGCCGCCGACCCTAGCTTGGCTAAATGGGATGGATTATCAGCCAAATGGTGGTCGGAATGTTCACCTGTCAATGCTAGCTTGAATTGGTCGAATCGGTTTGACCTTGACTAGACTGGGTTTTTTTTTTTGAACAAACATGCTAAAATGCATTAGTAAGAAAAGATTTTAGTACAAACGTCTCTAGCATCATCACATAATAAGTCCAAAAGAGCAAATGGGGGACTATTAACCCAATTTCTAAAAAGGCAACCCATTTGTTGGGCTTTGGCTAGCCAATCAGCCACTTTGTTCGTATCTCGATTGCAATGGGCTAAGGTAATACCCGAAGAGTCCTCCAGTTTATGCTTAGCCCTATCCATTAAAGGCTAAACCTCCCAACTTAGGGTATCTGGAGAGAGAACCGCATCCACCATCGTACTATAGTCAAAGTGTATAATTATCTCTTTTTTTTTTTGGTTTATTCGGGGCAATCTTTGAGAAATAAAGTCTAGGGTTTCAACCAACACTCGAGCCTCTGCTAATTCAGCTCCTTTTGCCTCAATGGATTTAGAAAACCCATCAATGATCCTCCCAAGGCGTCCCTGCAGATACAAGCCACAATTGCATATGAGGGGGGAAATATCTACTGGGAGTCTAAAGCGCAGTTGTCCTCTTCATTGTCCAGATCTGAGCTCGTGGAGTGGTCACACTCGGGTGCATTCTCGAATCTACGCAGATCCACCCCTTCATCAAAGCTGGCGTTAAAACTGCAGCATTCTCCACTCTTGGACCTCTCTTCCGACCCACGGATGTTTCGGGTGCCACCGTCTACTACAGCTTTTCCTAGATCTAATCTGCGTCTTCGTTTGATTTCCACCACATTGGACAGAGACAGGATGGCTGCAGCTTGGTTGTTGAAGATGGGGCTATCATTGGAGAGGGGATTTTATTGCTTTTTGCCGGAGATTCCATTGTTTTCTTTCCCTATATATCTGGACTCGTGTGAAGGCTGCTGCTGTCATCACTCTGTTTTCCTCTCAGAATGCTCTTTCCCCCGTGATTTGCATCTAAGTTACTAAATGGACAAGGGAGATGTCCATAATCAGGGGTACTGCTAGTTTGTTCGAAGCAATCATCTCCAACTTCTCAGTTTAGATCCACCTCACAAGTAATCATGTGGCATGTGGGTATTTGGAGTGTAGCAACATCCGATTCACTCACCAGATCCGTTGCTCCCCTGTCATCTATGGTCAGTGTGCATGTTAATGGAGGATGATTTAAGCTTTGTTTGATAAGGGTGGTTTGGTCTGATTCGTTGGTTGGGTGCAGGGGACGCCATTCACAAGTTCGTGCTCTTCGTGTTTTATGATTTGGTTTAGGTCGAACCATTTTCTTACTAGTTCTTGAGATTTGGGGGTCGTTGTTTATACCCGAGGCGTGACTGGCATTTTCTATAATCCTTTGTGGACTTCGCATAGCTTCTGTACTAGTTTGAACCGCTGTCCAAGATAGATTAGGACTTGTGGGAATAGTGGTTGAGGGGTTTCTAGGCTTGACCGGTGTCCGAGGTAACGCTGAATGATACCTAGTACTTGACTATGGGTTTTCCTAGTTGGAGTCTGTTGTTGTGTATACTGTGGAAGCTTTTCCAAATGATGCATCTATATTGATTTTGAGTACGCCAGGGCTTGGGGGTTGCCATTTGGTCTATAAGTTGTTGCCATGCTTATGCCTTCTTGGTTTCGAATTCCATGCGGCATAGCTTTCTAGTAATGGTCTGGCTCTAAACAGGTTGTGATGAGAATTGAGGGGGCTCTTCTTGAATATAAAATGGTTTCTATCCTTCCATATGCACCATAGAGCATTCGCAATCAGGTCAAAGCATTGTGAATTTCTTGAACTTGTGTGCGCTTTATATAGCCATTTATCAAAATGAGATAAACCCACTTGGTTCACTTCAACTTGCAGGGATGGGTCATTTCAAAGCTGTGTTGTCCATGGGCAGAGGAGGAGTGTATGCTCTATAGTCTTCGGTCCAATATTGCATATTGGACATACAGGAGCAGGTACAACCTTCCTTTTGTATAGGTTATCCAATGTAGGTAAGGCATTCTAACATGCACTCCATATGAAGAATTTTATTTTCGGTTATATAGCTGCATTCCAGATTTGTTTCCAAAGATCCGGGTTAAATTGGTGGGATGTCGTTGGCATGTGATCTCTTGAATGGATTGTACGTTTTCTGTTCAGCAAGTGTCCACTCTTCACCGTGTAATTTCCAGACTTATTTTTTATCTAGACCATTCTATCTTCTGAAGTAGGGAGGCCGATAGGGATATCAAGAATTTCCAATACCGTCTAATTATTAAACATTGACCATAAGAGATCTTCTTTCCACTCACCAACTTCAAAATCTATCAACTCCACCACTTTGTAAGGTTCATTCCTTCTTCATGTTCCTCCAATTAGTCCCTTGTTTAGCCATTTATCCTCCCCAATAGAGATTTTCTGTCCATTCCCCACTACCCATCTAACATGAGGGGCAATCGCTTCTCCTCTTGTAAATAAGCTTTGCCAACCCCATGATGGGCACGAGCCTCTTCTTGCTTGCCAGAAATTACAATTGGGAAAATACCCTTTCATGATTTGTCTCCATAGAGTATTAGGGTATTGAGAAAGACACCAAGCTTGTTTGCCTAGCATGGCGATGTTAAAGGTGAGTAGATCCTTAAAGCTGAGCCCACCCTCCTCTTTTCAGAGCTTAAGAGTCTCCAAATTTCTCCAGTGTAACCTAGCCTCTTTGTTGTTGTTTCTCCACCAAAACCTAGCTATTTTCTTTTCAATAGCTTTGAGAATAGATACAAGGATTTTAAAAATAGACATCGCATACTAGGGTATTGCCTGCACTACTGCTTTAAGAAGTATTTCCTTACCAGCTTTGGATAGCAAATTTTCCTTCTAACTTTCCAACTTCATATTTACTCTAGCGAGAATCCAGGCAAACACTTCTTTCTTGGAGGCACCCCAGTCTGAAGGAATTCCTAAATATTTCCCTATTTTCACAATTTCGGGAACTCGCAGCTCTATTGCCATGTTTCTCCTTAGTTGTTCTAAACACCCTTTGCTGAAAAATATTCTTGATTTATTTAAATTTATAGCTTGACCTGATGCGTAACAATATTGGTGAAGGATAATCGCCAAATTTTGACATTCCAGGATTGTTCCGTTTAGGAAAAATATCGAATCGTCTGTAAATAGCAAGTGGGAAAGGGTGGGACAATTTCTATTCAGTCGGATCCCACGGAGTGTGCCTACTTGAAGGGCTTGCTTTATCATAATAGATAGGACATTAGCGACAATGATGAAAAGATAAGGGGATAAAGGGTCTCCCTGGCGAATACCCCTAGTTGGCTCGAAATATGGCAAGGATATACCATTGAACTTGATGCTGTAAGATACTGTTGTGACACACCGCATGGTCCATTTAATCCATTCTTCGCAGAACCCCATCTTTCTTAGACATTCGTGGAGGAAGTCCCATTCTATTCAATCATAAGCCTTTTCATATCGAGCTTCATGATAGCTTGGAATTTGTGGTGTTGATCACGAGTTAACTGGTGTAGCACTTCTTGTACAATCAGAATGTTGTCCTGAATCTGTCGGTTTCCCACAAAGGCACTTTGTTCTGCTTCAATTATATCTGGTAAAAGGGGTTTTAATTTGTTTGTGAGAATTTTGGATATGATTTAGTAAGTAAAATTGCAAAGGCTGATAAGTCAATATTGCCCTAACTTTTCTGGGTTTTGGGTTTTGGGGATGAGAGTGATTTGTGTTTTATTCAGGGCTGGGTTTAGATTTCCTGTTTCAAAGAAATGCTGGACCTCTCGACATATATCGTCTCCAATATCGTTCCAATGATGTTGAAAGAATAAGCCATGTAACCCATCTGGCTCGGGAGCTTTAGTAGATCCCAATTGGTTAGTAGCTTCTTTAATTTCTTCCATGGTGACAGGTGCCACTAGTGATTGGTTCATTGATGCATTCACCAAGGTTGGGATATGGTCTAGGATGGGCTGAAAATTCCTAGGACCTTCTGAAGTATAAATATTTTTGAAGAAATTCACCGTTATGTCCTTAAGGGCTTCTTCATCCCTGACCCACTCTCCCTAATCATTCAAAAGCATGAATATTCCGTTTCTACTTCTCCGTTGAATAATAGTTGCATGGAATAACTTCATATTACTATCCGCCCATTTCAACCATTTGATTCTTGATCTCATACCCCATAACATTTCCTCTTGTCGCCATAGTGATTCAATCTCTTGGTTGATGTGCTTAATTTTGTAATAGTCGTACTGTAAGTCTTGGCTATTCATCAAAGTTTGAAGCTCACATTTCAACTCATCAATCATTTTTTGTTCATTGGAAAATCGTTTTTTGCTCCACATAGTGAGCTAAATAGCCACTATATGTAATTTTTCAGCCATATTTTTACTTTGGGACTCTTCCCAAGCTCGCTTCACAATTCGCTTGCATTCCTCATCTTCTGTCCAATAAGCTCCATATCTAAAATCTCAACGTTTCCAACTTGTTGTAGGAAAAAGTGATAGAATAAGTGGACTATGATCTGATTCGATGGCTAGCAGGATGACAACTTTAGCATTTAGATATGTTATTCTCCACTTCATGGTACATAAAGCTCTATCCAGCCTTTTTTTTTTTAACGTTTTCTTCTCCATCACTTCTATTTGTCTAGGTGAATGCACACCCCTTGCTTTCTAGGTCCATTAAAGAACACGCATGTAAGAAATCTCGGAATGCTATAAGACAATAATTTTTTTGTCATCCTCTTTCCCACCTTTTTCCAATGATACAATACTTCATTGAAATCACCCATACACAGCCAATGTAGACAATTTAATGCACTTACTCTTCTTAATTCCTCCCATAATAGAATTCTGTCATTGAAATCTGTTGGGGCATGTAGGAAAGTGAGTCTCATAAGATGCTTGTTGTCGAGAAGTCGGCACTAGACATTTATAAAGGACGCCGAAGACGAATCCATTGTTATGGTAACCATGTCATCCCAGAAAATAGCCAAACCCCCTGAGATTCCTTCATGATTCATGAAAAAGCTATTTTGATACTTTAGTCTTCTTTTCAATCACTTCAATCACTGCACCATCTGCTCTTGGTTTTTAGTCTCCATTAAATAGATAACATTGGGCTTTTCCTGAGTCACGAGGACCCTTAGAGCTCGAATTGTCAGAGGTGAGTCCAAACCTTGAAAATTGCAACTAATTAGTTTCATGACTTCCCTGGTGGCTTATTAGGGCTAGCCTCCAAAGTCCAGTATGTGGAATGCTCCTCCTCAGTAATGGGAATGTCCACTAGTTGCAGCTTGTCGGTAGCTAGGGTCTTCAAGGATTGTGCTCCATAGGGACAAAATCTCTTCCCTTTCTTTACTGAAGGAAGTTTGTTACTTCTGATTTTGCCCCTGTTTTGGGGTTGGTCTGTTGTAGTCTGGTATTGTTGCTCTTGTTCTCGTTCTTTTGACTGTTCGTTATAGATAATCATCATAGGTTCCTCTTCAAGGCAGCTACTATCTCTCTTCTGTAATCCTTTCCCTTCCCTTATCATTATGGCTAGAGAAGTGTTGAGTGAATCAGCGTTTTGTTTTGTAGTTCCCATCGAAAAATGTTGACGTTGTAAGGGTAGAATAAGCTGTTGGTTTGCGTTTTCCACATGTTGATCTTCACTTGTTCTTGCAACAAGAGGGGATTCTGGTACAATATTTGGATCTTCAAGGAGTGCAACTTTCTTCCCATAAAAAAACTTTTCCATAAGGACTGAGTTCTCTGACTTCTACACGTAGCCAGTTCCCAAAGTTACCTGATAAGTCTTCCTCCAGCCTTGTAGTTTCATATGGAATTTCTTTGCATGCCGTGGCATAATGCCTGATTCTTCCACAAGAATAGCAGTAGTGCGGGAGTCTCTCATATATGAATTATATCAACAACTTTTTACTTCCTAGGTTAATGACAACACCTGTTTTTAGGGTGTACCTAGGTTAAGAATAACCCTGGCTTTGCCAACCTTATAGGTGCTGCTTCCTTTGGCTTTTAGTTTCACGTCTATAACTTCACCAATCTTTGATGCTATTTCTTTGACTACTTCTTTTGTCACTCTACCGAATGGGAGGCCATACAGGTGCACCCAAAAGGGGCAATGATTGAAATCATAACATATTTTAGGAACATCCGGATCACATTGTTGAAGCACAAGGAGATTACTTGAGAAAGACCACGACTCGAAGTCTAAGACTTTCTGCTTGTTAGCTTCGGACTTGAAGGAAAATGAAAAGAACCCCGGTTCTAATACGGTGTAGGAAACATTCTCCGACTTCCAAGCATGTTTCATAGTATTTATAAACGTCTCAAAGTTCACATTCGGGCAAGAGTAGAGCTTTCCAAACAAAGTTAATCAGCATTCTTTAAGTTTTTCTTCAGAGATTCCTTCCTTAACATCTATCACATCATCCTCAGACCAAAGATTACCCAAGCTTGTACACAGCGCCTCTAGTCTACTATCTTTAGATAATTGATCAGTCATATTCACTTGTCAGAATAAGACACAAAAAGGCAAAGGCTACCTCAACATTGAAGACTCAGCGGGGCGTCTATTCTCTCTTTATGGCGTAACTCTGGGATGAAGTTGATGGCGCGGCAAAGATCAGATTGGCACCCTTTTGTCCCCTCTACCAAGTGTAGAGATAGGCGACATGATAGTCCGAGCTAAAAGGACTATCGCACCTTTTCAAAAAGGGAACAAGGAAAAGCCAAACAATTGAGGGCTTGGAAAGCCAAAAAAGAGGTAAATATAAACGAAGAAGAGATGGAAATTTTTAAAGGCGCAGGGGCGGATAAAGAGAAGTGGCCAGCATGTAAAGTCAGGGGATAGTAATCAAGATTATTAGGGTTTTGCGAAAGACTCGGGAAGGAAATATAAACAAGGTCGCAGAAGGGCGAGATAGCTTATCTTGCTGAAATTAGGGTTACGATTGGCTATTCAAGTGGAAAAGACAACAAGATGTAAGGGAGAAGAAAATGGATGAATGGCTAGGGCGAAGCAACCCAGGAGGTGGATGCAAGGGTCGAAAGGTTGAGAGAAGTTATCGTGGTTAGACAGGGGATGTGAAGCAAGCTTGTTGAGGATGAAGCAACTCAAATCAACTTCGGTGCTGCCGAATCGAGATGAAGCTACCATGCAGTAGGGAAGAACCCAGATTGCCTAGCAGAGAGAGATTTTTGTTTCCCTCAACTAGACTGGGTTGAACCAGCTAATTTCTTGCCATGATTTTGTCCAATTTAAATGAAATTTAAAATTTCTATGCAAATTGGGTCAAATTGGATGCATTTGGATCGCCCTAGTCAGTTTAATTGTATATAGAGTGCCTTAAATAAGTTAGTTCCTATTAAAATGACATCGCAAGCTAGACCAACATTTATAATTGAAATTCAATTGGCCAACTTGAGGCTTAATTATTTAAAATGGATGCTAGTGTAGAATGGGCCAAATCGAATTAAGCCAATTTGACCACATTAGCTTGATTTCGCAACTTTTGCATGGGCAAAATTTGTCAAATTGAGATGATTGCATGTTAATTTGCCAAAATTGATGCTAGATTTGGATTGCCACTAAGAAAGTAAGCTCATTCGTGATGTAACGGCTCAAACCATGAAGAATTGATTGGAATCCCTAATTAGAGCTGAAATCGAAATTTTTACCTAAAGTTTAAGGTATTGTTGTCATGATATATATGGCAGACTTAGACATGAGGGTTTGGCTATGGAGTGGTACAATCTAATTTGGAGTGGCGGCATTAGCAAACACAATTTTACTAGATGGCTAATTTTTAGGGATAGATTACCAATAGTAAAGATTGTAGCAACAAAAGGCAAAGATTTAGTGGCAAGACTCTTCAAAGTATCTTTCCTAGAAACCATGTATTGCATTTGGATGGAGCACAACCATAGACGGTTTCAAGACAAATCAATTGACATCCATTTTATTTTTAACCAATGTGCGTAAAAATGAGAGGTAGAGCTTCACTTTACCATAACATTAAACCTTCCTAGTCAAATCTTGTATTGGCTGCTATGTAGAGGCTTCCTACCTCCATCCTTTTGAATTATTAGATCTATTTATAATGCCAAGGGATGCCCCTAAGTTGTTGTACTTCATTTGCTCTATAATATTTACATATTAAACAAAAAAAAATCATAAAAGAAAATTTTTCTAAAAATGAATAGAAATGAACTAATTTTGTTTTTTGCCAATTTAGAACTATAATCCATAAATTGGAAATAATTGATTCTTAATCAATTTTTGTGAAATTCTTTATGCTAAAATCAAATTAATGTTAAAAGAAGATGATTTGGGGTTTTAATTTTTTTTTTGTTAAAGTGTTGATTAAAAGTTAACATTTTAGTCAGTAAGCACTAAAATGTCAATCGATGGGTCAAAATTCGATTTTTTTTTTAAATTATCAATGCAGAAGTGAAATTGAGACTATTTTGGAAATTTTTACATAAAAAACTGAATTTTGACTCAAGGTTAACTTATTGAGAAGTAGGTTCTGTTGTGATCGGAAACCCTAATTCTAACTTTTTAACCTTTAACAATGCATAGGCTAAAGATCAAGTGTCAATAGGTCGATCGGCTAGTAGAAAGACAAACAATAAGAAGAGTTTTTATTCCATCAAGAGGACCTTGAATTACCTTAGCTGGTATTGTTAAAGGTTAAAAAAATTTTCAAGTTTTTATTCCCTCAAGAATAGAAATGACTGGGCAAGCATTCACCAAAAAGTCCTAAATCTATTGCACTTTTGCCAATTCAGTTATAAACCTTTTAATTTTGCCAATTGAGTCATAAACATTTTCACTTTTTGCCGATTCGCCGATTCAGCCAATTTTGGCCAGAAAATTTTGAAGTGGATGCCGACAGTGCCACATAAGACTGCCGACGCTAATGTGGACAATTTTTAATAATATATAAATATTTTTTTGAATTTTTTTATTTTTATGTGTTTTCTTTTTTTTTTTTTTGGCTTTTTCCTTGGCCTTTTCCGATGGCTAGCCACCAGCCACAGCAACGGCCGACCACCGGCCCACCTGGCCAAGCGCCTCGCTCGCCACAGGCGAGGCTCGGTCAGGCGAGGAGGAGCACCGGCCAGGGGAGCCCTTACCCCAAGTCGGGTGGGCAACAGTTGGCCACTGGCCATAGGCCAACGCTTGCTTGGCTAGGGGCGAGGTCCAACCTTGCCAGATCTAGTTTGGGCGAGGCCGACGCTAGCCTGGGTAAGGGTGAGCCCCAACAATGGCTCCCCTCACCGAGGCCGGGGTGGTCTCGCCCGGCCGTTGTCATCGCGCGGCCGATGCCTCGGCGAGGTTGCCCGGCTTGGGGAGGGTCGGCCTCACCTAGGCGACCCTTGCTAGGCCGCGCTTGGTCAAGGGTTCCCCTCGCAAGGGCTCCTCCTTGCTCGGCCAAGCCTCGCCCGTAGCTAGTGAGGCCAGTCAGCCGTTGTCTGTGGCCAATGGCCAGCCACCGGAAAAGGCCAAGGAAAAAGCCAAAAATAAAAAAAATAAAAAAATGAGGAAAAAACAAAAAATTCAAAAAGAAAAATTCAAAAAATATTAAAATATTATTAAAAATTGTCCACGTCAACACCAACAGTCCTACGTGGTACTGCGGGTGTTCACATCAGCATTTTCTGGTTAAAATTGGCTGGATGGATTGAATCAGCAAGAAGTGAAAATGTTTAAGACTCAATTGGCAAAGTTAAAAGGTTTAAGATTGAATTGGTAAAAGTACTATAAGTTTAGGACTTTTTGGACAAATTTCCCCTCTCTTGACATTCCAAACCCATCGGCTATCCAGCCCCAAAAATGGTGAATGCTTGCCTAGTCAATTTGTAGGGGAGTATACACCCCCCATTCCTTCATGGAATAAATAATTTTCATCAAAATTAATTACCTTAGCTGGTATGGCTCCAACACTTTATATACCGTGTCCAAGTTCAAATCACGCTATCGTTAGTCCCTTTTGATAGGTGATCTTTAAACCGACTATAAGACTTTCTATGTGTGTGGCATGCCCTACCCTTGGCATGGGTAACCTCCACTCCCCCTAAACTTTTTCATAGAAATATACATATATCTATTTTCCCATAAATGGTATCAAACCGAGCTAGCAACCGGTGCTTCCTTCAGCTGGACTGCTGGTTTTGTGATTCTATTCCTATGAGCCCATAAACGATCTCACTCTAAACACGGTTTGCCACTTTAAAAGCAAAACCAGCAATTTTGTAGCCTTCACGCGTACTATTATGGTGAATACGCTTTTAAGACAAGGGATGCCAGCTTTGACAAGGAAGAAGGTGAGTATGTCTGCATTCTATGCAAGCCAAGCAAAATTATATGTCGAATAAAGGAACCCCAAACTATTTATAGGACTCTTTTCAAATATTATTTAATGGACAATGCCACATTATAAGAACGCATTAAAGTACTAAAGTCATGTCTTTATTTTGGGAGTTCGGTACAGGTCTAACTTTGATAATTTTTATAAGATAAAGCAACGAAAGTCATACCCCCAAAAAAATGGCCGACTCATTAGCTTTCACGGAATAGCTTTGGTAATCGACGCTTGGAAGAATCAATGATTTTTTTACAGATGAAAGCTCCCTCAGATGGACCAATCACCGGGTTTCCCTTATTTGAAAAGTCAAAACATTCCTTCAAAAATTTTCTTGAGGCACAAAGTGCATTGAGCAACAACCTTTGTTTATTCACAATTCTCTCGCTTCTTGTTCTTTTTTCTTTCTGTTTTTTTTTTCCCCTTTTTACCAGCTCAGCAGAAATCGAGCGATTCCAACGAGGAGAGTGAAGCGTTAGCTGTCCTTCTCATCTCAGCATGTCACCTTCCACCTTCGCCAAAACAACCTAGTCATCAAACAAATCTGGCGCTCTCACATATTACCCGCACTAGGATCGTCATTATCTAACGTGGAACACACCGTTTTCTCTGCTTTGTAGGCATCATTCCAATACACGCCCAATTTCTCCCCCTATAAATGCCCTCCCTCTCGCCTATTCCATTACCACCTAGCGCACTTTAGCAACAAGACTCTTCTCTCTCTTCTTTTTGCCCATTTCTCTCTGTTGGCTCTCTGATTTACACATACATATATACACGGCGTTCCTGTAATAGCTGTACATTTCGGAAGATGGCGAAGCTTACTTTGGCAACTTTTCTTCTGGTGGCTTTTCTCGTCAGCTCCTTCTTCTTTGATGCCACCATGGCCGGCTCAAGTAAAACTCCTTTTATCTCAATCTCTCCTGGGCGTTTCAGCATTTTTTCTTTTGGGATGGTCTTCTTGAAATTTTAATATATTGAATGTGAGTTTTGTCGGTTTTGTGGGTTTCGAAGGCTTTTGCGACTCCAAGTGCGCGGTGAGGTGCTCGAAGGCGGGAAGGAAGGACCGGTGCTTGGAGTACTGTGGGATTTGCTGCGACAAATGTCAGTGCGTCCCGTCCGGGACATACGGCCACAAGGACGAGTGCCCTTGTTACCGGGACATGAAGAACTCCAAGGGAAAGCCTAAGTGCCCTTAATGTGGTCCTTTTTCTCGTTATGTAGTATGGTCAATATGAATATTTTGCTGCGTCTATGATTATGCAGTCGAGGGTACGTTGTCCATATTGTTGGTGATGATTATGTGTAATAGTACTGTGGGATGTATGTCTGTTTTCCTTCTTGTTGTTTTTTTTTTGGGGGTGATATCATCCCTTTTATCGTGCTTATTGTAAACCACATAACTAATAAATCTCTACCTCCCTTCCTCACACGTCACATATATTAGCGTTTCTTCTTAGGAAAGCCTCGGGGAAAACCGTGAACATGTATTATAAATACATAAAAGCGACACATGACTTGTGATGCAATTCAATGGAGTGATCATGCATTGCGATTTGTATCGGAAGCGGTGATCATCCGTCTCAAAATCTTCTACCTGAAAAATGACCAAACTAAAATATATGACAACGGAAATCTGATATTCTGTAAATGCAAAATCCATTCCAACCTAGTAATATTATTTATTGCATTTATATCTATGAAGTTTCTCTAGACCCACATGACTCAAGCTTCTTCTTTTTTTTTTTTACCAGTTCCACTTTATCCATTTCAAAGACAGGATAAGAGGACCTAGGACATTGGAGAATGTATATTCCACTAAACCATAAAAATTACTTCACTAAAGACAAAGGAAAAAAATAAAGGGAAATAGCGCAAGTTGGTTTTTGCATTATATGAAGAAACATTTGGCTATTTCTTTTATCGGAATCGAAGAGATCCAAATAGGTCTTCGCAATTGTAAAAACTGCGTGACAACAAACAATTTATGGGATCGCTACACCATTTCGTTCTGTCGTATTTAAGCACATATACAAAATAATTAGAGCCTTGTTAGAAAAGGAAGAATTAAAGGGGAAAAGACGAACGAAAACCTTAAAAGATGCGAAATTTGGAACCGATAATAGCTCGCCACCTTTGAATTTCCATTTGCCTAGGCACTCTATTTGTTGAAGATGGGCTTTCCTTCATACGGATTGGATCTCCATGGGACCACGGAGAACCATGCAAGCTCACCACCTTCGACAATTTCAGAGCGTAAAGGATTTATTTTCAAGTAGCTCATAGCTTGTACGATAGTTGGGGACGCCGAATGTGCCCGTGACACAGGATTGGAGTGGTAGATTAAATTGTCCAAAAATTCATAAACCTATTATACAATGGCCAATTAAGTCTTATATCTTTCAATTGTTTAAATTTAATTCTAATTTTTTTAATGATTTGTCAATAAAATCATTTTAGTCAATTGTGGCGGGAAATCGCTGACATAGCAACCTTGTCAACATCGGCTATCTTACAAGGCAAGACCGGCAGTGGCATGGATAATTTTTGTATATTTTTTTTTTTATTTTCTGAGTTTTTTCTTCTTTTTTTTTTTTTTTTTTTGCCCATTTTCCCTTAGCCGGCCATCAACAAGCCTCGTTGATGGCCAGGAAGGGTCCCTCTTGCCACCCCTGGGCAAGGGTCCCTCGCACCTAGGGTGGGCAAGGGCGGTTGGCGTTGAGGTCTATCAATGGCCGATGGAGGGAAAAAATGAAAAAAGAAAATGAAAAGAAAAGAAAAGAAGGAAAAATTCAGAAAATAAAAATATTCACAAAAATTATCCATATCAGTGTTGACTGTACCACGTTTGACAATTAACCCTATTAGCCATCATGTCAACAATATTTGATTAAAATTAGCTAGGAGTATCGAATTGATAAATCATCAAAAAGTTTAATATTAAATTAACACAATTGAATAATTTATGACAAATTGGTTTTTGTACAATAGGTTTAGGACCTTGAATTGAATCAAAATATAACATATAATGCGATAATCGACAAGCTCACCGGGGGAGAAACATGATGTGTGAACCAAAATAAGGGCACTACTTTGTCGTGATGCATAGCATAATAATGGATTGAATTCTTTGAATGCCATGTCCTTCGCCTTCGAAAAGGAAGCAAACAAGAAATTTGTCATTCGGGCCTGAACAATTTGCTAAGCCTATAAAACAGAAGCCCACTACCGTTGGGCTCGAAGGAAACCACAACTGCAAGTCAACCCAATTCTCAAGTTGAACACAACTCTCCCGTTGGAAACATGACACATAATGGTCATGTCCTATTGTCTTGTATGCATCAAGATTAAAGCACGCTTCACACGCCTCTTTGGAACGATAGTACCAAATTAATTCGGTCTGGCGATACTCGTGGGTACTCAAGAATCACGAGTGTATCAATGCGAGTTCTCTGATAGGTAGTGGTCTTGTGATAGTAGTTAAGATATCAGAACTCTTTTAACTTTTTTGTTAACTGTGGTACAAACATAAGTTCAATCACGTAATAGAAAGAGCAAAAGCTGCTTCGTACTGGAATTCGTAGAAGCAACTTGTAGACGCAGGTGTGGAACTAGCGTACTACCGCTGCCATCTGGGATTCACGAAAAGATTTAATAAACCTGCCCTATATTGAAAATCCGATCGACTTGCAAGATTCGGAGAGGCCTATAAGAAGACCAGCCTCGAGTCGAACAAAGCTGATTGCAAGTACTTGAGAACAAGAGAAATTGAGGCATTTTCAACTGTTCTGGAGCCTGTCTCTTTGAGAGCTCATTTTAATGTTGGTAGAAGTGTGCAATCCCATTCGTAGATACATCAGAGAAGTCATTGCACTTGAAGAAAAAACATTGTCTTTAAGAGATGACAAAGTGCGCGAGAGACCCTTTATAAATACCGGTGTAGTTTATAAGTTGGGGAGTGTCTCTACTATGCTATATATATAGGGGGTCCAAGAAGCCGTTGGAGGGGTGTAATGGTGGCTGGTTTCCATAGCAGGAAGCTATAGAAGAAGCCTGGCTTTTGCACGGTAGAAGGTTTTATGCATGTAACAAAGCGGTGTTTTTTGCTAAAATAGCGAACTTCAGTCTAATTGAACTATTAGAGCTGGAAGAGAGGATTTATGCTTATTAAGCCGAGCCAATGTCAATCTGGCCTGTAGTTTCTATTACCCTGATCTCTTTATTTTCTGCACTTTATTTACTAGTTCAATTTCTCCTAGAAGCAAAATTTGACAGTTAGGTTCTGCAAAACTAGTTTGTCTACAAGAGAAACCAGTAGTCTTTTTTGGTTGCTTACCGGGCCTAACGCTAGCAGGAAAACTCATACCTTGTCCTTTCTTTAAAAGCATTTGAGAACCATATTATTGCATACATGGGACCGCCCTCGTGCTTTTGTTCTACACGTTCTTATCACAATGGGCCGAACCAATGTTGGGTTCTATTACCCTGATCTCTTTATTTTCTGCACTTTATTTACTAGTTCAATTTCTCCTAGAAGCAAAATTTGACAGAGTTAGGTTCTGCAAAACTAGTTTGTCTACAAGAGAAACCAGTAGTCTTTTTTGGTTGCTTACCGGGCCTAATGCTAGCAGGAAAACTCATACTTTGTCCTTTCTTTAAAAGCATTTGAGAACCATATTATTGCATACATGGGACCGCCCTCGTGCTTTTGTTCTACACGTTCTTATCACAATGGGCCGAACCAATGTTGGGTTCTATTACCCTGATCTCTTTATTTTCTGCACTTTATTTACTAGTTCAATTTCTCCTAGAAGCAAAATTTGACAGAGTTAGGTTCTGCAAAACTAGTTTGTCTACAAGAGAAACCAGTAGTCTTTTTGGTTGCTTACCGGGCCTAACGCTAGCAGGAAAACTCATACTTTGTCCTTTCTTTAAAAGCATTTGAGAACCATATTATTGCATACATGGGACCGCCCTCGTGCTTTTGTTCTACACGTTCTTATCACAATGGGCCGAACCAATGTTGGGTTCTATTACCCTGATCTCTTTATTTTCTGCACTTTATTTACGAGTTCAATTTCTCCTAGAAGCAAAATTTGACAGAGTTAGGTTCTGCAAAACTAGTTTGTCTACAAGAGAAACCAGTAGTCTTTTTTGGTTGCTTACCGGGCCTAACGCTAGCAGGAAAACTCATACTTTGTCCTTTCTTTAAAAGCATTTGAGAACCATATTATTGCATACATGGGACCGCCCTCGTGCTTTTGTTCTACACGTTCTTATCACAATGAGCCGAACCAATGTTGGGTTCTATTACCCTGATCTCTTTATTTTCTGCACTTTATTTACAAGTTCAATTTCTCCTAGAGGCAAAATTTGACAAAGGAGTTAGGTTCTGCAAAACTAGTTTGTCTACAAGAGAAACCGGTAGTCTTTTTTGGTTGCTTACTGGGCCTAACGCTAGCAGGAAAACTCATACTTTGTCCTTTCTTTAAAAGCATTTGAGAACCATATTATTGCATACATGGGACCGCCCTCGTGCTTTTGTTCTACACGTTCTTATCACAATGAGCAACATGAAATTCAGAAAGATCGTTAGCCGCATGAATCCGTAAGGCCTTAGGAAATCGAGGACATCATGGGTATGAAAAATGGCCTCACGTGTCCTTGGAATGTCTCGATCAATTCGAAGAGCTCCACAAACTTCGAATCCTTTCCATCGTGTGGCTCGTGAAACTCGCCCGAATGACATTCCAATTCTATTTTGAAATTTAAATTGTTTATGGAAAAAGAAATTGTTTTCGCCAATTGCCAACCATTGTATTTTTGAAGCATGTTTACAGCGGGTAATTTGTAGCTTGTTGATGTTGATCTTGTCCACAAAATACTTCTGCATCGGGAGATTTCTTTGAACTTATACCACATGGGGCCCTTCTTCAGCATGGAACATTATGATTCGTATACTATTGTCGAGATCATGCTCTCTAGTCACTTAAATTTTTAGAAGAGATGATTGAGCGCTCGATTTTGCAAAGTAGCAAAGCCTTTTCAACTGAGGCATTATATGCTCAAATTTACATTATATGTAAGAACACAATATTCAACTTTCAGCAGTCTCTATCTCCTACCCCCAAAGAAGCCTTCTCAACTAAAGCACCATAATTGAGTCCCTCCATATAAATTAAAAAAAAAAAAAAAGAAAAAGGGGGTCGTGGTCGTAGAAATGCAGAAAATACTGAGTTTTATCCAAGAATCTGGGAGATTAAAGAAGGTAAGTACGTCTAGGATAGAATCCCATTTTAACCTATCATAAGCCTTGGACAGAACAATTTTTCACAATCGTGAGACCTGACTTACCACGCTTATTATTTATACAATGAGCCATTCCTCACACAACGGTGACATTAAGCAGTGAAGCTGCTTTTGAAAAGGAGAAATAGGGTCATCAAGTAACCCTCAAAGTCCATTGGCGATAATTGTTGTGATGCACAAACAAATAAGAAGAAGTAGAAGTAAAAGCTTTCATTGAGTCAGGGCAGGTGGATCATAGGTCCAACTACCGTCATCCTTCTTGAGCGCACCAAATGGGGAGAATTACACAAAAAGTCCTAAAACTATTGCTATTGTTCTAATTGAGTGATAAATTATTCAATTAACTCAATTCAGTCCTAATTCATTTTATATCGATACCAATTCAATCCATCAAATCAATTTAAATCGAAAATTGTTAATGTGAATATCACCTGTCCTATATAGTACAATTGGCCTTGACATAGACTTTTTTAGAGAGTTTCAGTATTTTTTATTTTTTTTCCTTTTTTCCCTTTCTCTTTTCTTTTTTGCCAATGGCTGCCATAGGCTATGGCCGATGAGGACTGGCCTCATTAAGCCATCTTGGCTAAGAAAGAGAGTGTTGGCAAGCCAAACCATTGCTGAAGCTTGCCCTCACTGGCAAAAAGAAAGGGAAATTAGAAAAACCAAAGAAATTCACAAAAATATTAAGAATTATTTAAAAATACTCATGATAGCATCAATTATGTCATGTAGGATGGTCAACATTCACATCAATGATTTTTTGCCTAATTTGGCCAGATGTACTAAATTGCTATCAATATAAGAAGGTTTAGAACTTAATTGGCACAACTGAAAGATTTAAGACTAAATTGGTATTAATACAATAATATTAGGACTTTTTTTTGTACATTTTTCTTAGTTAATGGATTTTTACATAGCATACAGTCTGTGTAACTTATTTGTTACATGCACTTCATCTATCACCATGACACAAGGATGATAAGATCTTCAATGTGGGACTAGCCAGGGAATTGAAAGAGTATGTCCATCTTTTATTATTTTATATTTTTTTCTCATAAAGTAGACTATATCATTTTTTGACCAAAAAAAAAAAGACTATCGATCATTGTATACTTGGTAAAATTTTAATTGTGTTTTATTTCAGTAATTGCTTGCTTTTTTTCGCCTAATTATGGACAATACCCAAAGAATTTTCGTGAAGTTTTTTTCTTTTTTTTTTTTGTTAGCTCTAAGGATCTAAATATATGTGAAACGATAAATAATCTTTCTTTGCACCACCGGATTTGGAAAATATACATCGGATTTGGAAAATATATATATATATATATCTGGCTACTGATGTTGAATTAAATTATGGATGTGAAACTATCGCAAACTTGGGTTTGAAGCTAACTTTTTTGCACCTGCCGGTGCAAAACAAGCCTCTAAATAGTGCTCTTGCCCATGCTTTGTATGGACTTTTTAATTAATTTTTCTAAAATTATTAATTACTAAAATCTCATATCACCTCATCACATATTCTAATTCTATGAGTATGGTAATGGATTCTATTGGGTAGATATATGTGTAGACATTTTAAAAATATCTCTTTACGTCACACCTAAATTTAGAGCATTAATGTCCCAAATAAAGTCTATTTTCCTTTAACTTTTACTTTCTTAGCAAAACATTTAGCCTTTTTTTGAAAAATAAAATATTCGTTTAATCAAATTTAGTGCATTTAATGTCCAAAAGTCTGTTTTCCTTCTATTTTTGCTTCTTGACAAGTCTTAAATTTCTACTTGAAAAAGAAAATACTCATTTCATTGAATTTGGTGCGTTTAATATCCAGAAGACTGTATATATTTATGTATTGCATGGTTAAATTTAATTCACAAGATTCATCTAATAATACTTGTGTGATTGTAACATTTCTTTCTAAACACCGTCATAGACCTAAAGGAATCATTTTTATTTTCCCTTCCGGTGTTATTTATGATGTTACGGCTGGTGCTCTTATTTAATACATGTTCGATCCGCTTGATTCCTTTGCCAGTAAACAATACTTATATGACTTGTTTGGGCAGAAAATTGGGAAATAAAGCAACATTGCAGTGCATTGAGAAAGCAGGTCCCATTGCTTTGATGGAGCGACCCTTCGTCTACAACAGATGTTTGAAGAGAATTCTTGCCTCCATCTACGATAAGAGGTCACCCGACTTTAGCGACGAGTGACCAATGTTTATATGCAAAATCAATTATTTGTCGAGAGTACAAAAATCTGCAATAAAGTACTTGGACTTTACACATGCATGAGATGACGTATCTATGTTTCAAATTTGCGAATTGTTATGCAAGTGGATCGTAACAAGTTTTTGACTCCCAATTTAAGAATGTATGAAGTGCATGATACATGCGCGATCGGTTGCATATCCAGACTAGAATAAAATGAGCTGACGCTCCAAACAGGCCCAACTTTCCTGGAAATACTTCTTGAAGCATGGCGAAAAATTTCAAGTATATCTAAAGTACGACATCCCCATCCATCAAGTCAATAGAATTTGGTTCTCCATTTCTGCAATTGATAAAACCAAGGACGAAACAATTTGTTTGGATAAACAAAAACGTATTTTTAGGATTAGTTAATTTCCTTGTACCATTAAATGGATCAATAGCTGGTTAGTGTTGCAAGAGTTTTGTGGAATCAGAGGGAATTGCTCTATTCGTAAATTGTACTAGAGGGGATCCACATTTCAAATTGATGATCTCGCAGAAGCCAAAAGTAAGGATACATATAAATTAATGACAGGAGAGTATAAAAACTCGAACTTGAGATCTATTTTGATGGATGAAAGTTATTTATACTATTTGTGTGGAATATGAATCGCTAAGGGGACAATGGATCTCATTGTCTTATCCCTGTGAGGGTGTAAAGTATCATGTAGAATCTCCATTTACTTTGATATTAAAAGAAATGGTGGAAACACATTGCATTACTAGCTCAATCCATCATTTGCAAAATCCCATCTTGAACGTACTCATTCTTAGAAAGTCCCACTCAATCCTATCATAAGCTTTCTGCATATCCAGTTTTAGGATTACCTAAAACTTCTTTTTTCTTTCTTTGATCCTCAACTATACACCTCTTGACCAAAAAGTATGTTATCTCGGATTTGTCGTCCTTTAACAAAGGTGCTTTGTTCAATGGCTATAACCTCAGAGAGCCATGGTTTCAATCTGTTCGCTAACACTTTAGAGATGATTTTATAGCTAAAATTGCATAGGCTAATTGGTCTAAATTGACTTATGTTTTCTAGATTTTTTACTTTTGGAATGAGAGATATGTGAGTCTTGTTTAGGAGGGGGTTAAGTCTACCCGATTTAAAGAAGTTTTGAACCAGTTGTAGCACATCTAGCTTGATATCTTCCTAGTAATGCTAATAAAATTGCCCATTGAGTCCATCTGAGCCTGGAGCTTTTAGGGAGCCTAGTTGGAAGACCGTTTCTTTTACTTATTCCATTAAGATAGGGGCCAATAGGCTTTCTTTCATTTCCGTAGTGACTAGGCTGGGGCATATAGCTAAGATGGGTTGAAATTCTCTTGGACTAACCAATTCATTTAGAGAACAATAATAATCCTCTATGTGTTGCTTCAAGATCCTGTGGTCCCTACACCAATTGTCTTCATTTAGTTTTAGCAATGTAGTTCCGTTTGCTATCTTCATTGAACCGTCGTAGCATGGAAATATTTTGCATTTTTGTCACTCCATTGAAGCCAATTAATTTGAGATCTCATACTCCAATACATCTCTTCCTATCGCCAAAGCCGTTCAATATTCTCTTTAATTTCTTGACTATCCACTTTGCTGGAAGATTTGAAATTGCCATCAGTGGTCTCAATTAGTTTTTTCTTAAGATTTCTAATTTAGTATGAAGCATTAGAGAACTTTCTTTTGCTCCATGAAGCCAATTCCCTCGTGACAACCTGTTGACACCTAAATTTTGGTGACCCGTTTATTTATTTATCACATTAAAAATTAGGGATTAATTTTAACCCCTAAGAAAAATACTAGTTAATTAATTAATTGCATAGCATATAGATTTAGGTGCATTTACATTTTTTGCATATATTGGACCGGTGGAAGATGGGTTTGAATTAGTGGTTCTGAGCTTTAAATTAACAAGCCGGACTAAGCCCACGAAATGAGAAAATTAGCCCAAGCCATTTTTTTATAATAAAAAATCTTGTGAAAAATAAGAATTTGAAATTTTTCCAGGATATGATGAATTTTTTGGATAGGGCAGATGTGAAAAGCAAATATTGCGTTTTGAAAAAGAATCTTTGTGGATATGAATTTGGAAAAAAATTAAAACCGTAATCCTCACCCTATAAATAAGTTATTTGTGTAGGGTTTCAGGGGAGACCACACAATAGAAACACAAAGCCACAATTCATGAAGAAAAATTAGGCTTTTCTCTTCCTATCATTTCGTAGGGAGTTCTATTTCTTTTTTATTGGAAGAGTTCTTTTTGTTTTTCTTGGGCCAAAATGATTATCTTAACCGTCGAGCGATACACGTGAGGAGTACGCGAGAAAAGAGAAATCTATGGGAGGAATCTCGGCCGACCCTCCTACGGCCGAGCCGCTTAATTGGCGGTGCCGCCCTTTGGCTGTTTTATGACCTAGATGCCGTCCACTTCTGTTTCCTGTCATCGCCCGCTGCACCAACAACGATCAGCCTTGCCGCGATCCCTCTCGACCACAAAATAAAGTCCCAGCCTTGTTGATTCCTCGCCATTGATGAGCAGTTTCTGTCCCTGTTCCGCCGTTGCTGTGTCAAACCAATTTCACTGAATCATCTCTGCCCCTACTGTCACGAGACCCCATGACGATTTTGCTGTCCAGCCGAGGCACGATATCTGGTGAGACCACCCGCCAAGGAGCCTCTTGCGCCGACGATGACGATTGAAAGCCCACGACAATCAGATTTTGCTGGCTCTCACAACGATTTACTTAGTGAAACTGAGAGGAGACAGCCACACTGAGGGAGAGTGGAATTGTGAGTGGGTCATCTCTATGCACTTCACAAACGCAGGTAGTGGAGAAGTAATAATGAGAAGACAAAGGGAGATTGTGGAATTTGTCTCTTCTTGTTATGTGAAAGCTGGAAAGTTGACTAAGTTCCGAAAGAGAGACCACGGGAATTGAAGCAAGAGAAGATCATGACCGATGGTTTTATTAATGTGATGGGCCTAAGTTGGCCCATCCACCCATGTTGGGCCTAAAAGCCCGACCCACAAGATTAGGGCCCATAGATGGAGGGATATGATGAAGAGGCACGTTTCTTTTTGGAGGGGATGTACATAAGGGAGAAAAGAGAGGGAAGAACGCACCTTTTGGCATATTATGTACGTTTCCTCCCCCCTCTCCCTTGAAACACCTCCAAAAGAAAAACAAACGTAAAAAGGCGTTGCTCTCTTCCCTTCAAGGCAAAATTGACGTCATCGGATCGAACGGGATCGGTTTTCTCTTCCTCATATCGGCGTTGGTGTTTAATCTATGGCTAACAAGGTATGCTCGATTTCATGATGTGCTTTAGGATCAGTGATACATGTTTTTTCTCGGGCTCGTCTTTTGCACAAGTTTAGGGGTTCGATTTAGTGTCGAATCCGTTTTTGGGATTCCGACAATCCTAACATTTGTATCAGAGCCATTTCATGTTTATGGATGATTTCTTATTGATTTTTTCGTGAAAATAATCGGCCGACACCGATTGGGGCAAAAATCCTGACACCCAAGCACTATTCATCATTTTTTCGAGTTTCTGTAAGTTGAAATCTATTTCTGATGGCGTTGGATGGAAGGTCTCATCGAGACGAGCGTAGCGAGTGGTGGAACGCCGCCAACGGCCGTCGGATGCGCCCCCACACGCAGCCGGAACGAACCGGTGTCTTCGGCGCGTGCAACGCACACGCCGATTCGCTGGAGAAGGCGTGTGTGTCGCACGCGTGCGAGGCACGTGCCGAGTCGGTTCGTCCGACCTGGCCTGACCGATCCGTCCGGTCCAACCAATCCGAGTGGTCCGTCGGTTCAATCGGTCCGACCGGCCCGCCCAATGACCATTGACCATGACGACCATTGACCGTTGACCACCGTTGATCGTTGACGACCGTTGACCCAAAAAAAAAAAAAAGGAGGAGGAAAAAATTGTGTTTCTTTTTTTAATTAAGTTTATATGGATTATATGTGATCCCTTATTTGTTCTGCATTTGTTACGGGAACAATGCCTCCCCTTAACCATCACCCACGGTGGCCACGTTGGTTTTGACCTTAGTACCCCACCTCCGAGGGAGGAGTTTGAAACTTCGCGTGGTCGATGCTTCAGTGCAAGCTGCGCGATTCACTTGTGCCTGGGTCTGTGGTGGTGGCCCAGTCCACCCCATGGTTTACTCCACCGCGAAGCGGTGCACGGAGGTTCCCTAGGTCACCAAAAAAAAAAATGCCTTCCCTTAGGTTGCGCACACCTATTCGTGCAATTACCGATGCACAAAAGAAAAGGCTTTCTAAGTTGATAGCTGAGCTGGCTGATCATCGATGGGAGAGTGGTGACTTAATTGATCACGTCCTTGAAGTCAACGGGAAAATTCAAAAGGTCATATGAAATGGTCGTCCCATGCCACAGTTTGAGATGGTGCGATTTTTCATGAACACTCTTCTACCAGAATGGTAAATAGTGTTGAATCGCATATGGGATGTCAACAAAGCCACTTCATATAGGAAAATTGTGATGGATTTTATAGATGAATATTACTAGATTGTTACAAGGGAAAAGATCAAGAAATTGAAACAAAAGAAGATCTTTCCCAGTTCGTGTACTGACTTGGTGTTAGATGTATTGGCTGACCTTTGTTAAGTGTGTTTTATGAACATTTTATGTAATGTTTACTACTTGACTGTTATTGATGTAACAATTGATATGTTAGTGTATTATATGAAAGCATTATTATTCTATTGGATGTCAAATATTATTTGCTTTCTGTTATTGTTGATTGCTGTGAGTAGTTCATAGAAGTTTTTGTAGCTTCATAGAATTTATTTTGCATAAGACAATTATATTAATAATAGTTTTAAGTTAGGATTTTTGGAGGATGATTGGAAACATAGTAACCTTTTGATTCTGAAACCTTACTTGAAATTATTCATTAATATGATGGGTCTGTGCAAAATGGATCCATAAATGATAGGCATTAATAATTCGTGCATATATGTCTGATGTGTTCAGATCAATGGCTTCAGCCACAAAGAGTATAGTTACCGAGCTGAACAAAGGTGAAAAGTTCAATGGCGACAACTATGAAATCCGGCACATGAAAATCCAATATGTGCTGGAAGAGCAAAAGGCACTAGAGGCTCTTAACCTGACCATGGTAGAATCTGAAGAAGGAAACACTACATAGCACAAGAGAGATAAGGAAGCTTTTGCTGCATGGAAAAGAAAGAACTCTCTTGCTCGCATTATGTTGCTGAGCAGCATGGACAATGACGTCATTCGAGAATTTAGGCGTTTTGATAGTGCCAAAGAAATGTGGAAAGCATTGGCAGCAAGATTTGGTCACACTTCGATGACCAGACTGAGGCAGCTCACTATTAGGTTCGACTCTTATAAGAAGCCTCATGGTCAAACCATGAAGCAACATCTTAGAAAGATGTCAAACATGATTAATGAGCTGAAAAATGCTGGCCATATCCTCACTAATGAGCAGCAAATGCAAACAGTGATTCGTTCCTTGCCTCAGAGTTGTGAGCATATGAAGGTCCACTTGACACATAATGAAAATATCAAAACCTTTGAGAATGCAGTGCGTCATCTTGAGCTGGAAGAGGATCGCCTCTTGGCGGCTAAGCCAAAAGCTGAAATCTATCATGCTGGTTCTAGCTCACATGGAGCTTCGAGCTCCAAGCGCAAACGTCCTAACTGGTTTGATAAAGGGAAAGGCAAGGAAGTAGGTCCTTCAAGGAAGAAACTTAAGCTTAACCAACATGAAAGAGGAAAGCGTCCTCGAATGAAGAAGCTTATAAGGGTGAAATGTTATAACTGTGACAAAAAAGGTCATTATGCTCGCGACTATCGTGAGCCAAAGAAGGTATACACCCCTTGTACTTTTCAGAACTTTGCTTTTGTGTCGAGTTCTGTATTCTTGACTGAGCCTAATCCTTTGTGGACTGTAAATTCAGGAGCGACAAATCATGTAAGCGAAGGATAGAGGATCCTTTGTGGAATTTCGACGAGTACCAACTGAACTAAGTGGGTTTATGTGGGAAACAACTCCAGAGCTGAAGTAAAATGAATTGGCACCTGTCAACTGAGCATGCATGGTAGACGCACTTTGTTCCTACATGATGTATTGTATGCTCCGGAGATTCGTCGGAATTTAGTGTCTGTCTTAGTGTTGATCAAGTTAGGTTTTAATATGAACTTCCATAATAAAGGTGTGGATTTGTTTTTGGATGCAAATTACTATGGTTATGGTTATTTTCTGGATGGTTTTATTGTATTAGATATTGATTATGTTAATGCAAATGTTTGTTATTCCTTTCTCACGTCTCCTAATTTATATGATAATGATGTGAATGCGTGGTATGCTAGATTTGGTCATATTGGCTAACAACGTATGAATAGACTAGCCAAAGATGGCTTATTGGGCAACATTGAAAAAGTCGATTTGCTCATATGTAAGCATTGCCTAGATGGGAAAACAACAAGGAAACCATTTGGAAAAGGTCAAAGAGCTGAATTTTCTCTGCATTTAATCCATTCTGACGTCTATGGTCCAATGAATGTGAGAGGAAGGCATTGGGCTATTTATTTCATCACTTTTATAGATGATTATGCTCGATTCGGATATGTTTATTTGATTTCTCATAAATCTAAAGCATTGAGTTATTTCAAAAAATTTATAAACTTGGTAGAAAATCAATTGACAAGAAAATAAAAGTATTAAGATCCGATCGAGATCAATAATATTTATTGATGAGTTCAGAAAATTATGTGATGAATTTTCTGTGATGAAAAAGGAATAGAAAGACAGTTATCTATTCCATATACTCCTCAACAAAATGGTGTTGTGGAGAGAAGAAACAGAACACTACTGAAAATGGTTAGGTTCATGATGGCGCATGCTAACTTACTTATCACTTTTTGGAGTGATGCGTTGTTAACTGCTGCCTATATATTTAACCGGGTGCCTTCCAAATCAGTTACTTCCACTCCATATGAGTTATGGATAGGTAGAAAATCGGACTGAAGTTTTCTTAAGCCATGGAATTGTGTTGCCTATACTCATGAGTCCTCTCACAAGTTTGGGAAATTAGGTCATAGAGGAAAGAAGAGTATTTTCATAAGATACTTCGAACACTCAAAAGAATATGTGTTCATAGGTGAGCAGGAAAATGGGAGTATAACTGAATTTGAATCAAGAGATGTCATATTCTTAGAGGATGAATTTCCTAAGAATGGCGAAATAGGGGAAGATTACTCCATATTTGAAACTTTGGATCAAGATAATGATATTAATGGAGTTCGTTCAAGTGGGAGTAATATGAGAAGTGATGAATTGAATTCAACTCATTCTCCATTACAATCACATGATGAGATGACATTATCATTATCTAATCCTAGTGGGAGCATAATGGGGAATGATGTGCAAAGTGTACAATCTCAAATACGGCGAACAAGTCGCCAAAGTATTCACCGTCGATGTTTTGACATTGAAGGGGAAACTTTTATGATTACTCCACAAGATGAGGATGAGCCAAGAAATATACATGAGGCTCTAAATTGCCATAATAAGAAAAAATAGATTCATACAATGAAAGAGAAAATTGAGTTAATGAAGTTAAACTAAGTTTGGGAACTGGTTGATCTTCCAAAGGGACGCAAAGCTATTGAGAACAAGTGGATTCTCAAAATAAAGCAAAAAGTTGATAGTTCGATAGAAAGGCATAAGGCTCGCCTTATGGCAAAGGGGTATAACCAATAGGAATGAATTGATTATGAAAAAACATTTTCTCCTATAGTGAGGTTTACCTCGATTTGCATTATTCTGGTAATAATGGCTACTATGGATCTTGAGTTACATTAAATGAATGTAAAGACTGCTTTCCTCAATGGAGAATTAGAGGAAGAAATATATATAGAACAACCTGCTAGTTTCATATTGAAAGGCCAAGAAGAAAAGGTATGTCAACTTTTAAGGTCGATATATGGCCTTAAGCAATCATCGAGACAATGGTATATATGTTTTCATAATACCATAATGGCATATGATTTTACAATGATTGATGATGATCATTGTGTATATATCCAAAGATCCAAAGATCAATTTGTGATCATATCATTATATGTTGATGATATAGTAATTGCCGGAAGCAATACGGATTTTGTTAATACTATCAAGAGTTGGTTGTCTTCCAACTTTGAGATGACGGACATGGGTGAGGCTGCATATATTCTTGGAGTTAAGATTTCAAGAGATTGTTTGAAGAGATTGTTATCTCTTTCGCAAGAAACATATATAAATAAGGTTCTTGAACGATTTCGTATACAAGATTGTAAACCCATAGACACTCCTATTGCAAAATGTGAAGGATTGAGCCATAGACTGTGTCCAAGGACTCCTCAAGAGAAGGAACAAATTAAACATGTTCCTTATGCTAGTGCTATTGGGAGCTTGATGTATGCTATGATGTATATAAGACCTTACATATGTTTTGCAGTTGGAATGGTGAGTAGATACCAATCCAACCCATGTCAAGCACATTGGAAGGCCGTTACGAGAATACTAAGGTATCTGAAAGGAACTGCTGATTATAAGTTGAATTACCAAGGAAATGATCGGCGACTTGAAGGCTATTCAGATGCTGATTGGGGAGGAGATTTAGATGAAAGAAAATCTACCTCTAGATTTGTTTTCTTACTGAACAATGGCACCATATCATGGAGCAGTAAAAAGCAAACGTGTATAGTCTTGTCCATGATGGAAGTTGAGTTCATGGCATTATCAGCAGTGGTACAAGAAGAAGTTTGGCTTAAGAGATTTTTGGATTATTTAGGTGTTATTGAGAAAGCTGCAAATCCATTATTGATTAACTGTGATAGCCAAGTAGCCATAGCATACACCAAAAATCCAAAATATCATGGCAAGACCAAACATATAGATACCAAGTATAACTTTGTCAAAGATATGGTTGCACGAAAGGATGTGAACTTACAGTACATATCTACGTATAGAATGGTAGCAAATCCTATGATAAAGCCAATATCTAGAGATGTGTTTTGTGGTCATGTAAAATCTTTAGGATTGCGTAGAGTTTGATGTACTGTATATTGTAATTTCCCGGAGTTGTTCACATCAATGAACTTGTGTTTTTCATTATTAATGCCTATGAATCTTTATTTAATTTTTATGCATCTTAATGCTTAGTGCATTACTTTAAGTTGAGAAAGTATGTCGGACAGATATTAGATTGGCCCACTCACACGAGTAATCGCCTCTATTTACTATGTGATAAATAGAGATGAGACTGTTTTTAATCTTATTATCTAGGTGATAATCGAGAGCTCAAGCTTAAAATACATATGTCGCATTAACTGAGTGTTAAGATGATGACATAATACTTACTATGTCCAAAAGTAAAATAGCCCACATATTTTACTTTATCTGTCTATGATGCCGGATATGAGTTCTGATGAATTTTGTGAATGAGTAAATACGTGAACTCAAGTTAGACATTGGGTATGTCTGAACTATCATCTGTAAGGTATTGAAGGTGTAGATATATGCTCCATGGGAAATGAGTTAATACCGTAATACGTATTTCATACTACGTATGCATGAGACGACCAGTAAGAGTGGCAAAAGTTTGATATCAACTTTTATGCCGTGTGAGACTCTTGAGGAAAAGAGTTCCTCAATTTTAGTGCCATCATGACTTTTATTTATTCTCAAAATTTCTATTTAGTGTTTGCTATTTTAGGATATTTCCAATGGTCATGAGTTGATTTGGTCTAATGGGACATTTCTAGAAAAGCAAGCTGAACTGAAATTGAGAGTTTGAAGGAAAGAGGAAGATCGATTTTGGAGAATCACATTGTAGTTTTGTATTCACTGGTCGATCAATTATGACTGTTTTTAGAATAATCATAATTGTGAATACAATATATATATATATATATATATATATATATATATATATATATATTGTTTAAAAGAAATCAAGAGATATAAATATAAATGTGATCAATCGATCTAGGGTACTGCATACTAAATCTACTCAGAGTGTGATGCCCATTATGAGCTGCTATATATTCCTAACAGATGTATAGCAACGAGCTCTCAAATTATGCTGGTCACACGGATTATTCACCGGTATGAATGCTGAAGAGAGGTAAAGAGAATCATGTTCGGCTTACCATGTGCAAGTGGGAGATGATGGTTTTATTAATGTGATGGACCTAAATTGGCCCGTCCACCCATGTTAGGCCTAAAAGTCCGGCCCACAAAATTAGGGCCCATGGATGGAGGGATATGATGAAGGGGCACGTTTCTTTTTGGAGGGGATGTATATAAGGGAGAAAAGAGAGGGAAGAATGCACTTTTTGGCATATTACGTATGTTTCCTCCCCCTCTCTCCCTTGAAACACCTCCAAAAGAAAAACAAATGCAAAAAGGCGACGCTCTCTTCTCTTCAAGACAAAATTGACGTCATCGGATCGAACGGGATCGGTTTTCTCTTCCTTCCTCATCGGATCGGTGTTGGTCTTTCATATCGGTGTTGGTGTTTAATGTAGCTAACAAGGTATGCTCTATTTCGTGATGTACTTTAAGATCGGTGATACATGTTTTTTTCCTGGGCTCGTCTTCCGCAAAAGTTTAGGGATTCGATTTAGTGTCGAATCCGGTTTTTGGGATTCTGACAATCCCAACAATGACTTTGTGGTTGAATCAAGGAGTCCCACTGAGCGGCACTCATCACGGCCAAGCCATCCTGGGCCGTGAATTCATGGATCACCGAACCACACCAGCTGCGGATTCTTTGTCTTTGCAGGTTCCCTTGGCATTCCTCACGGTCTCGTTGTGCACCACCATCCTCGGCCACGAACTCACCACCGCAGCCTTACCTTCGTGAATGGTGATATCTCACCACTGGCAACGTCCGCGAGGAGTCTAGCCATGTGTGCCGGATACCAGTCCCATCAGCCCCCAATGAACCACCATAGCAGCTCCCTGTTGAGCCACGCCGAGCCACCATCACAAGCTGTCGTTGATTAGGTTAGATTTAGAGAAAATCTCAATTAGGTAGTTTTTTTTATTTACTTTATCTTCACTTTTTTTTATTATTTTATATTTTGCTTGTTTAGTAGAATTATTCATTAATGTAAGATTGAGATTGCCCGACATGAAATTGCTCTAAAATTTGGGATTGACAGTTTGATTTTCGCACTCAAAATCCGACTCGCAATCGCAATCGCTTAAAAAATCGCCAATCTGATCTCCTGCCCGAGATTCGATTCACGATTTATTAAAAATTGGCAAACCCGATCTCATGCGCAAGACATGGTTTGCCAATTTGTAGATATCGATCCTATCTTATCGATTTGTCGTCATGTTGGTTGAATCAATTTTATTTTGTTAAAAGGAAAAATCCAAAAAATATTTGAGTTTAGATTAGGTTTGTTTTAAAATATCTCTTGTTATCTTGCATATTTAGAATAGAGATTTTATTTTGAATTTTTAAAAAATAAAAATAAAAAAAAGAAAACAAAAAAAAGTGCATTCATTTAGGATGTTAGTTTTTTATTTGAGTTGCATGTTTAATTATGTGTTAATTTTAATTTCGAATTTCATAAATAAAAAAAATTAGAATTAGGCCATTCTTTGTATGTCATGGCATATTAGAATAAATTGCATGTTACATTTTAAGTTTAGATTTATTTTTGCATCCTAGGTTAGAGTCTACTAGGTTAAGATAATATCTTAGTTTAAATTAGAATTTAGTTTGACCCAATCCTTAATATAAGTTGGATAGAATCTTAATCTAGATAGTTATTTTTTGCAATTTCCTTAATTTCGAATTTTATGAAAAAATAAAATTTGTCTTAGGATAAATTAGTTGCAATTTCTAGGATAGATTGCAATTTTTTAGAATAGAAAAATCATGTGCACGTCATATAGAATTAGGCTCATGAAATGCACGTCATTTAGAGATTGTTATTAGGTCCATTTAATTAGAAATTGCATGTTATTAGAATTAGTTCATTTAGTTATGTTGCATTGCATATTGCATGATTTTCATTAAATAAGTGAAAACAAAAAAAAAATTACATGTTAATTAGATTTCATATTGATGTGAATTTTGATCTAACATTACAGATGCTTTCGTTGCTTTGAGGTAAGTTTTACAATTTATTCATTGTTTATCTGGGTGTTAAATTGGTGGGTTGCGCACCTACATGGTCACCTCACATATTAGGGAAATAAATTTAAAATCAATTCAAGTTGCTTGCGAAAACATTTTTTCAAAATAAAAGAAATGGTATTGAAAGGGTGTTAGAGAAATCTAACGTAATTAAGTCCCCGAGCTCATAAATCTTTGGTTCATAGGAGTAAAGTAAATCTCCCATTACTTTATTTGGGTTTCTAATCGACCCACCAAAAATAGATTAGTGGCACTCCTAATTAAAAGATCAATTGCATGTTAAGAACTTGAACCTAAGTCGCGAATTGGTATGGGCTTGGTAGAGCCCGAGCTAAGTCTAGGCTTAGCAATCCATTAGCCAAACCCTAGATGGTGCACCCAAAAAATTAGTTACGACACAACCTGAACTTTCTGTGAAAAGGTTCTATCACAGTGCTGGTCCCCTCCCCAAAAGCTTTTGATGATGTCTCCATGTTCTTTTTCCTCCAACCAAAATGCTTCGAACTTGAACTCCTTCCTTCTTCTCTTGCAAATAGGTTGTAAAGAAAGCAAGAGTGGGCTATGGTCTAAACCTACCGCATGAAGAGGCAAAACTTTTGCATTTGGGAAAGTAATTCTCCAATCTCTTCTTCACTAGGGCTTCACCTTCTCTATTGTTGGCCCAAGTAAAAGCGCAACCTCCGGTGTCTATATCCATCAAGGAGCAATCATTAAGAAGGTTTAGAAAGGCAACTATCATGTGTTGATCAACCTCACTCTTCCCAACCTTTTTCCAACTATATAGAATTTCATTAAAATCCCCCACCCATAGCCATGGAAGTTGATTGTTGGAATGAATATAACGAACCTGATGCCATAACAGAAGTCTCTCCTGGAAATTTGTTGAAGCATGCAGGAATGTGATTCTCATTATAGATCTGCTAGTAGGATCCTTACATTCCAAATCCATATACTCCTTTGAACTCGAATTTATTTTAACTTTCACATCATCATTCCACATAAGCACAAAGCCCCTTGCGATTCATGTTGGTTGCTCTAAAACATGTTTTGGAACTTAAGTCATCTTCCCACATTATCCACCATCGTCTCTTTGTTTTTGGTCTCCATCAAGAAGACCAAGTTAGGCCATTCTAGAGCCATTAAGACTTTGATTTCTTGGAACGTCAGAGGATTGCCGAACCCTTGACAATTCCAACTTAGGATCTTCATAATGTCTTCAGTGGCTTATTAGGGCTAGCCACCAAATCCCAATCTTTACCCTCTTTTACCAATTGAACAGGGGTCTCTAATAATGCCATCCTGTAAAGAGCCTTAGAGATTAGCTCTATCTCGAGAGCTAGCCCAATCACGAACTCTATCTCCCTCTCTGGCATCAAACCTGGCAATTCATTTGAAAACACATCTAGAAACTCTTGGGCTATTGCAATGTCCTCGATCTTCAGCTCCCCAACTCTCGTATCCATGACAGTTGCCAAGTGACCTTGGTAACCCCCATCTAACAAATGGGTTGCCTCAAGTGATGATATTAAGGAAATCGAGGTTCTCCTCGACTTCCAATAAATTTGAAATTTTTACCCACTAACAAGTTAAATTAAATCGCTTTACAATAGTAGTCCATCTTAACTCGTTGCTTGGTGAGTCAGTCCATACCAAGTATCACATCAAAATCATATATGATTAAGACTATCAAATCTATCATCCTCTCTTGCTCACCAATCATTAACTTGCAATCAGGACAACCCACTGTAGCTAACACCTTATCCTTTAACGATGTCGATATGCTAACCACTGACTCCAATAACTCAGGAATCAATCCTATCAGCTTATAAACGAATGAGTTGTACCAGGGTCAAATAAAGCATAAGCAACATGGTTGTTCAGCGAAATAGTACCTGTAATCACATCAGGCAAGTCCTCATCCTGTCCTCTAGTGATAGCGTACGTCCTTCCTTGAGCTGGAGGCTTGATCAGTCCACCTTGCTGTGCATTGGGGGCACGTATCCTCGGTTCTGACCCATTGATGGCGGTAGTGGCAACTACAGTGGTCCCGTCGGTCTTCTGGGACAATTCCTAACTATATGACATTGCTGGCCACGTTCATAACAAGCACCAGGCCTTGAATGACATGGGGCTGATCCATGTTGTCTTCCACAAAAACGACACATGACATTCTGTCTTGGCGCTAACTTTCCTATCCCACCTTTCCTATTAGGCCAAACATGATATCTTTCTCCAGTCATAAGTTTCTTCCAAAACCTATTTTCATTCCTGCTTGAGTTGAACTTCGATCCAAATGAGGCAGCTTGCTCACTTTGCTCTCTCTCCATTAACTGGGCCCGTTCATATAGGTCATTGTAGTCCTTCAAATTGAATGGCACCAGCAAACTCCTCAATTCCGGTCTAAGCCCATCTCTGAACCTTCTAGCTCAGTCTACCGGATCCTCGATGAGTCTAGCGAACTTCGCTTCGTACTGATCTACCGTTAGCGTCCCTTAGCGAAGGTGCTAGAATTCGTCATCTTCAGTTCCCAAGCACTATCAGAAAAGTACTTGCTGTTGAATACTTCCACGAAGGCGTTCCATTTCAGAACCATACCTTCTAGGAACACCACTCCTCTAGTGGCTTTCCACCAAGTACTCACGTTTCCTTGCAACTGGTATCCCCCAAGGACTATTTTTTCTGCCTTGGTGCACATCAATAGTGCAAAGGCCTTCTCCTAATCCTGGATCTAGAGGGCTATAGCTTTGAGGTCTCTTACACTAGTGAACCTCGGTGAGTTCAACTTCAAAAACTGTTCAACAAGCTTATGCATAGGCCTCTCTATCTCCATAACCATGTTCCCAAGTGGAACTTCGGCAGGTGCAGCAACGGCAGCAATGGCAGCGACAGCAGCATCAACAGCGACATTGGTAACAATAGTGGCGGCTGCGGTAGCGATGACTGAAGTGATGGCGACGACAGCTTGATTCTGGGCCTGCTGCCCTGCCACATTTCCAAGCGTCTCTAGCACCTGCACGATCCTATCTATCTTAGAATCGCTAGGGGCTGCTACCCCAATACCAATTAGAGGTGGTGCTACTCCACTAACGCTGGCTTGAGACGGCACTTTACCACGACCACCTCGGGTACCAACCCTTGTCGACGTCCTAACTTGAGTCGCAGGTCCAATAGTTCTCTTCTTATGAGTCATCTGCTTCCGATCACTCATTATGTAGACTTTCTACAAAACTTGTTCCCAATTCCATACAAAATTAGAAACTGAGTGATCCTCACAAAATAATCTACCAATCAACTATCAATCACATGCATCAGCACCAAATAAAGGATGTTCCTACTAACTATCCCATGAATCCTCGCACCTTATCAATCCAGCTATCGACTAGCTCTGATACCACTCCGGGTGGGGATGTCATGCCCCGATCCTCGAGCGCATACCCATCCCTTGATGGTCGATATATTTGCGACGTCCCAAGACGTGTCGTCGACTCATTCATTTTATTATACATGTGGAAGCAAACAAATGAATCCCATGACAGTAAACAACATGGGATAGAAAAACAAGAAAATTGATTCATAGCCAAAACACGCTTTTATATACACACTGAGTCATATACAAAAGTCTACCAAAAGACCTATATACAAAAGTTTAGATCAAAAATGGGCTACAAAGATTCTAAACTCCAAGCTCTCCAATCCTCGACTCCAGATCCTCCACGACACCATTAAGGGTGTCAATATCCAAATGTTGCCCTATCTCCCATTCCCCTGTCTCGATGGGAGGCCCGTCAAACCACCTATAGGACCCTCCCCACTCCCATCAGGCTTATGAAGGTACCGCGCTTTGAAACGATGAGGTACCAGGTGGGGTAGACCCTCATAGACCCAAACAGTGGACTCCATAAGCTCATGAGTCAAGTCAGTTTCGGAAACTGGGATATAGGAATACTGAAAGTCTACCTCCCTCGGAACCCAATAATGTACATGACACTGTTCCATCTTAGGACTTGAAAAGAGATGGGTCCACGACGAGATAAGACAATGTCTCAGCAAGTTCACCCCCTAAACTCCAACTAGGAAGAAAATACGCCTAGGGCATTATAACCACACAGCCACACAATCATAGAGACTTACCTCGTCTTGGATCCTTCCTGCATGTCAGTACAATTCATATCACAGACATAAACAGTATTCATACTCAAACAATTGAAACACCAACACTTTCATCTCAACAACACAAGGGGTCCCGAGTATATGGTCAAATCGTTATGGCACATTCCATTTCGTGCCATATAATTTTGTCACATAATCTAGTGCGTTAATTTCACTCAGCATGTTTTCCAATTGTTAATCACGGCCACACATGGGCACGGCTTACTCAAAGTTTGGCGGTCTACTGGCATAGCCAAGCATCATCTCGCCCTATCAAGCACGGCAATATCACAACATTAACGACATTCCATAAAGGAGCATTGGTCCAAAATCTACTGCGATCGGCATCCATTGGTAGGGCATCCTATATGGGGATACGTCTAGCTCAACAACTTAGGACGGGTTCTTTTAACCAACACACAACAATTCAATCTCAACTCAGGACACCGTGCATTGCACTTAAATGTCTCAATTAAAATAGTGAACTTGGCATATTTTATTCGTATTAAAAATACACGGTAAAATAATCGTGTGTGAGTACACGGTCAATTCGAACCAGAAAAATTGATACCCTTCCTATTCAAATCCCACTATTTGATATAGTTTTTAAAACCACTTTTAGTGTCAAAATGCGACACCCAATAATTTCTGAATGATTACCAAAATTTTCAAATTTTGAATCAAATACTAAAAATTACAATTACTCAATTTGCACAATTTAACACTCAATTACAGAAAGTAACCATACCATTGCAATCAGTACAAAATTACAGTCACCGGCTATCCCGATATAATTTCCAAAAAATATAAATTAATTAAATAATACAAATTAAATACCATAAATGCTCACTTATGCCAAAAATGCTAATCTAACCACCTAAACAGGCCTAGAAAAATTCTGAACCTAACTAGATAAAAAGTACAACTTATCTAGCCCTCAATTTATCTAACCTAACCACCTAACATGCACAAACAGATAATTAAATCATTAATCAATTCTAAATAACCACATAAACCCTAATTAACCTAAACTAATCACCCATTAAGTATCATTAATTCTCTAAATAGAGTTTAGTACATAAACTCACCAATTTAGCATTCCAATGAGTTCGTGGCGACGGCGGCGTGGAGACAAGCGATAAACAATCTAACGGCGGCACCAACCAAGGCCCGGAAGGGATCTAAAATGGGCCTCGAAGACTTATGGCTTTTGCTGGCTTCGATCTTTGGTCGTAGTTGCAAGAGGCATTGGCTGGGCTAAAACGAGCAAGGTGATGCGGCAAAGATGGCAACAAGGCTAGATGGGCGACGATGGCTACTAAATGGTGGCAAACGACAGCTGGGTGAGCTCAACGGTTGCCTAGGAAGCTCGGGACTGGAAGGGACGATGGCCTAGGCGCGAGCAAGCAAGATGACGAGTGCAGGACAGCAATGGCATGACGGGCTTGTAGTAGTGTGCGATGGTTCCGGTGGCTCAGGAGGTTGTCGATGGGCAAGGGGGAGGTGCTGCTCGGTTTCTCTGGTTTCTCTAAGCTTCAAAACACTACAACAATGAATAAAGGCAGATCGAATGAAGAAGAAGAAGCTGCTAGAAATGGAAGGGGCCATAGAATATCTAAGTTTTTGCCCCACCACCCCTTGGTTGTCATCCTCAGCCATTTGCAGCCTTCAAGCTTCCCAAACAAGCTTCCCAATGGGCCCAAAAGGTTGTCTTCCCCTTGGCCTACGAATTTGGACAATTGGCCATCCAATTTGGTTCAATTCCCCTTCAGTTCTCCTTCAATTGAGCTCCATTTGGTCCCCATAAATTCAACCAAGATGCAATTGTCCCTCTTAGGATTTTTTTATAATCAATTGAACCAACTTGATTCCGAAAAACGAGACCAAAAACGACCCTACTTTGAATTTTTGTCAAAAATTTTGGTTTGCAAAAAAATCTTCGAAAGCTGAGTCGGCGGTCCTAAAATGAATCGTGACATGACAAAAATTCAAATCAGGTTTAAATTCACGATTAATTTCAATCTGATGCGATTTTAGCGTGACTTAACTTACCGGGTAGCTTTTAGGAATTTTTAGTGCAATTGACCTGTGGTCAATTATTTTCAAGCCACAATGTACATTTTCGACACATTGGCGACTATCGATTATCGTAAAAATCTCGAGATTTCAAATACGGGCACACGGTACAGAAATGACAAAAAAATCGGTTTAGTGCCGTTTAGCATAAATTTTGCAATTAGGTGGAATCACTCACACACTAATCACATATCTCTATCGAATCAATCTATCTCCAATCTCGATTGATTTTAATAGTGCCATAATGACCATTGCAAATTAGCACGGTCGAGTAGTCGATTCTTAGTCGAATTCTTAAGTCTATTACGTTTAGATTCCTTAACAGCTTCACATGATAGACTAGTTATCTTGTAAGTGGTTAACTCAGAGAAAAGAACTATAAGTAAGTTAATGAAAAGCCCAACTTATTCAATTAAAAACAGAATCTGAAATTCGAGATGTCACATTCTAGTTACATTAGCTGCTTCCCTCTCCCTATTTTAGCTGCCGGAATTTTCTCCCCTCCATCTATTACCTCATTTGAAGAAGGGCTTTCTACTCATTTTTTGCTCCCAGTTGGATTAGCATTTGTCTCAGCTTCTACCCTTGTGGCGATTTTCATGTTGGATGGCGAAATGGGAGTTTCAAGTACATACTCTTCCTCCTCATGATTAGGAACAACCTTTTCATAAAAGGCTTCCCAATGCGGACTACAATCACGCACTTTCCCGTTGAGCCAAGGGCCATATTTGGGAAAAGTACCAAAAAAGTCCTAAACCTATTGCATTGGTACCAATTCAGTCCAAAACTTTTCAATTTGACCAATTCAGTCCTAAACCTTTTAATATTGATACTAATTCAGTCCATCCGGCCAATTTTGGTTGGCCAGCGCCGACGTGGACGTCGGCCGGTGGTTGGAAGCTAACATGGCAATTTTAATGATTTTTTTATGATTTTTTCAAAAATTTTATTAATTTTTATTAATTTTTTTCTTTTTCCTTTTCTTTTCTGCTTTCTTCTTCATAGTTGCTAGCGAGCCTCCGGTGAGACTGGCCACTGGGCGAGGGCCGCAAAGCCCTCGCCTGCCGCCAGCAAGGGTCGCGGACCTCACCCGACCTCTCTTAGAGCCGCCGGCGAGGCGGCTACGCTCGGATCTAGGTGGGGCTAGCCTCGCCGCGGCTGGCGAGGCCATGGCGGCCATCGCTAGGGTAGAGGTGAGGGCCGCGAAGCCCTCGCCAGCCGTCGGCGAGGGTCGCGACCCTCGCTTGGCCTCGCCTTGGCCTTGCCGCCGAGTCCCCCACGCCTCCTCCGCTGTCAACCCCGGAGTTTCTCAACCTCATCACCACCGCCCTCACCTTCATGAAATCCCAATTCGAGGCCCTGGTCCCCCACATCCCGCGCCTCACGCCGCTGCTTCTCCTCCCGATCTTTGCCTCCGAAACCCTAGCCCGCCGCCCTAACACCCTCCTCTCCTTCTTCCGATGGTACCGGTCCCACAACCCATCCCTCGCCTGCTTCCCGTCCCTCCTCCTCTCCCTCCTCCCACGGCAAGGCTAGGGCGAGGTCGAGCAAGGGTCGCGACCCTCACCTCCGCCATGGCGATGGTCGCCATGGCCTCGCCGGCGGCTCTGGGAGAGGCCAAGCGAGGGCTGCGACCCTCACCGGCGGCAGGCGAGGGCTTCGCAGCCCTCACCCAGTGGCCGGTGAGCCTCACTGGAGGCTCGCTAGCAACTGCGAAGAAGAAAGCAGAAAAGAAAAGGAAAAAGAAAAGAAAAAAGAAAAAATTTTAAGAAAAAAAAGAAAAAAATCATTAAAAAAATCATAAAAATTGCCACATCAACGTCCGGCCACCGGCCGATGTCCACGTCAGCGTCGGCCGGCCAAAATTGGCCGGATGGACTGAATTGGTACCAATATTAAAAGGTTTAGGACTAAATTGGTCAATTGAAAAGTTTAGGACTGAATTGGTACCAATGCAATAGGTTTAGGACTTTTTTGGTACTTTTCCCGCCATATTTCCCTACCTTATTTCCTACCCAATTTGTTTGTTCATATGGGATCTCTTCACAATATGAGGCATAGTGACCAATTTTGCCACATGAATAATAGAAATGAGGGAAGCATTCGTATTTAAGTTCCACCCATAAGTTCTTGTTCCCAATCTTGACTAATGCCCTTGTTTTTAGAGGAGTTGAAAGCTTGAGCTCCACCTTTACTTTGCCTATTTTATATGGGCCATTGCCTCTGGATTTTAGTTGTATTTCCTGACTGCACCCACTTTGCTAGCAACATCAAAATAGACCTCTTCTATAATCCACCCCGGAGTTAAGTCAACAATGTGAACCCAAAAATTATATTACAAAAAATCATTGCAATGTTCCGGAACATCTGGTTCACACTGCTTCAGCACCAACATATCACTAGCAAAGGACCATGGCCTTCATTTGAGCACTCTCTCCTTTTCCTCTTCGGACTCGAATACAAATAAGGAAAATCTCAACTCTTTCTGGGAACACTCCATCATTTCTGATTTCCATGCCTTCTTCATTGTGTTGCAAAATGCTTGAAAATTCAAATTGGGGTTAGAATATAGCTTACCGAAAAGAGTAAGATTGCATTCTATGCGTTTGTTGGAGGGGATTTCCTTCTGCACTTCTACTACATCATCTTCTGACCACAGGTGGCCTAAACTCTTACATGGGGCAACAAGACGAAGTTGGTTCTCCTCCTTGTTCTCCATTTAGGCAACTATTACATGTTCACTTCTAGAGGCTGGATTGAGGGCTTACTACAAAGTTGCTACCTAATGGCTTTGTGGATTTGAGAAGGGGTCGATTGAAGGGAACTCTAGCATTATTGTGGGCACGGAAGCTAAAATGCCCATCGAAGCATAGAAACTGAAGATACAGGAATATAGGACTAGAATTGATGGGCGTTATTGGGACATGGAGGGAGCGAGCGGGGTCGATCGATTGAACCCTACTGGATTTTAGGGTTTTGATTATTGGTTGTCGGGTTGGGTCGGGATGCTTGGAGATTAGCTTAGATGGCTTTTCCAAAATGCTGGCCACAAAAGAACTTCATTTGGGATGGAGGGTGTAGATTCTAAGGGGATTTAGGGTTTGGGTGTCGAGCACCCATGGAAGGGAAGAGGTAAAACTCTACATGCAAGAGATTTGAAGGGTTGGAGATTTAGATTTTGAGTGGGTTTAGCATTTGGGTGCGTTCACTCCCATGGAAGGGAATGGGTGAAGCTCTAGATGATCCCATGTTAATTTGCCAAAATTGATGCTAAATTTGGATTGCCTCTACGAAAGTAAGCTCATTGGTGATGTAATTGCTCAAACCATGAAGAATTGATTGGAACCCCTGATTAGAGCTGAAATTGAAATTTTTACTTATAGTTTAAGGTATTGTTGTCATGATATATATTACGGACTTAGACATGAGGGCTTGGCTATGGAGTGTTACAACCTAATTTGGAGTGGTGGCATTACCAAATACAATTTCATTGGATGGCTAATTTGTAGAGATAGATCACCGATAGTAAAGATTGTAGCAACAGAGGGCAAAGATTTAGTGGCAAGACTCTTCAAAGTATCTTTCCTAGAAACCATGTATTGCATTTGGATGGAGCACAACCATAGACAGTTTCAAGACAAATCAATTCACATCCATATTATTTTTAACCAAGGTGCGTAAAAATAAGAGGCAAAGCTTCACTTTACCATAAAATTAAACCTTCCTAGTCAAATGTTGTATTGGCTACTATGTAGAGGCTTCCTACCTCCATCTTTTTGAATTATTAGATCTATTATAATGCCAAGGGATGCCCCTAAGTTGTTGTACTTCATTTGCTCTATAATATTTACATATTAAACAAAAAAAATTATAAAAGGATTTTCGTCTAAAAATGAATAGAAATGAACTAGTTTTGTTTTTAGCCAATTTAGAACTATAATCCATAAATTGGAAATAATTGATTCTTAATCGATTTTTGTGAATTTTTTTATGCTAAAATCAAATTAAAGTAAAAAGAAGATTTGGGGTTTTAATTTTGTTAAAGCGTTGACTAAAAGTTAACATTTTAGTGAGTAAGCACTAAAATGTCAATCAATGGTCAAAATTTGATTTTTTTTTTTAATTATCAATGCAAAAGTTAAATTGAGACTATTTTGGAAATTTTTTACGTAAAAAACCGAATTTTGACTCAAGGTTAACTTTTTGGTCAATGGGTTGACTGAAATGTCTACTTAAAAGTCAACACTTTGACTTTTTGAGATTTTAATAAAATTGAAAAGAAAATGAGGTTAAAATGAAGGACTAATATGGAAAAAAAATGCAAAATAACTCTTTTTTATTGAGAAATAGGTTCCGCTGTGATCGGAAACCCTAGTTCTAACTTTTTAACCTTTAACAATGCATAGGCTGAAGATCAAGTGTCAATAAGTTGGTCGGCTAGTAGAAAGACAAACAATAAGAAGAGTTTTTATTCCTCATTTTAGAACAGAAATGACTCATTTCTAATTTAGAAATGGAAAAGTAGGAAATTTTCATTCTCATTTATATTTCAAACCTATTTTTGGAATATAAATTTGTTCCGAAATTATGTTACTAGACAGATTTCTATTTCAAAGCTATTCTTAGGAAAAGAAAAATAGATCTTGCCAAAAATAAAATAGTCATCATGCGCGCCTAAGTCAACCAAGCTATCTATTGACTCTAACATTTGGACATTTTTTTTTTTTTGGGTGTCAACAATGAATTAAATGATGGTTTTCTTTGTGCAATTAATTTTTTTTCTCTTGCACATTGCAATGCCCTTTTCAAGAATATTTTGGCGTATCCTCTCGATGAATCCTTATTAGATCACATGTGTAGATATTGTTCTTAATAACTTGGCCGGTCAAATCAAATGCTCCACGTAAGATGCCAAGAGAAAAATGCACCCAAGAAAGTCCCAGGTCTTACCTAGTAACCCTGTAGAGAGAGAGAGAGAGAGAGAGAGAGAGAGAGCACGCAATTGGACGTAAGAACTAGATCAAAGACCACCCAATAAATTATTGCGCATCTAGCTTAGATCTTCCTTTCCAAGGAAAGGATCACAACAGCTGTGAGTGAATCGACTCAACTTCTATTTAAGGACGGGGCCAACCTTTCACATATTTTGATGCCGCATGCAAAAAGTTAATCAAGTTTTCTTTCCATTTTTCTCTCAAACTATCAAATTTCAGGGCCCTCTTGACGTTCCAAACCCATCGGCTATGCACCCCCAAAAACGGTGAATGCTTACCCAGTCAATTTGTAGGGGAGTATACACCCCCCATTCCTCCATGGAATAAATAATTTTCATCAAAATGAATTACCTTAGCTGGTATGGCTCCAACACTCTATATACCATGTCCAAGTTCAAATCACGCTATCGATAGTTATCAGATCTTTAGACCAACTATAAGACTTTCTAGGTGTGTGGCATGCCCTACCCTTGGCATGGGTAACCTCCACTCCCCCTAAACTTTTTCATAGAAATATACATACATACATACATACATACATACACACACACATATATATATATATATATATATATATATATATTCCCGTAAATGGTATCAAACCGAGCTAGCAACCGGTGCTTCCTTCAGCTGGACCGCTGGTTTTGTGATTCTATTCCTATGAGCCCATAAACGATCTCACTCAAAACACGTTTTGCCACTTTAAAAGCAAAACCAGCAATTTGTAGCCTTCACGCGTACTATTATGGTGAATACGCTTTTAAGCCAAGGGACGCCAGCTTTGACAAGGAAGAAGGTGAGTATGTCTGCATTCTATGCAAGCCAAGCAAAATTATATGTCGAATAAAGGAACCCCAAACTATTTACCGGACTCTTTTCAAATATTATTTTATGGACAATGCCACATTATAAGCACGCATTAAAGTACTAAAGTCATGTCTTTATTTTGGGAGTTCGGTACAGGTCTAACTTTGATAATTTTTATAAGATAAAGCAACGAAAGTCATACCCCCAAAAAAATGGTCAACTCATTAGCTTTCACGGAATAGCTTTGGTAATCGACGCTTGGAAGAATCAATGATTTTTTTACAGATGAAAGCTCCCTCAGATGGACCAATCACCGGGTTTCCCTTATTTGAAAAGTCAAAACATTCCTTCAAAAATTTTCTCGAGGCACAAAGTGCATTGAGCTTAACTTTGTTTATTCACAATTCTCTCGCTTCTTGTTCTTTTTTCTTTCTGTTTTTTTTTATTTCCCTTTTTACCAGCTCATCAGAAATCGAGCGATTCCAACGAGGAGAGTGAAGCCTTAGCTGTCCTTCTCATCCCAGCATGTCACCTTCCACCTTCGCCAAAACAACCTAGTCATCAAACAAATCTGGCGCTCTCACATATTACCCGCACTGGGATCGTCATTATCTAACGTGGAACACACCGTTTTCTCTGCTTTGTAGGCATCATTCCAATACACGCCCAATTTCTCCCCCTATAAATGCCCTCCCTCTCGCCTATTCCATTACCACGTAGCGCACTTTAGCAACAAGACTCTTCTCTCTCTTCTTTTTGCCCATTTCTCTCTGTTGGCTCTCTGATCTTACACATACATATATACACGGCGTTCCTGTAATAGCTGTACATTTCGGAAGATGGCGAAGCTTACTTTGGCAACTTTTCTTCTGGTGGCTTTTCTCGTCAGCTCCTTCTTCTTTGATGCCACCATGGCCGGCTCAAGTAAAACTCCTTTTATCTCAATCTCTCCTGGGCGTTTCAGCATTTTTTTTTTTCTTTTGGGATGGTCTTCTTGAAATTTTAATATATTGAATGTGAGTTTTGTCGGTTTTGTGGGTTTCGAAGGCTTTTGCGACTCCAAGTGCGCGGTGAGGTGCTCGAAGGCGGGAAGGAAGGACCGGTGCTTGGAGTACTGTGGGATTTGCTGCGACAAATGCCAGTGCGTCCCGTCCGGGACATACGGCCACAAGGACGAGTGCCCTTGTTACCGGGACATGAAGAACTCCAAGGGAAAGCCCAAGTGCCCTTAATGTGGTCCTTTTCTCGTTATGTAGTATGGCCAATATGAATATTTTGCTGCGTCTATGATTATGCAGTCGAGTGTACTTTGTCCATATCGTTGGTGATGATTCTGTGTAATAATACCGTGAGATGTATTTCTTTTTTCCTTTTTTTTTTTTGGGGGTGATATCATCCCTTTTATCGTGCTTATTGTAAACCACATAACTAATAAATCTCTACCTCCCTTCCTCACACGTCACATATATTAGCGTTTCTTCTTAGGAAAGCCTCGGGGAAAACCGTGAACATGTATTATAAATACATAAAAGCGACACATGACTTGTGATGCAATTCAATGGAGTGATCATGCATTGCGATTTGTATCCAAAGCGGTGATCATCCGTCTCAAAAGCTTCTACCTGAAAAATGACCAAACTAAAATATATGACAACGGAAATCTGATATTCGGTAAATGCAAAATCCATTCCAACCTAGTAATATTATTTATTGCATTTATATCTATGAAGTTTCTCTAGACCCACATGTCTCAAGCTTCTTCTTCTTCTTCTTCTTCTTCTTTTTTTACCAGTTCCACTTTATCCATTTCAAAGACAGGATAAGAGGACCTAGGACATTGGAGAATGTATATTCCACTAAACCATAAAAATTACTTCAGTAAAGACAAAGGAAAAAATAAAGGGAACTCGCGCATGTTGGTTTTTGCATTATATGAAGAAACATTTGGCTATTTCTTTTATCGGAATCGAAGAGGTCCAAATAGGTCTTCGCAATTGTAAAAACTGCGTAACAACAAATAATTTATGGGATCGCTACACCATTTCGTTCTGTCGTATTTAAGCACATATACAAAATAATTAGAGCCTTGTTAGAAAAGGAAGAATTAAAGGGGAAAAAACGAACGAAAACCTTAAAAGATGGGAAATGTGGAACCGATAAGAGCTCGCCACCTTTGAATTTCCATTTGCCTAGGCACCCTGTTTGTTGAAGATGGGCTTTCCTTCATACGGATTGGATCTCCATGGGACCACGGAGAACCCTTGCAAGCTCACCACCTTCGACAATTTCAGAGCGTAAAGGATTTATTTTCAAGTAGCTTATAGTTTGTACGATAGTTGGGGACGCCGAATGTGTATGTGACATAGGATTGGAGTGATAGATTAAATTGTCCAAAAATTCATAAACTTATTATACAATGGCCAATTAAGTCTTATATCTTTCAAATGTTTAAAGTTAATTATAATTTTTTTTGATGATTTGTCAATAAAATCATTTTAGTTAATTTTGGCGGGAAATCGCTAACGTAGCAGCCTTGTCAACATCGGCTGTCCTACAAGGCAAGATCGGCAGTGGCATGGATAATTTTTGCAATTTTTTAATTTTCTGATTTTTTTCTTAGTTTCTTTTCTTTTTCCTTTTTCTTTTTCATTTTTTCCCTTTTTCCCTTAGTCGGCCATCGACAAGCCTCATTGATGGCTAGCAAGGGTACCCCTTGCCACCCTTGGGCTAGGGTCCCTCACACCTAGGGTGGGCAAGGGCGGTTGGCATTGAGGTCTGTCGATGGCTGACCGAGGGAAAAAAAAAGGAAAAAAGAAAATGAAAAGAAAAGAAAAGAGGAAAAAATTCAGAAAATATAAATATTCACAAAAGTTATCTACATCAGCATTGACTATACCATGTTTGACAATTGACCCTATAAGCCATCATGTCAACAAATATTTGACCAAAATTAGCGAGGAGTATTGAATTGATAAATCATCAAAAAGTTTAATATTAAATTAACACAATCAAATAATTTATCACTAAATTGGTTTTTGTACAACAGGTTTAGGACTTTGAGTTGAATCGAAATATAACATATAATGCGATAATCGACAAGCTCACCGGGGGAGAAACATGATGTGTGAACCAAAATAAGGGCACTCCTTTGTCGTGATGCATAGCATAATAATGGATTGAATTCTTTGAATGCCATGTCCTTCGCCTTCGAAAAGGAAGCAAACAAGAAATTTGTCATCGGGCCTGAACTTGCTAAGCCTATAAAAAAGAAGCCCACTACCGTTGGGCTCGAAGGAAACCACAACTGCAAGTCAACCCAATTCTCAAGTTGAACACGACTCTCCCGTGGGAAACATGACACATAATGGTCATGTCCTATTGTCTTGTATCCATCAAGATTAAAGCACGCTTCCCACGCCTCTTTGAAACGATAGTACCAAATTAATTTGGTCTGGCGATACTCATGGGTACTCAAGAATCACGTGTGTCAATGCGAGTTTTGTGATAAGTAGTGGTCTTGTGATCGTAGTTAGCTCTTGGAGTAGTTCTAAGATATTAGAACTCTTTAACTTTTTGGTTAACTGCAAACATAAGTTCAATCACCCTCAAATCTATAGCTTTGGTTTATCTAGGCAAGCAACTGTAATTGACCTTTTTTCTCCATCTAGCCAGACCATTAGGACAGTGTTGGAATCATGGGAACACCCCCTGCCTATCCTTTCTCAGGTCCCGGTCTGGATCTCTTTATCTAGCTAGGAAACTCTTTTGGTTTACTCTGGGTTGCCTCGGCGTGGCAAGCCATCAGAAGTAAGAAGAATTGGGTTTTTTGGGCTGCTTTGATCTGGAACAATATGATCTCTCTAAGATATCAATTCAATATCTGGCTTATAACCAAGAACCGGCTTCCCACCCAGGCTTTGCTTCTATCAATCGGTAGGATTGAGCATGCAATGTGTGCCTTTTGTAAGTTGATGCTAGATTCGATCGATAATCTATTTTTTGGTTGTTGCATCATAGCCAACTTTGCCTTCTTTTGGGCAGCTAGATGCACAACAGACCTTGGTCGGAGAACCTTAAGTGAGCAATCGGGTTTCTCTTTGGTAAAGATTTCTATCATTTCATTGCCCCTTTTTCTTTTGCTGCTCTTTGCCATATCATTTGGAATAACAGGAATGATATTCTGTTTAGAGACCATATTTTAGAGGTTCCGGCGGAGAAAAGTCATCTCATTAAAGTGGTGAGAGATAATGCCTTAACGTTCATAAATGTTGAGGAGAGTATGAGAAATAGGAGATTTCAACGAAGCTGGAGTATTGATCCTTGTATTTTCTCTTCTACACCAATGGAGCTTTAACGTTCTCAGTGTGGGTGCTGTTGGTTCCTGCTGGACAGCTGGAGGCTGCTTGGATGGGTGGGTTCGGCTCCCTGTTTGTTTTGTGGGTGATGGTCTTTTGGGGTCCTCGTCACTGTGGCTGTGATGCGATTGGCAGAGCTGCTGACTTTGGAGGCTGCTGGTGAGGATCGCTTGGCTGTTGGCGCGAGTTGCTCGTCTTTTGGGGTTTTCCTGGGTGGGTTGCCATTATTTGGTTGGCTGGATGCCTTCTTTTGGTTGGCTGGTCCTCTTGCACTGGTTCTGCTTTGTTGGTTGTGTTGGTTTAGCTGTGTGGCTTCTTGTGCCGTTGTTAGGATATTGTTTTATTTCGGCACCCTTCCACTCATTATAACTTTGTCTCATTTTAAGTGTAAATTTTGGTGCCGTGATCCTTTTATATAGGTTGGTTAAAGCTCAATATATTTATTATTCTTACCAAAAAAAAATAAAAAACATAATTTCAATCACGTAATACAAAGAGCAAAAGCTGCTTCGTACTGGAATTCGTAGAAGCAACTTGTAGACGCTGGTTTGGAACTATCGTACTAACGCTGCCATCTGGGATTCACGAAAAGATTTAATAAACCACCCCTATATTGAAAATCCGATTGACTTGCAAGATTCGGAGAGGCCTATAAGAAGACCAAACCTTGAGTAGAACAAAGCTGATTGCAAGTACTTGAGAACAAGAGAAATTGAGGCATTTCAACTGTTCTGGAGCCTGTCTCTTTGAGAGCTCAATTTAATGTTGGTAGAAGTGTGCAATCCCATTCGTAGATACATCAGAGAAGTCATTGCACTTGAAGAAAAAACATTGTCTTTAAGAGATGACAAAGTGCGCGAGAGACCCTTTATAAATACCGGTGTAGTTTATAAGTTGGGGAGTGTCTCTACTATGCTATATATATAGGGTTTGCAAGAAGCCGTTGGAGGGGTATGATGGTGGCTGGTTTCCATAGCAGGAAGCTATAGAAGAAGCCTGGCTTTTGCTCGGTAGAAGGTTTTATGCATATAACAAAGCGGTGTTTTTTTCTAAAATAGCGAACTTCAGTCTAATTGAACGATTAGAGCCGGAAGAGAGGATGTATGCTTATTAAGCCGAACCAATGTCAATCTGGCCTGTAGTTTCTATTACCCTGATCTCTTTATTTTCTGCACTTTATTTACTAGTTCACTTTTTCCTAGAAGACCAAATTTGACGAAGGAGTTAGGTTCTGCAAAACTAGTTTGTCTACAAGAGAAACGAGTTTAGTCTTTTTTGGTTGCTTACTGGGCCTAATGCTAGCAGGAAAAGTCATACTTTGTCCTTTCTTTAAAAGCATTTGAGAACCATATTATTGCATACATGGGAACGCCCTCGTAATTTTGTTTCACATGTTCTTATCACAATGAGCAACATGAAATTTAGAAAGATCGTCAACCGCATGAATCCGCAAGACCTGAGGAGATCGAGGACGTCATGGGTATGAAAAATGGCCTCACGTGTCCTTGGAGCGTCTCGATCAATTCGAAGAGCTCCACAAACTTCGAATCCTTTACATCGTGTGGCTCGTGGAACTCGCCCGAATGATATTCCAATTCTATTTTGAAATTTAAATTATTTATGGAAAAAAAAATTGTTTTCAGTGATTGCCGACCATTATATTTTTGAAGCATGTATACAGCGGGTAATTTGTAGCATGCTGATGTTGATGTTGATCTTGTCCACAAAATACTACTGCATCGGGAGATTTCTTCGAACTATACCACATGGGGCCCTTCTTCAGCGTGGAACATTATGATTTGCATACTATTGTCGAGATCATGCTCTCTAGTCACTTAAATTTTTAGAAGAGATGATTGAGCACTCAATTTTGCAAAGTACCCAAGCCTTTTCAACTGGAGCATTATATGCTCAAATTTACATTATATGTAAGATCAACATATTCAACTTTCGGCAGTCCCCATCTCCGACCCCAAGGAAGCCTTCTCAACTAAATCACCATAATTGAGTCCCTCCATTAAAAGAAAAAAAGAAAAAAATGGAGGTCGTGGTCGTAGAAATGCAGAAAATACTGAGTTTTATCCAAGAAATCAGGGAGATTAAAGAAGGTAAGCACGTCTAGGATAGAACCCCATTTTAACCTATCATAAGCCTTGGACAGATCACTTTTTCACAATCGTAAGACCTGACTTACCACGCTTATTATTCATACAATGAGCCATTCCTCACACAGCAGTGACATTAAGCAGTGAAGCTGCTTTTGAAAGGAGAAATAGGATCATCAAGTAACCCTCAAAGTACGCTAGCGAGAATTGTTGTGTTGCACAAACAAATGAGAAGAAGTAGAAGCAAAAGCTTTTATTGAATCATTCAGGACAGGTGGATCACGGATCCAACTGCCGTCATCCTTCTTGAGTGCACCAATACCATTAGTTAATGGTGAGAATTACCGAAAAAATCATAAAACCATTGCAATGGTACTAATTCAGTCATAAATCATTTAATTAACTCAATTCAATCATAAATCATTTTATGTTGCTATCAATTTAATTCATCCAGTCAATTTAAATCGAAAATTGTTGGCGTTAATGTCAGCACTCCTATGTAGCACAATTGGTGCTAATATGGACATTTTTTAAAAGATTTTTAGTATTTTTAGTATTTTTTTGCCTTTCTCTTTTCTTTTTTGCCAGTGGTTGCCACAGGTTATGGCCAATGAGGGCTGGCCTCGCTGAGCCATCTTGGGCAATAAAGAGAGTGCCAGCAAGCCAAACAATCCCTAAAGCTCACCCTCGCTGACAAAAAGAAAGGGAAATTAGAAAAAAAAAAGAAATTAAAGAAATTAAGAATTATTTAAAAAATATATGTAAGTGTCAACTGTGTCATTTAGGATGATCAACGTCCCCAAATTGCTATCAATATAAGAAGGTTTAGGACTTAATTGGCACAATTGAAAGGTTTAAGACTAAAGGTACATTTGGTTTAGCATTTTCAAAGCCCCTTGAAGCCCCAATGCCCATTGAAGAAAAATTGAGGTGTTTGGCAACCATTCTCCAATGGGCTTTCAAGTGAAAGTCAGCCATTGGGAATGCTAAAAGCTCAAGGCAGGTCTCCACTTGCTTTTAGCTTTCAATATTTTCGGAATGCTAAAGGGCTCATTTAATGAAAATAGTAAGTTGCCTATTTTGCCCTCAAAACTTTACTGAAAAACCACTTTTGCCAACTTTGAAAACTAAAAACCCTAGATCTCGTTCTGCCCCTCCCCCCCTTCCATCACTCTTTCCTTTGTGACGACCGCTTCTCGCTAAATTGCGCTCTTCGCTCGAATGCACTTTTCCTTTTCTCGCTCAAGTGCTCGTCCTCTACAGGTTCGACTCTCCTCTCTCCCTCTCTCTCTAATGGATCCGCTTTCAATAGCTTAGATTTGAGAAGTAACCCAAGCCCTGCCTCCTTTTTCGTTGTGCTTGTCGTTTTTGTTGCAATGATTGAGTTTTCGGTGATGGCAATAGTGGTTTTCATTTGTGGTTGTTATGAATTGTATTTTCCTTGGAGTTTTTATCTGCTCATAATTCTTGACCCAAATTGTTTGACTTCAAGTTCTCTATTTGTAATTTTTTTCTAAAATTATGAAGTATTCAATCGTACCCAATCCTTTTTTCCTTTTTTTCCCCACTTTGAATTTCGTCTCTACTCATAATTCTTGACCCAAATTGTTTGACTTCAAGCGCTCTCTTTTCTTTATGAAGTATTCAATCATGCCTACTCCTCATTACGACCCTAGTCTCTTCTCACCAACAACGAGTCAAATTTGCTAAAATCCAAAAACATTTTTCATTTCCTTCTCGACATTTCATGATGTGGAGGAGTTCTCTTACATGAGCCACACCTATCGAAGTGACGCGTACTAAAAGATGGGTTCGTAATCCATCAATCAATTCCTGCACGTGTTTATTGAGGCGGGAAGTGGAGAAACTCATCGAGATTCCTTTCACTAAGAAGTGGAACATGCTTCGCACGGGAAAAAATAGAGTACAAATAGAATTAGGAAGAATTTTAATTACACATACTTCACCATGACTAACAACGATTTGAATAAATGATCAATTATTTAAATTAGGAATAAGTGTATTGGAAGTCCTAAAATTTATCATGAAAATACAATTAAGTTTTAAAACATTTAAAAAGTGCAATTAAATCTTAAAACTTGTCACAAAATACAATTAGGACTTAATTACATTTTTATGATAAATTTTAGGACTTCCAATGCACTTATCACTAATTTAAATGATTGATCATTTATTCAAATCATTGTTAGTCAAGGTGAACTATGTGTAATTAAAATTCTTCCTAATTCTATTTGTACTCTATTTTTTTCCCCGCAAAGCATGTTCCACTTCTTAGTGAAAGGAATCTCGATGAGTTTCTCCACTTCCCGCCTCAATAAACATGTGCAGGAATCGACTGATGGATTACGGACCCATCTTTTAGTACGCGTCACTTCGATAGCATGTGGCTCATGTAAGAGGACTCCTCCACATCATGAAAATGTCGAGAAGAAAATGAAATGCGTTTTTGAATTTTAGCATGTTTAACTCGTGGTCGGTGAAAAGAGACCAAATTGAAAACCGGCCCTGGTTCTTATAAGTACGCACAAAAACAATGATTTGGGGAAGAGGGAGAGAGAGAATGGTGAACATAATCAAGCTCTACAAGCCCTTGTTGCGAGCGGCAATGAAGGTCGCCGGCGTGAGACCTCAGAAGATCGAGGTCGAACCTGGAACCATCATGAACTTCTGGGCTCCGACCCGACCCCAAAACAACAAGAATGCCATCGTCTTCCTTCACGGCTTCGTCGGTGATGGCATGCTAACGTGGCAGTTTCAGGTTCTTGCGCTCGCGAGGAAGTACAATGTCTACGTGCCGGACCTCCTCTTCTTCGGCGGCTCCACCACAGACGATAGCCGCCGGACGGTGGACTTCCACACTGAGTGCTTGGCGAAGGGGCTGGCAGCACTTGGGTTGCGGCGGTGCACGGTGGTAGGGTTCAGCTACGGCGGAGCGATGGCATTCAAGTTGGCCGAGTCACGGCCCGAGCTGGTGGAGTCAGTGGTGGCGTCATGTTTCGTGCCGGCGGTGACGGAGTCGATGAGCAAGGAGTGCTTGGGGCAAATGGGGTTTCCGACATGGTCGGAGTTTTTGTTGCCTAATTCAGCAAGCTGTATGAAGAAGATGTTCGAAGTTGGGAGCTACGAGTTGCCTAGAATCCCCATTCGTGTTTTCAAAGACGGTTTAGAGGTACGAGCTCCATAAACTTTTCTCCGTAACTCAGGCACGGAAACACGTTGGGACTCAATTCATTCCGTGCCACGCACTCGACTGATTTTCCTGCTTTTATACTATACTGAAAAAGAGAAATCCGAAAGATATGCTAAACATTTTTTTAATTAATATATTGAGTTATTTAACAATATAGTATTGGAAGCCAATCCTTTTCTGCATATTCTCACTTGGCTTGTTTAAGCGTATGATCTGAGAAAAGATTTCTCGCATGTTTTTAATGTTCCTAACATTGCTCAAGATAAAACGAAAATGGACGCCAAATAAAATTAGGGTGATTTAATGTTTTTGGTAAATTATTTGAAACTCTCCTGAACTTTGGAGTATTTAAGTTTACACTTAAATTTTCAACCATCACACATTATCCCTGAACTTTCATATCGTTATATTTGCCAACTCTCCATTATATTTTTTGCTAGCATGTATAATGGATATGACTGTTAAAGGGTAAATGTGTATTCCGTCTCATTGTTTTCATAGACATTCTTCTTTTACTCTTTTTTTTTTTTTTTTTGGTAAAACATTCTTCTTTTACTCTTGATTTCCATAAAAGATGAACAAACAAAGAAATTTAGGAAAAATAAATTAAATAAAATATCGATACCAGAAATCTAAATATCAAAAATAAATTATGTAACTTGTTTATGAAAAGACCTCTTATAGACAGATATAATTATAACCTGCGAATTTGGACAAAAGTTCACTTAGTGCACAAGATAATGGCCATTACTTTTGATCCAAGAAGTGTTAGGAAGCCCATAATATTAATATTAAAATCTAGTTTGCTGCGGTTGTCTCAAGCCCCAAAATCCGTTGTAAAGATATGTTTCAGGGCATTTTACTATTTATATTTCTACTTTCCACATTATAGCTTTCGCCATAGTCAGAAAATACGAAAAAAACAATTTTTCTCTCCATTTGCATGGAAGAATAATTATGGCCCACATAATATTATTAATGGTTTGATCATTATTTAAATGCTAAAAATGTATTAACTATAAAAAGTGGCAATTTTATATGAATATAGCATATAAATATGAAGATAGAATATAAGAAGTTGCCATTTTTATGAATATAGAATATCTATGTGTTTTAAGAAGTTGTCACTTTTATGAAGACAGTGTTCTATGTGCTTAGATAGAATGTAGTGTAAGAGGAGTTTGATCATCTCTTCATCCATACAGAATACAGAAAGTTATATTATATCATTCATCAAATAAAATACGTTAAGAAAAGGTAGGTTAAAGAAGAGAAATAGAATTTCATCGTTTCTCTCTTCATGCAACAATTGAAAGTTGGGGTTATTACTTTCTCAAGATTATTGTTATAAATAAATGTATGCCTTAATCCCTTTTGTTGTAAATGAATCATGAAGATATAATATTTTTGTCATGAATTTTCGTATTATCGGTTACATTATTGCTTAACATTTCATCGTGAGTGCGCGAGTTTGAGTGTGAGCATGTGGATTGTTCGAATCTGTTTTATCTATCGATTGTTGCCTCACTAGACTTTGATTAGCATCTAAGATGTCGATTCGTTGGACGTACACACTCACGGATGGCTACTCTGACATCATTCTAGTGATAAACCTTTCGAAAAATTTTGGACATGGATTACTATTTGAAGGGGAAGATTTCAAGTAAGTCTAAAAAGTTGTACTCTGTGGACATGGTTGTTGCACGATTCGATGCTACTGACCGCTAAAAGTCCAGATAGGTTAGGGAACATGAAAGGATGGTCCGCTGACCGCTAAAACTCTAGATAGGTTAGGGAACATGAAGGGATGGTCCGTCGGTCCATTAAATAAGAAAAGGACAACTACATGCATCTTCGACCACAACCATCACGTCACTATTATGGTCCGTCGGTCCATTAAATAAGCAAAAAAGATGCACATCCGTCTCGACCCCAACCATCAATTGTCCTTCCCTCTTATACCTAATCCTCATCAATCCCCAGTCACACAATTGCCATCGTCCCAGTGGCGACGCGCTCGCTGCCACTGCCACCGCCACCTTTGACAGCATCAGGGGCGGATTAACACCGTCACAGCCGCCTCCCTCTGTCTCTCAACTCTTTTTCCTTTAAAATTTCTACAAATTACTTATTCTTTTCAATCTCGCAGCTCTTTCCAAAAGGTACAAATATTGATATATAGAATCTGACAAAGAGGATATAAATAAACACAAGTAAAACGCCCAAGACTAAAAAGAAATATTTTGATTTTCTGTATTTTTTAAAAGATGCACAAAAACTGAGTTTTCCGACAAAACATGACAAAATAGTGTCTTAATCCTAACCCTAGGAATTACTATATATTGAAGTAACATAAATGACTATAAAGTAAAGGGAAAAAAAATGAGCATTGTGCACTAATTCTTGTGGCGCGGCTGCTTGGTGGATCTCTGCTTGTCAGGACGCCCTAGAAAGTTTTCAGCAATAATCGTGTTCACATCAATCCTCTCTAGTGAACTGCTGCTCCAAGTCCTTTGAAATGCTTTAAGCTGGTGAAAAGCCAAATACAAAGTTTAGGAAAATTGTTCGAAAAGCCTTAAATCAATTATATTTTTACCAATTCAATCATAAATATTTTAATTTTGTCAATTACGTCCTAAATTTGTTCACGTTTTATCAAATGAGTCCATTGACTAGTAGGAAATCGTGGACGTAGTGGTACGGACAATTTTTAATAGTATTTTTATATTTTTTGAATTATTATTATTTTTTTCTTTTCTTTTCCTTTTCCTTTTTTTTTTAAAAATATATTTTTCCTTCCTTGCCGACCACTAGCGTGGGCAAGCCTTTGCCTGCTCCTACTGAGGTTGACCTCTCTAGCCCTTGCCTCTAGCCAATTGTCGACCCTTGTCAAGGTTTGACGGCCAACTCGAGAAAGAATGGAAGAAAAGAAAAAGGAAAATATTAAAATATTATAAAAATCATCCACATCAGTATCAGCCACGCCATGTAAGAAGTCAACATCCACGTCAGCAATTTCTAATCAAAATTGACTTGATGAACTCAAATGGTAAAACGTGAAAATGTTTAAAATTCAATTAGCAAAATTAAAAAGTTCAAGATTGAATTAGCAAAACGCAATGGATTTAGTACTTTTTTGACAACTTTCCCCAAAGCCTATACCCCTTGATTTTTGCTGGCAAGATAATTGTTGCCTTTGTTGCTCTTACTAGACATCATGTTTTCACGATACAAACCTAATGCAGGGGAATATGTAGTTAATAGTATACTTGCAAACTCATGCTTGAAGCATATATGCACATAGTGCACGGAGAGGAATCTCTTTCTTTTCTCTATTTCTAAAAAGAGACAAAACTTAAATGTCTAATAGAACACAACATATGAGTAGTGTCTCAATCCTAACCCTTAGAATTACTGCATGTTTAGGTAACATAAGTAAAATAAACCCTTTCTACTGATTGAAGTAACAAAAGTTGCTACTCAATAAGCAATAGAAAAAGCAATGTTTTTTTGGTCGAAATAGAAACAGTAATATGGCCTACTAGGAGTACGTTTGGTAACATTTTTGTTTTAGGGAATAATTTCTATTCCTTAAAACAATTTCTAATTAAAAGAACGTGCTTAATAACTATACAAAATTTCTATTTTCGGAATAGAAAAAGAACATGAATGCATTTGGTACGACTCATAACTTTTTTTTTTGTTTCTTTTAATTTTTAATAATTCTTGTCAATTTTTCTTTTTCCTCTTTTTTTTTCTTGCTCGCCTTAGGCAGTGAGTGGTGCCGATAGGTAGTGATCGAAGCTGGTAGCCAACGACTAGCAGCTTGTTGGGGGGTGGCGAATGGTGGGGGTGAGAGGCAGTGAGAAATAAAAAAAAAAAAAACTTATTTTTAGAAATTATTTTCAAAAGCAAAAAACTTTTTTTTCTACTTCTTATTTTTGTTCAAAATATATGCTCTTACTACTTTTTTATTTCAAGAAATAAAAAATAATTAGCTAACGTTACTAAATAAATTTTTATTCTTTTTTTTATTATTATAAGGAACAAAAAACGAAGAAATAAAGAAATTGGAACAAAAACATATAGACCCTAGATTTCTCCTTATCCGTACGCTCCTAAAGCTTTTCAGGAACAGGTCCGAGTCAATTATAATACGTTATGTTTTCCTAAAGTTTAAGTAATAATTTTTTAAAAAGTCGAGAAGAAGTATCTTGAATGCCCAAAATAAATGGGCCTTAGTTCTAAGCTCAAAAGAAGAACTCCAAATTTTTTGAACACTTCAGTTTTCTGTTGAAAATAACTGTCAAAGTGGGACAGCTACGTATGTTCAAATAGATCATGACGAACGTGAGATTTTATTTTTAGTTTTTTTAGGAGTATGATTTTTTTTTTATGGTCGGATGGTAGGTCATGTTTGACCACAGAAAGGAGAGAGCTGAACTGCTGGAGGCTATGGTCATTCCAGACAAGGACTTCAATTTGCCAGACTACTCCCAGGTTTAATTTCTTCTGAAGAAGCTTCCTCTTTCTTTCTTAAAGCGAAAAAGGGCATTCGTATGTATTAATCTTTCCTTGTACAGATGAAAGTCGATGAGGTCGTGAGATGTTTCCCATGCTAGTATTGCTTGGAGAGAGGGGGATGAATATGGTGATTATAATTAAGAAACCCGACATTTAATCATGTGACATGGTGGACAAATTGTACAGTAGAAATGTGTGGAATCATCTGATTTTGTTTCGTAAAATAATTAAAAAAGAAAATTGAGAGCCATTGTTTCTAGATGTAATTGAGATCGTATAATATAGAATGTCGCTTTGTATAATTAACCAAATGCGCAAAATACGGATGTCACTGGAGCTTCCTTTATATGATCCAAACTGACTGAATGTGATATGCAAAGTCAACCTTACTGTTCTTTTTTCAATTCTTGATTAATCTATATTTTGTGGTACTCTTTATTATAGTATACCTATTTGATAGATATGCTTATGATAATTGAGGGCGTCTTTGCAGAGGATCCATCTGGTCTGGGGCAAGGATGATAAGATCATGAGTGTGGAACTAGCCAGGGAATTGAAAGAGTATGTCCATCTTTTATTATTTTATATTTTTTTTCTCATCAAGTAGACTATATCATTTTTTGACAAAACAAAAAAAGACTATCGATCATTTTATACTTGGTAAAATTTTGATTGTGTTTTATTTCAGTAATTGCTTGCTTTTTTTTAGCCTAATAATGGACAATACCCAGAGAATGTTTATGATTTTTTTTTTGGTTAGTAATAAGGATCTAATTATATGTGAAACGATAAATAATCTTTCTTTGCACAACCAGAATTGGAATATATATATATATACATAGACACACACCCATACATACTTATATAATGAATCTGGCTACTGATGTTGAATTAAATCATGGATGTGAAACTATCTCAAACTTGGGTTTGAAGCTAACTTTTTTGCACCTGCCAGTGCAAAACAAGCCTCTAAATAGTGCATGGGCTTTTTATTTAATTTTTTTTAAATTATTAATTACTAAAATCTCATATCACCTCATTACATATTCCAATTCTATGAGTATAGTAATGGATTCTACTGGGTAGTGTATATATACGTGTAGACATTTTAAAAATATTTCTCTTTACGGCATACCTAAATTTAGAGCATTAATGTCCCAAATAAAGTCTATTTTCCTTTAACTTTCACTTTCTTAGCAAAACATTTAGTCTTTTTTTGAAAAGTAAAATATTCGTTTAATCAAATTTAGTGCATTTAATGTCCAAAAGTCTGTTTTCCTTTTATTTTTGCTTTCTTGACAAAAGTCCTAAATTTCTATTTGAAAAAGAAAATACTCATTTTATTGAATTTGGTGCGTTTAATATCCAGAAGACTCTATATATTTATGTATTGCATGGTTAAATTTAATTCACAATATTCATTCAATAATACTTGTGTGATTGTAACATTTCTTTCTAAACACCGTCATAGACCTAAAGGAATCTTTTTTATTTTCCATTCCGATGTTATTTATGATGTTACAGCTGGCACTCTTATTTGATACATGTTCGCTCCACTTGATTCCTTTGCCAGTAAACAATGGAAATTCAAGCCTGTATTTAACTTATATGACTTATTTGGGCAGAAAATTGGGAAATAAAGCAACATTGCAGTGCATTGAGAAAGCAGGCCACATTGCTTTGATCGAGCGACCCTTCGTCTACAACAGATGTTTGAAGAGAATTCTTGCCTCCATCTACGATGAGAGGTCACCCGACTTTAGCTACGAGTGACCAATGTTTATATGCAAAATCAATTATTTGTCGAGAGTACAAAACTCTGTAATAAAGTACTTGGACTTTACACATGCATGCGATGACGTATCTATGTTTCAAATTTGCGAATTGTTATGCAAGTGGATTGTAACAAGTTTTTGACTCCCAATTTAAGAATGTATGAAGTGCAAGATACATGCGCTATCGGTTGTATATCCAGACTAGAATAAAATGAGCTGACGCTCCAAACAGGCCCAACTTTCCTGGAAATACTTCCTGAAGCATGGCGAAAAATTTCAAGTATATCTAAAGTACGACATCGCCATCCATCAAATCAATATAATTTAGTTCTCCATTTCTCCAATTGACAAAACCAAGGACGAAATAATTTGTTGGATAAACAGAAACGTATTTTTAGGATTAGTTAATTTCCTTGTACCATTAAATGGATCAATAGCTGGTTAGTGTTGCAAGAGTTTTGTGAAATCAGAGGGAATTGCTCTATTCGTAAATTGTGCTAGAGGGGATCTACAGTTCCAATCGATGATCTTGCAGAAGCCAAAAGTAAGGATACATATAAATTAATGACAGGAGAGTATAAAAACTCGAACTTGAGATCTCTTTTGATGGATGAAAGTTATTTATACTATTTGTTGTAATTTACTTATCCCATTCACGGGATGTTCGAACATGTCTCTATTATTTGAACTTCAAGGCTAATCAAATTTCCTTAAAACGATTAGCTCCTTCCATCAATATTAAATAACTTCACAAACTATGCTTCTCAAGATATGACATCTTGAACCCATTTAAATTAGCACTACACAAACAGCTTTCTAGCACACTTAAAGAAAATTGAAGTGATTAGATGAGAGTTGTTAATATTGTTTAAATGAAGAATAGTTCAAATCTATTTATAGAATTTGAGAAGTGATATATTGAAAAGATATTTGAACTAAAGAAATGCTTGAATTAAAAATATACATAATTCCAAAAGATACATGAACTCAAGGAATACATGATTTAATGAGATACATAAACTGAAAAGACGTATCTCATTTTATTCACTTTCGTTGATCCATTAACCATAATTACAACAATCTCCCATATTAATTGATCAACAAAATATTTTCAATCGAGGAATTCTAAATGTTTTTGTGGAAGCACACCACATTAAGATAGGTAACTTTCGTTTTGAACCTTCTTGAGTGAAAGCCAATCAAACTTAACCAATCTATGGACTAAGCCTTGAATCATTAGTTGTTGGGGGGTAAGCCCAGAAAATAAACCTCACACAAAGTATCTTTGAATCAAGTTTGGTTCGCAACTATGTTTATTCTTTAAGCCTTGAACGTTGGGAATCATGTGTGCTTTATAAAATCTAACCTTTAAAGATTTTCTTAGAGTTAGTCAGCTCCATGCATATACGTGCATTTCTATTAAATTTATCCCACTATATGAATCATTAAACACATAGCATACCCTTAAAATGCTACAGGAAGCATTGTTACTACTTCATCAGGAGAATTTGTGCAATAAGAAAGCTAGCAAAAAGGGTCCCAAAAACAATGACCATATCGGTCTTTGTAACCTCTTTATTGAGTGAAGGCTTTTGCCCCATTTTCCACAATGCATAGTTTACTTGCTTTCTTGACAAACCTTTTGTTAGTAGATCCATAATATATATATATTGACTTCACAAAATCCGAAGAAATTATTGCATTTGAAAGCAACTGCATTATTGTATTATGTCTATGACAAATGTGTGTAGGCTTACCATTATATATCACATTTTGTGCCATTGCAATCGCGCTTGATTTTCACAGTGAATGCATATCGAATGCATATGTTTTGGCCCAAATGGAACATCCTCTAAAAAATGCCGAAGCCACTTTGCTTCTTCAATCACCTTATCCAAAGCAACAAACTCATATTCCATTATGGAGCACACTAGTAAAGCTTGCTTTGAGGATTTCCACAATACTACAATACCTCCTAGCGCAAACACATATCCACTAGTCGATTCAATTCATCAGAATGCAAAGTCCAATTGGCATCATAATGACCTTCCAAAACAATTGGATATTTGTCATATTACAAAATATAGTCTTTGGTTATTTGCAAACGATCTAACACTCTCAATAGAGCATTTCATTGCTCATGACCAAGATTACTTGTATACTGGCTCAGTTTTTTTATTGAGTACGCAATATTGGGTCTAATGTAGTTCATGATGAAAATGATGTTGTCAATCACTTGAGAGTACTCTAGCCGGTCAATACAATTTCTAGTAGTCTTTCTTAAAGTTAGGTGTGAAAGAACAAGATTATTTGTATCTTTAATGCCTCCCTTAAAACCTCTTAATTACATATTCAATGTAATGAGATTGTGTTAAATCTAGACCATCGGAGTTCTTTAGAATTTTGATGTGGAGTATAACATTCGCAACACTTAAGTCTTTTACCTCAAAGTTATTCTTGAGGACATTCTTAATCATTTTGAGGGAGAAGGACACTAAAAGCCAAAAGTTGTGTTCAGCGCTTACTTTAGTGCCAAAAGTTTTTTTCGGATCACTTAAGTATCATTTTTTTTAAAAAAAAAGGACAAACACTAGGTCATTGGAAATTTGACGTGGCCATATTTATCAATTTCTCAATCCTCCAATATGCCTAGTTAACATATAACGTTTAAACAATGTCATGTAGCAAGTTAAAAAGTGATCATTTTAGTATTAGTCATTGTTAAAAAATGATCACTTTAGTACTGATTGTTGTTAAAAAGTAATCACTTCAATGTCAATCTTAATAAAAAGGTGATCACTTCAGTGCAAAAAAAAAAAAAAATGCCACCTTAGATAAAAATTTTAATTATGAAAGCCATGTAATTTCTGTAGCTAGAATTTCTCACTGGAAGTACTTAAATGGTCATTTTTCTCCAATTTGGCATTGAGTCGGCAAAATTTTTTGACACTAAAGTAAGTGTTTTACACAACTTTTAACACTTATGGTGTCCTTCTCCCATAATTGTAATAACCTTAGCGTTATCTTGAAAAATCAGCAAGGCATCGACTTATAGATAAATAAGTACACATCCAACTGATGTGGATTTAGTGCATACATATTTGTCACACTCATTAATTCTACACCCATTTTGAATCATTACACAGTCTAACTTCTCATGTCATTATTTAAGAGCTTGATTAAGTATATGCCATGATTTGACAAATCTACACACTTTGTGTTCTTGTTTTTTTAAATTAATCCTTCATGTTGTTACATACAAATCTTCTTGTTGAGATCATCAATTTAAGAATACAATTTTAACATCCATTTGTTGTCCCTGCAGATTATATAACAAAGTTCTAGCAATCAACATCCTAATTGATGCTATTCTTGTTACAAGTAAATAAGTATCAAAATAGTTTAAACCCTATTTTTATTTAAGCCTTTTGGCAACAAGCCTTGCTTTATATCTATCTATGAAACCATCAGCTTTACACTTCTTTTTTAAATTCATTTACATCCAATTGGTTTTTTTCCAAATAGAAGATCAACCAATTCTTAGGTGTGATTAGTTATGATAGAATCAATCTAATTGTCAATAGCTTCTTTTCAATAAAAAGCATATGAAGTTAACATTGCCTCTTGAAACATTTGGGGCTCACCTTTTCATATGTATGTTAAAAAATTAGGTACAAATTTTTTTTCAATCCATGACTGCTTCAAAGTTCTACTTCTTTAGCCTCAACTTTATCATTCTTAGATTCTAATTTTCTTTATCTCTTTTGAGAAGGATCAACTTGATTTTTTTTTTTTTTGGCAGGATATATATACTTAAAGAGTTCAACATCTCTTGATTTTAGGAGAGTATTGGCATGAATTTCCATATTTTCAAATTTGAGCATGCCTAATGAATAAGCAATTTGCTGTTTGATGTCCCAACTAAGTTTGTTTAGGAAGAGAAATCGCCACTTTGGCTAGGCACTCCGATACTTTCAACAAATTGTAGGATGAGAACCTTCTATTTCATAACTCATATGGAGTCTTTCCTATCTTCCTGTGGGTACTTTATAAAATATAGTTTGCAATTAAAATTGCCTCCCCTCACAAGTTATAAGGTAAATGTATGATGTTTACGATCCCCTTTAGAGTTTTGTTCTTCCATTCAACAGCTCCATCTTACTATAGAATATAGGGTGTAGTTGTTTGTAGAATTATCGCAAAATTAGCATATAACTCCTTCATATTGAAAGAATTGTATTCTTCTCCTTTGTCAAAGCTAAGCATTTTGATTTGTTTATCAAGTTGGCTCTCAACCATTTTTTGTAGTTGATAAATATGCTCATATCTTTATATTTGCTAGTTAACAAATAAGCATAGCAAAATCTAATATATTCATCCACAGAAGTGATGAAGTACTTTTTTTCCACCTCTACTTTCTATAAATTTCAAATCACATTAGATCATATGGATTAGTTGTATAGGTTCACTTGCTCTTTCAACTAATTTGAAAAATTTCTTAGTAAAGTTATCCTCAACACAAGTTTCACACTTGTAATAGGCATCTGACTCAAACTTTGAAATTTGTTCCAAGTTTGCTATCTTGTTCTACATCATAGTTTACATGTCCTAATCTACCATGCCATACATAAGGAGATATAACAATGTAACTAAAGATTTCTCTTTGTTAATAATCTTTAGGTACAAGAATTTTGAGTTTGCATAAATGACAGTCACATCAGCTTTGAACAAGTCATTATACAAGTACCCTTTTCCTATACGCATTCCCCTTTAGAAAGTACAAACTTGTTAGATTCAAATACAATTTTGAAATCCTTCTTGACAAGTATAGGGCCAAAATGGGATTCTTCTAGATCTTTGATACATATAGCACATTTAGCAAAATAATCTCCTAACAAGAGGTGAACTTCAAGATCACCTTTTCTGTCCTAACAATCTTTGTTGATCTAGAGTTAGTCATAGAGAGCTTCTCATCTTCTTCAACAGGTGTTTGTCCATACAAATGTGATTTGTGGCACCTATGTCCAACCACTAATCGGTATTATTCGACATTAAGAATACCTTAGATACCACCATAGTAGTCAGTTTATCATCATCTTTCTGCTGCCACTTCTTAAAGTCCACACTAGTAAATTTCTCAAGCTTCTCATTTAGTGTTTCTGGAGGTGGTACCATCAAATTAGATAAAGTTAGTTGAACCCCTCCATAAATTGAACCATATGTCATTTGGCCAGTATTGCTTTGAAAAACAGTTCAAATTATTTCAATCAAGTGACTTGTACCAATACCACCATATATGGCGTTGGCCCAAAAGCTTGCAACATTAGTTACCAGAAAATCAAGCGACAAGTCCTAAATCTCTTTATAGTATTGTCGCAACAGACATAGGAACGTTTCTATAAACATTTGGGCCATTATTGGGTATTTTATTGTTATTAGAATTCACGAATTTCTGATAAACCCAATGGACAATAGCAACTAATCACCTTAAGATTGTTGGAAAACGTATTGGATGATCAATACATAACACTATTTGTCGTAACCATAAATTAATAACTTTGAGAAAACAATAACAAAAATAAATAGGAGGTGAGGTATGGCTAATCAAATTTTCTTAAGGTTATTAGTTCCCACCAACAGTGTTAAACAGATTTATGAACTATGCATCATAAGATACAACACCTCAAACCCGTTTCAATTAGCACTATGCAAACGTGATTCTATTGAACACTTCTTGAAACCAACACACTTACAAAAAATTATAACAGCCGTGTTGTCGCCACCACTACTGAAGCAATTACCACGCACGCACGCAAAGCGCTGTGTCATATCTTGACTAGGTCCCGGTTCCGCTGTCAAAGACCCCACAAAAAGCTGGCCATTACCATTGGGATCTCTACTGCAAAACGGGATCTATCACTACCTGCGAGGTAGAGCTTGGCGGTCGACAACGGACCTTGTAACGTGTGATAAGTATAACATTGATAGTGAGATTTGTCAAGAGCAACACGCTCAAGGCCAACAGGAGCTTTGGCGATGGGGTGACATAAGGAGATAGGGAGTTGTGAGAGAGACGAAAACGGGAAAGCAGCGGAGAAGGAGAGACAAGAACATAAAGCGGAGACGAACACACTTTATGGACTGCTCTGGTGGCAGCGGTATCCTGATGGATGTCGCCGCTGCTGGTAGTGGCCAATCACTTGTTACATATGTTAGATCAGATCATGTAGGAACGTGCTCAAGTCTATTCATCTATTAGGATGCTTTAGTTCAAAAGGCTTCCGATGCTAGGGATAGGAGATAGAGACAACCGAAATATTAATATGCGATTTTACGTGTGGGAAATGAGAGCAGGGCAGTACCGTTACTCGTAAGAGGGTAACCGTCCTACGTACGCCACACGTATTTTCCCAAGGGAACCGGTTCCTTGGGAAAATCATAAATCCCACTCGGTGGGTTTGCTAGCCCACCGAGTTCTCCCTTCAGAAAAAAAAACAAAAACAAAAACAAAAACAAAAACAAAAAAAAACAAAAATAAATAAAGCCAAAATAGCAATAAGGGAATAAAAAAGAAACTTATATATATTATCCATTGTTAGATATTTTTATATTAAGTGCAAAAAATAAAATAAAACCCTAACCTTATGTTCCATAGTCCTAGGGTGGGGCTATTTACAACTAGCAATTTAAGAATTTTCGGATGTACTAAGACTAGCAAGTGCATTAAATATGCAGTTATCGATTCTCTCAAGAGGCCATAATTACCGCATGCAAACATAATTACCGACGAAGCCATGAAGGAAGACGACAGCGTTCTTGTTGTCGTTTTGACTTTGGGTTGGAGCCCAGAAGTTCATGATGGTTCCGGGTTCGATCTCAATCTTTTGAGGTCTCACGCCGGCGAGCTTCATTGTCGCTCGCAACAAGGGCTGGTACAGCTTGATTGTGTTCACCATCTCTCTCTCTCTCTCTCTCTCTCTCTCTCTCTCTCTCTCTCTCAATTTTTGTTTTTGTTTGTACTGCTTACAGAGATGGGAGTCGGTTTGAATTTATCTCTGTATCGAAAAGAACTGTCGAAAATAAAGTTGCCAACATGCTAAAAACCACTCACATGGGAGTCCAGCTGTTCATTTCTTCTCCACGTTTTTATCACGTGGATGAGACCTACATTACTTTTTGACACGTCATCATCCATCAATTTATTTTTGTACGTCTGTATCGAAATCTACGTGAATTTAAATTATTCCTATGCTTTATTTTAAGTCAAAGTCAAATTCCCCCCGCGATTGACAATGCCACAAGGTACTAAGATTCTCAAGCAGGCAAATTAGTTTGAAGCTAAGCGTTGACACCTAAATTTTAGTGATCCAACCATTAATTTATTGCATAAAAATTAGGGATGATCGACCTCCAAACAAAATTATTTAATTAAAATTGCACAATTAATTGCATTTGATTGGACTGGAAGTGGATGGACTTAAATGAATAGTTCTAAACTCAATGAAATTGGACTAAGCCTGCTGTGAAGAGAATTCTTGCCCAAATCCATAGATATTGTCAGAGCCGAAATTGGCACAACAATAAAGCCAAGTTGGAAAATATTTAATAATTGGGCAGCTTCGTTTGATATTATCAGAATTAGATTCAATGAGAGAGGGGAACTTTTTTTCTTTTGTGGAGATATGGGGTATCGTTTAAAATTTTTTAATTGGAAAGTCATATAAAGTGGGCTTCACATATTGAATTAAGAGGGGTCACATATTGAATACACCAACATATAACATATGCACACGTGTGTTAAAAAAGAGAAATAAGATTGAGGGGAGATCTGCGTTTGGGTGCTGAGGAAATTTTAAAATAATTGTGAAGGATAAGCCGCAACTGTTGTTCTTTCCCACGTGGTCAAAATTTGAGAAAGAGGGAGACTCAGTCAAGCATCATCAAGGGCACAACGGCACCATATCTGACCATGATTGAGACAACACCAAGCCATCCCAGGCGCACGACCGAAGAAGAGTCCAAGCGCACCGATACCATCATTGACCAAAGACTAAGCTATTTTATTTGGATTTCTAATTGATTCACCGTAAATTGATTAGTTATGACTCTTATTAAAAATGGCATATAAAACATTTGATCTTGAATTGTGAATTCGTATGAGCTTTGGGAAAGTATGATTCAAGTTTAAATTTAATAATTAATTGGCCAAACTCTAAATGATACACTTCAAAATAAGGTCACGACACTAAGTAAAAGGTGGAGCTTCAAATTGAAACCCGACAATTGCATTTGCAAGCATAGGTACCAACGAATGGTTGGTATTTTAACTAGCATCACTAGAGTTGTAGGGATTGGTATCCAAGGAATAGAAGTGCCTTCCAAGAGCGTCTTTTGGAGGCTCTATTATCCAATTCCAATTAAATAGTTTCTGGTAAGCCATAATGATGGAGGCATGAGGATTTTTGTAGCTGAGGGAAAAGGATTGCATTGAAATAGGAGTGGAGGTGTTGCAAAATGTAGAGTGCGTAGATTGGCATTAGTCACTCAAATTACTTATTTGCTGATATATCAGATGCAATGATATGACAACGCTATAAGGTACTAAGATACTCAAATAGACAAATTATCTTGAAGCTGAGTACAAGGTGGCGCTTTAGGTCGACGCTCAATGCTCACATTAGCAAGCATGAGTACCAACTAATTATTCTCACCTGCACCACCAGAATTTTAGGGAGCAGTATCCGCGGAATAGAAAGGCCTTCCAAGAGTGTCTCTTTGTGGCTTTGTCATCCAATTCCAATTGGATGGCATCTGGTTAGCCACAATGATGGGAGCATGAGGGTATTTGAAGTCGAGGGAAAAGAAGTGCGTATTCCTTGGCTATTCAATAAGAGTGAAAAAGTTAAAAATTGAAGTGTTTAGATTGTCAGTTAGTCACCCGGATCCCTAATTAGTTCACATTTAACGAGTTAACATCACAACAAGGTACTAAGATACTCCAGTACACAAATTGTACTAAAGCCGAGTAAAAGTCTGGGCTTTAGATTGAGGCTTGGCAATTGTATTTGCATGACTCGACTTAGCAATAGGAGCCTCTAGAGATACCGTCGTTGAGTATAAAGTTAGTCAAAGAGCTACAAAAGGGTGCACGATTTTCAACTTCCTTGGCAAAGAAAAAAGAGCACAGCGGAGCACTTCCTGTCCTGATAGTGTTTAGAATTACCTTATTTGCCTCAAGCATGTTGTGGGGCAAAATCGATGGTGTTCAGGTTGACCGAATTTCAAAACAAGGTAATTTAGGATTAGTCTTGGACTGGAATTTAGACTTCAGATTGGTGCAAACTCAAATTCAAGATTAATTTGAGATATGATCAATATTCGGCCTATTAAGGTTATTATAGGCGTTCGAATTCTGAAATCATGATCGATAGAAGAGAGGTTTGCGAAATTTTGGTGGAATATTTTGATCTCTTAAAAACATAAAAAGAAAGAGAAAGAGGAAGCCTTTGGAAAGGAAAGTGTGTAGATTTTTATAACCAATATGTTGGCATAAGATTCATCAACGGACTCCACCAATTGTTTATTTCCTATGAATTCTCCATGATATGTGAGATTTCTTCGGCTATTAAAAAAAGCACCAATGAGAAAGCAAAATCGCGGCCGGCAAAGAGCGAAAACGTAGGAGATCGTGGAGTCTGAATAGAAGGAACGAGAGGGAATGATGGCCAGTCAAAAGGGTGTTGTTTTATAACTCAAGGTAGACGCCTATAAACGGGGGCCATGTACAAATACTCAAGATAGAGAGAGAACACACTGAGAAGAGTTCTCGAAGCGAAGCTGTGTCAAAACGCCGAACTCTCTTTCCTCTAGCACCCCTCCTCGAGTGGCCACTAGCCTGCACAGCCAAGTGTGCTTGTGGTCCGGCAGCGACGCTCTAAACCAGACCCTCCTACCGTCGGTCCTCCTACGTCTCGGCCGCTCATCCTTGACGTGCTTTAATTGCCGATATCCCAGGTGAGGCAAGGTTTGCGCAATCTCATTTGACATTTCGGTTTTAACTTATACTTTTAATTATGTGTAGCAATTATCCTCTTGCATTTGTCAAGACGTAATAGGGTGCTGGACCTTTAGGTCTATAGGTCGGGTCCTTTGTATTGCCTCATTGCGTATTGCGGCGCTGGACTTTTGGGCCTAAAGTTTGGTCCGTAGCATTGCCTCATTCATGATTTTAATATATGTACGTGATTGAATAAATAAGTTTTCATTGCATTATTATGATATGTCATTGAATAATACTTGTGAGTTTTAGGTAACACATATTTTGAAGCATCATAAACTTTAGTAATTGTCATGTAAATATTGCACGCATACTTAGAACTCAGGACTTTCATATGTAAGGCATTGCATATTAATTTTAGAATGCATATAGACTTAGAATAATACATAGTTTTCATTAAGATAAAAAAAAATGTCATTTTTGTAGATTGCATGTAGATTTAAAGTTAATTAGTCTCCTAGCTTGCCTATCACATAATGCATATCACTAGAAAAATCATACATTCTAGGATTAATTGTTAGTAATTATATTAGGTAGACAACTTTAGCCGATAATTGCATTATATACATTACCCAAATTGCATATAGATAGTAACCATTATGTGTTTGTTAGTCACATAACAAATTAATGACTAGTTCACGGTGTCACATGTAGAGTACTAGGTTTATAAAAATAGCACTTCATATGGTTTTCATTATAGAATGAGTTCATTACTTCCCATAGGTCATTCATATATGCTAATTGAAAAAATTGCATCGTATTTTCATTAATCATGTAGTAACTCAGGTTATCCATTGATGCATGATTAGGAATTAATACATAATAGTTTATTTTGTACACTTTTGCGGTTGTTTTTTTTTTTTTTTGGTAAAAGGTAAGAAATATATTGAGAAAGGGTCAAATGTACAAAAGATCTCGTTACCAGAAACTTGCACTCCAAATGCAGGAACAAAAGGAGTGGAAGGGTGACGAGATGTAAAAGCCGCAAAACACGGCACGCACACTACAACACCAATACCAAAAAGAAGCACGGCATGGTCAACCGGCTACCAAACATGCCACAGGCAAGGAAGAGGCCATCGTCAGATCGAACTACCTACAGGTCCCCAATAAAAATAATCGGGTCTAGGCCCCAACTTCTCTGCAACCTTTTGTTTTTGAAATTATCTTCAACGTTTCTAAAGGTGATAACCTTGTCTTGGACCACTTTGAAGAGGTGGTTCTTCATGGCTGGGATCAAGAGGGGCTCATATAGATTGTGTTAATTAGAGTTGATTCTAGAAAATTCACATTGCATGTCACTTAGTAGGTCCATGTCATTTAAAATTAATTATAATTGATATTTCATAGTATTACTTAGTATTAACTCCATAACATAGAATTGCCCTCTCTTATGATGTTTGTTCAAATGACAATGATCTTGCTTAGTATGCTCATGCTACCAGTGTACTTGTTTTGATATAGTCTCTTAGTGATCGTAGGAAGCAGCCTCAGAGCTCCATCTCTATAAGTGATCATCTAGGTTGCACGAACACTGTCCGAGACCCTTCGTGTCATGTCCAACACTCCGACAAGTGTCTAAGCTCTATAAGTGATCACCTCGGTTGCACGGACACTCTCCGAGACCCTTCATGTCGTGTCCGACACTCCGACATATGTCCGACACGCTCGGACACGCTCCGACATGCAAGTCGGAAATTCCAACACATGACTCCGACACGCATGGGGTTATTTTTACAAATTTCCAAAACTTCTGGGGTCTAAATATAAATATATGAAAAAAATAATAAAAAATAATAAAAGCTAAAACAAATTTTCAATACTCATTTGAAAATGTTGGGGTGCTTGAAGTTGCAAATTTTTGACTTGATGAGCCAGAGATTGAGTTTTTTTTTTTTTTTTAGAAGAAGTGGATAATGTGGATGAATGACTTTTTGTTATATTTGATGATGGAATGTTGATTTTTTTTTCTTATTGTTAAATTTTAAATTTAATAGTGGAACATGGATTACTTGTTTTTTCCTCCAAGTTTTATGGATTATTACAATGAAATGTAGTTGAATTTGTCAAATTAAAACAATGAATAATATTAACAAATGTATAATTAATGTTTTTAGTATAGATTAATTCTAGGCTCTTTTTTTTATTATTTAGTTATTTATGCATTTATATATTAAAATATTTATTTAATATATAACGTGTCAAAACATGTTGAAATTCTCTACTTTTGAAAAATGACATGTCAGTGTGTCGTGTCACGTGTCATGTGTCCGTATTGGTTTAACCACATGTAGCATCAGAACCCCTTTCAACATAGTGATTTTATGTGATATTGTTGCGACCATCCCAAAAGTGAACAACTAAGGGAAAGCTAACAGTTTACTAAACAAGAACAAAGGTTTCTCTCACGAGGCAACTACCCACGTTTTGTGCAAACTCTCCCAAGCCCATCCTACCTCAACTTGGTACTCAATTTAACCATGTAATTCATCTTACCTTTTAGAACCACCACTAATCACTTATAGATTTATTTTTGTGAACTAAAGATTCATGGATATGATGATTTACTTACACAAGATTAATCTAACTCCCCTTTGGTAGTTTTTTTCTTTACTTTGAAAAATGTTTTGCATGCATTCTTTGTCAATTTTTATCCTATGCTACTGACATGTGAGGGGTGATAATGCCGTATGTAATCTCAAAAATAACACACAATAATAGCAAAAAATAGATTGCAAAGAGTTTGAAGAACTTGGATGCGTTAGGCACAACATGCCACTATCATCATCATAAAATTTGTGCAAACTATTACTCAGGAAAATATGCAGACAAATGCATGTTTATGCATGAACTAAGACCAACTAGTATGCAATCTACACTAAATTTTTATATTTTTCTCATTTAATTAACATGCAAGACTCAAGAAAATGTACAAATAAAACCCAATTCTATGTAATAATAATTAACCTACATGCATTAATTAAGTAAATAAAAAAATGAAAAAATGATATAGTTACTTTACATTCGTGATGGGTTTTAGAATCAAGAGGGTATTATCATAGAGAACGCACTGATTGTATGAACAAATTAAGCCAGATTTCTTTGTTTGAAAAACAATCAATTACATGAAATTGTCATTCGATTGGGAAGATATCATCAATCAACAAATTTCCCTAAGATAAAAGTCATTGTGAAAATGATCTTGACTCAATGAAAAGGATTGTTAAGTATGCTAAATGAGAGTTCCATCCATTAATGTGGGAATCAGATTGAAACACTCATTATACCTACACTTCCAGTGTCAAAGGTATTGAGAATCATTCTCAATAGGTATACATTGACTAATCTGAGAGGTCTTTCAAAGGATTTTAATGTGGGCTCAATAACCTAAAGACGAGACAAAGGAAAAGCATAATTTGGTAAGAAATGAATTAATTAGTCAATCATCTTCCTCAAGATTTCAAGTCAAAAAATCTAAAGATGAGACAAGATAACCTTGCTCCCATTTCCTTGACTAGGAGCTTTCAATGTGAACTTCATATGTCGGTCTAAACTACTCCAATCTGAAGAGACTTGATTAGGGATAGACTCTATATTGGGGTTAAGAAATGAAAGGCCTATTAGGCTTAAAAATATTTTGAGGGATTTTGGAGCCGGTGATAATCTAAGCATCATTACCAACTTCCTTCTAAAACTCTCTGATTCTTTGACAATCAATCTATACATGAAAGTTTTGCTCTCGATTCTAATGCATACGTAGAAACTTGATTCAACTTTTGATTCTAATGCATATGTAGATTTTTCTTTTTAACACTTTCGGCATTAATGGGTATTTGCCTTGCTCTTACGTGGCACTATTTTTCATGCCCCAAGCTTTTCATCCTCTTTTTCATTTCATACTTTTTGGCTTTACCATTTAAAGCATTCTACGTATCACAATTCAATGATTTTTTTTCTACATTTGAGAGCTATGGACTCTCGAGACTCCTTGTCTTTAGTCACTGCTCTTGAAAAATCACATGCCTTGCTCTAATGTAAGGGGTGATCACCAGCTAAATAGTCAAGAAATGAATTATTAAGCTCAAATTGACTTTGCAGAGGATGTAAGTGTGTAGGATAAAGAATTGAATGTTACTCATCATTTTGGGGTGTTTCAAACTTCCATTTTTTTACCTAAAAGACAGCATAAAAAGATTTATGCAAGTGAAGACAAAAAAGTATCTCTCGTCCTTTTTCACCATTTACTGTCAACCGGAACCTCCATACTTGCGCCATTGTGGGTGTTTCTTCATAGGGGTATTTTTATAAGTATTTTTCACATTTAAATAGAGAAAAGAAATGCCTCACAAATGAATCCTTCATCCCTAAATGATATGGTTTTTTTTCACTCAACTTTCAAAGTGTTTAATGGATCAGTTTGGGAGATGGCTTACGTTTCCTCATCCTAAATGTTTCTCACTTGGCATGATTAAACATCATTTTTCTATCATTTAGATCATCTAAGTAGATTAAACTCCATGGGGAATTTTGATTCAGAATGAATGATCCACTAAGAGAAAAAAAAAACCAAACAAAACAAAAAATTCAAATAAAGAAGGTATTCATTGTCTTTGTGGGAAATTTCTTTCTTCCCAAAATTTTTATTTTTTCCATCATTTTAAGAGGAACACTAAAGTTTTCTTTTTTTGTGATGAAAATTCTTCATATGATTTTATCTCTTCTTAAGGAAAAAGGTATTTACCTATGATATGGTGACTTGGTAATCCTGTAAAGACTAACAAGGAATGCATTAGAGTATGAATCTCCAGGGATTTAAAGATTGGAAAGATACAACATTACCCTTCATTTTGGGTAAAGTGAAATCAATATAATTTTACCATTGATTTGATTGGTTCTTCTAACACTAATGTATACCTATGGCCCTAAGGCTTTCAAAGTGCCTAGGGTTTTGCACTCAAGACTTAAAGATACTAATGGATTTTCTCTTAAGGATTGAAATGCCTAAGGTTTTTCATTGAGATTTCTTGTGACCTTTATTCTAGTTCCTCATTGAGTAAACAGGATAAGAAATAGTTTAGGGGGTACTACCCAAGTCAGGCCAACGGCCCTCAATTAAACGTAGGCTATCCCAAGCCCTTAACTCGCATAACATTAGGTTCATTTTAAGTTTCGAATTAATATTAAAGGATTTTATGCAAGATAATAGTCACCACAAATCTATTGGGGTCAATTAAAAAACAAGCAAGACACATGAGTTTATATCGCTTTCTATATAACTAAAGATGAAGTAGTTTCAAGGATTTGATTACTCTGATCAATCTAATTAACACCCTTTCAGTATCTCTAACTTAGTATGATTTTTCACCTAAGTGATATAAACAACTTTTTACCAATTATGATCCTAAAGGCCTTTAATGACACTAAGTGTTCATGCCATGGTTTTTGAGATTTATTATAATCCTAATACTTTCCCTAAGCATATTAAAAATGAAAAGAACAACCATTTTATTGAAAGTGCAAGAAATAAATACCAAAGTATTGAAAACGCCTAAAGTAAAGCACAAGAAGTAAATCCTAATACTCATCAGGCAAAAAATATACATAGCTTTACTCTAAGCCACGGAACTACAACATATATAAGCTAAAACCAAATTGAGGCCAATTTCTTATCCAAAAGATCAATCTACCTAAATCTTAGTTGTATCAAAAGCAACCAATAAAACCCCCTAAACTAAAGGTTATGTTATCCAATTGAAACTAAAATAAATCTATTACTAGGATTTAACAACCTAATCAAGACTTCTAGTTTGAATCATTTTCTGATTTAAAAAAATGATTTTTTTTATTTTGTTTATTTTTTTTGAATTGTTATATTATTACTTTCAATTCCGAAAATGGGGACTCGGGCCAGGTCCGAACACGGGCGGCAATCCGGTCTCGCGGATCTGGCCCATGAAGACTACAAGCCTGATAGAAGAAGTGGGCTCATTCATCAAGCCCAGTCCGACCACAACCAGAATCAAGTCCAAACTCATTCTACCAAATTAAACCCAAACTCAGCATGCCCAATTAAGCCGAAAAATTATCAATACTGAATCGGACCCAAACTCCCCAAATTAAGCAAGTCCAAATTTGCCAAAAATTTCCGCTTAAACCCACTTTACTGTCGTCTCCGTCTTCATTTTCACCTTGCACGAACCCGAATCATTCAATCTCCTGGTTCTTTACAAAGTGAGGGCAACTACTTGACTGCTACACTAAATTCAAACCATGAAATAACCTATACCCCGCGGTTACCTTAATTTGTCCGTCACCGAACCTCCACTATAATCATGCATACACACTTGGTATTTACCGGAACAAACAAATGGAAAGGAGTGCAATGAACGAACCGATACAAACATGGGTAGCGATTCATATTAGGGCAACAGATGCAGTGTTACCACCTCGCCATCGAGCCTCATTGATTGCCACCACCAGTGCACATGGATAATAATGAGAGAGAATGCTCAGATGCGTTCTCAATAACTATAAGACATAAAATTTTTTTCCTAAAAGCAAGCTAAACAAGAAATAACGCATCTGAGGAAAGTGGGACTTGTGACAGGCCGCCGAGTTATCTCTTGCAATGGTCGGCTATGGAAGCTTGTTCAGGGTTGCTTGAGATTTTCACAGAGAGAGAGAGAGAGAGAGAGAGAGAGCCGATTGAGAGAAAAAAAAAAAAATCTCCACACCCTCCGTCTAATTTTTTTCAGTTTTGTGAACGTCAAAACCTTGAGAGATCTTTACCCAAAAAAAAAAAAAACCTTGAGAGATCCCCCTCTTTGAACGTTTGGAGGGTTGGCCGACTTGAATGAGCGGGGTCGTCCAAAATGGCATCCGAGCAAGACCAGTTCTAGTAGAGATGTGCAGTTCTTGGGCAGACTAGACCTATAACTAATTCAACGAGGTGGGAGGTGAGAGGGCTCAAATAAGATCCAGTTCATGGTTTGCTTCGAGCATGGCGGGAATGGACTGCTCCAAACATAGAATATGGGGAGTATCACTAGGTGACACGGACCAAGATTGGATGGAGGAGGCATATTGAATAATTCATAAGTTTACACTTCCCAAATGACCACCACCTTATATAGTTATTTTGAGTACTTCTCTTGGAGGGCTTTATTGGAAAAAGTGTCAAAAAGTCCTAAATCTTTTGGAATTGTGCTAATTTAGTCTTAAATCTTTTATTGGTGCCAATTTAATCCTAAATCTTTTAATTTGGTGCCAATTTTGGTCAGATTTTGTTGGTGGGTGTCGATTGGTTGATGTGGCACGGCCGGTGTTGATGTGAACAACTTTTAATAATTTCTTAATATTTTTTTCGAATTATTTTATTTTATTTTTCATATTCTTTTTATTTTTATTTTTCCTTTTTTTGTTATTTTTTTCTTTTTTCCTTCACCTCCTCCTTTCTCTAGTCGATCGTCGGACCTTGGTGACCTCGACCTTGTTGGCCTCTAGCAAGCTTCACCAGCCATTGGTGAGGCTCGAGCCCTCACTAGTGGCCTTGCTAGATCTAGTGAAGTTGCCCTCACGTCCCGGGCAGCCTCAAGCTAGCCTCACCAAAGGCTGGGCGAGGCTTGACCCTTGCTAGATTCGGCAAGGGCAAGCCTCACCACTTAGAGCAAGCAGCCCTTATGTCCTCTAGCAAGGGCTCGAGCTTGGCTAGTGGTCGGCGAGGTCTTGACCTCATCAAGCGTTGCCTTTGACCAGTCACCGAGATCTAGCAACCGACTGGAGGAAAGGGGAGTAAGAAAAATAAAATAAAATATTATTAAAATGTGTCTACGTCAGCGCCAATCATGCTATGTTAGCTAATCAATAGCTAGTCAGCAAAATTTGGCCAAAATTAGCCAGAAAAAACTAAATTGATACCAAGTGAAAATGTTTAGAATTAAAGTGGCACTAATAAAAGGTTTATGACTAAATTGACAAAAAAACAAAAGGTTTATACTTTTTTTGGCACTTTTTCCCAGCCTTTACTCATGGGAATTGGTTGGATCATCACACCATATGCATAACCATTTTCATATTCTAAAATATAGATAGGTCATATCATGTGACATGATCAAGCTTTCCTATAAGGCCACCAACCTTTTATCTCGTGTACAATCTTATATTGCTATTGTGAATAAATTGGCACCTAAAAATGACAAAAATACTATTGACCATTTTGAAAGAGACCATTGGATTTTTGAGGCATTGATATATTAAGAAAAAATATCAGCTTTATAAGATGTCAGGCAAAAATTTTCAGTCAGATTGTGATTGGTGTAGGTTTGGCCAACACGAGGATTGACATGCGCGAGATTGGTATTAGTCAATGTTGGCACCAAAATTCGACATGTCTAGCATGGATGCTTGGTATCGAAGCACAGCATGAAGACTGGAACGTTATAAGCAGTGGACATCCACACGGCACAAGTAGTTGGCATACGCATGGCGAACTGGTTGGCATGAATGCTAAAGTTGGTACTAGAAATTGGTACTAGCCACATCCAAAACATGAGGAACATGTCCAATATGTGAGGGACACGTCCAGAACACGGAAAGCATATCCACAACATTGAGAACAAGTCTTAGAAGATGGAATTGAAATCATAGAGGCTCATTGCAATAAGGACACGTTCAAAACCAAAACCAACTTATGGGGCCAGCTTCCCAAAGCTGGGAAACATGTCCAGAACTTGGAGAATGAGTTGTAAAACGTGAAAGTGTCTCATGATTATGAAAAAGTGTCTCAAGTATGAAGAATGACACACTCAACAAAATCACAGGATTTTACATATATCTAAGTCGCTCATTAGGTTAATTTGTGTTCCTTTCCAATCTGCAAATCTGTTGATAAATCATACAAAAACAAATGTTTTCCATTGATAACTCTATAAAAGTAGAGTTATTCTACCTCTTATAGGCAACATATAATGTAAAATTTTTAGAAAATATTTGGATTTCCTTCTATTTACTCAAATTTTCCTTATTTATGCAGCATAATAAGACATCGAGAAAATAAGGAAAAAATTGAGAAGAAGAAGAAGAAGAAGAAGAAGAAGAAGAAGAAGAAGAAGAAAGGAAGACGTCCCCCACAGAAGCGTTAGAAGGTGGACGCCAAATACGGAATTATGTGATTTATTCCCCAATTTTATACGAAAAAATAAGTAATTGCCTTGTGGTAGGAGTCTTGTATGTATCCTATACAATTGAGAGCTTGGGGGAGACAGCTGGGTTTTTATTTTTGTTCATTTTTTCATTGTTTTGGGAGTTTTTAAATTATTTTGAAGAGAAAACAAAAAGTGGTAACATAATTCTTGTTTTTTGATTCAAAACTGTTAATACCTAAATTTTGACGACCTTAAAGAAATAAAATAAAAATTACATAGCATAAAAAAAAAGGAAGGAAAATAAGGGAAGGATCAATTTGATTTGATTATGAATGGAATGTGGAAATTTTGATTTGATATCCTTACTCCGATGAATATTTAAATTATAGTAAATATGGAAGCAAATTCTTAATCAAAAAAATTAGATGAATAAAAAAAAAAGAAGTTTGATAAAAGGGAAGGTATTGAAATATCCAAGGAAAAATCAAACTGATTACAAAATTTTGCTCCAATTTACATGAATTAGGGCAAGGAAAAAGGAAGCTTGAAAATCTTTTACCAAAAAAAGGAAAAAGGAAGCTCGAAAATTGCCATAGGAGAGTAGTCGGAATCAGTATAAAAGGAGACCAAAAATTTTCGAGCAAAGGGGAAGGAGGGATTTTGGAAGAAATTGAGAGCAAAAAGTTCCGGAGATAAGTTCGTACAAAAAAGAAAGCTTTGAGGGAAAAAAGAAAAAGTCAGCTTTTTCCTTCCGTGGAAAAAGCAGAAAAAGAAACAGGAGGGGAAGAAAGAATTCGTACAGAGAGTAGACGTGAGGTGAGAGAGAGAGAGAAACAAAAGAGAAGAGAAAAGAAAAGACGTGCACTGTGCTTCTTCTTCGTGGGTTCCTTCTCCGCTAAGCCGCACGCTGTTCTGCTGCTGCCCATCACCCGCCTGCAACCCGACGCCGGAACGCCCGCCGCCCGTTGCCACCGGAGCTTCCCCTTCGCCTGCGAAGCGCCCGCTCAACCCGCGGCCTGCCCTTCCGCTATCGTTGTCCCGCCGGCTCTGCCCCCGACGTTTAGCACCGCGCCTCAACCCTCGGCGCCGCCGGTCCCGTCTCTGTCCAGATCTGCCGCTCCCGCCTCCGCTGGTGACCCACGAACGCCTACTCCGAAGTAGCTCACCCGTTCGTTGCTCTCCCTTCGCCGGTAGCCTGAGTTCATCGCCGCGCCCCGCTCCCTCCGCGCACCAGCACCCGTGAGCATCGCCACGCAGCAACCTGTGACCCGCAGCAACCCGCACCACCGCCGCGCCATCATCGCCGTGCCGCGCCGGTGAGCCCCGGCATCACCAACCCCCACACAGCCGCCGCTCCGCCCAGCACTATCCGCGCCGGCCCGCGAATCGCCGTCGCTGCTCCGCCCTTGCCCGCCGTCCCCTGCGCCGGAGCTCGACGCCACCGCGCCGCCGCTCATCGCCGCCGTTCCTCTTTTTTTCAAATTTCACCTAGGTAGTTTATTTTTTTAAAAATTTTTTTATTGTTATTTATTTATTCATTTTAAATTCTGTTGTTATTATTTAAGTTAGAATACGGTTTGTCAATGTTAATATTTGTGCATTTTGTAGGCATTATTCGCTAGGATTCTGTCCAGAATTATTGTAATCATTAATTTAATCGAAGATACATCGGATTATTTTTTTAATATATTAATTTTTGGGCTTTTTGGTAGAATTTTAATTGTTAAATCATTATTATTATTAACTTAATCTGAAGACTTGAATCAGATTTTTAATTATTTTGACCTCTTTGTCATAATAATTAAGGTTAGAATGATCGTTCATTTGACGACAACATGTTATTTTTTCGATTATTTTAATTCTTTATTTTGTTGATAGTTTAGATTTAATATTTATTTAATAATTACTTATCTAAAAAAATAAAAAAAATCAAAAAATCAAAACTTTGCATGAGTATATAGGTTTAGTAAATCAGGCATGTAGGTTTAGTAAACTATAATTTTTTTTTTAGGCTTATATTTTTAGGATTGCATTTTTAGAAATAAGTTAGGGTTGGACCTAAATAATTTTTTTTTTAGGGTTTTAGATAATGTTCGCACATTTTAATTATCTCATTTTTCCAAAAAAAAATAGTTTTCTAAGATAGGATAGGGTTTAAGTCAAATTAATCCCTATAATAAATTAGAAAATTATCCCATTTTAGATATATTAATTAGGGTTTTCATAAATTCTAAATTTCAATGAAAAAAATACAAAAATACTAGGTGCATGTTAACTAGTTTGCATCATAGAATCATTTAATTAGAATTTATTTACTAGTAAAATTAGGTCATGAGGTGCATAGTAATTAGTTTGCATAATAGGATCATTTAATTAGAATTGTTTGTTAGTAAAATTAGGTCATGTAGCTAGAAATGCATTATATAAAAAAAAATCTAAGAAAACCCAAAAAATTGTTTGTTTTGTGTGATGCAATTTATTTATTGAATGTTTAATAATGATTGAATATCTGTGTGATTATTTCATTGCATGAAAGTAACTTAGGTTAAAATAAATTGAAGCTGCTTGCAAAAACATCTCTAAAAATTAAAAAAAAAAATAATACCGAAAAGGCATTATAGAAATCTTGTATAATAAAATCCCCGTACCCTTAGTCTCTCATTATTTTACTTAGGTGTCTAATTAACCTACGTTAAATCGATTAGTGGTGACTCCTAGTTAATAACATTTTGTAAATTTAAAAATTTAGACTTAAGTAGCGAATTGGTATGGGCTTGAGAGAGTCCAATCTAAGCTTAAAGACCTAGTAATCCATTAACCTAAACTTAAGTGGTGCACCCGAAATTTAAGTCGTGACAAAAACGTTGGATTTAATTTATCTTTTTTTTTTCTTCTTCTATTATGTTATAATTTTCTTTTGCTATGATTACGATATAGCTTCACCATGATAATATGAATTTTATGATTTTTTAATGTTTTGCAAGTAATTTCATTGATGTGAGGTATTTGTTATTGTACTTAATACTTTTAAGTGACTAGCCATCATTTCAATGATCTAATGTGCATATTTAAGTCTAAGAAATAATAATAAACAATTGCTCTTTATAGCATATAACTGTGATTTAAATGGGTAGATATATACTATATTATTTGTGTACCTTTTGATGATTAGGTAATAAAAAAAAGTCATTTTCAATTGAGAATAATCATAAATTTTAATGCACTTATATTTATTTAAATTCATAGAAATATTGTGAATTGATAAATTGAGTAGATTTGTTATACCTAGATATAGAATAGTGAATATATTAGGAAATTTCACTATCACATGTTTAATATCATTTTTGTATGCTTAATGATATGAAATTCATATATAATGGTTATGGTGAAATCGGATGCTTTAACATGTTTATTTGATTGATTAATCACAAGTTCTAAAATTTTGCTTCTAAGATTGTCAATTTTAAATTATTTTCAAATCTATTTTGATTTGTTAGATAAATTTTAGAATTAATCTATTTTTAATATTTAATTAGTTTATTGATCATCAATTTCTATGATACGATATCATTTATCGTCACTATATTACATGTTCGACACGTTAAATGGCACGTTTATTTGCATTTATAATTTTACAAAATATTTGCCAATACGGAGTTTGGCCTTCATTGGAGAGTATTCCTTGGCCGCTAGCATTTATTTTGCGAATTTTGGGGGCAAAGATTGATCCGAGTATTTTATTTTTGTTTTTTGGATGCTCAACAAATAATTAATTTTGCATTTGGATATGGGAGATAAACTCTGGAGGCAACATGTGCTAGCCACCACACATGTACCACTGGGTAAGTCACCATGCGACACCTGGGAATTGAATTCCTCCCCTTGCATTAGGGGGAGAAGCTCATCGCCAGCAGCGCCACCTAGGTGGGTGGGTGGCATCGCTACTTTTGTTTTTTATAAAAGCATCAATTTGAAACGTAGATCTAGTCACCCCTCTAGTACAATTTATGTTTATAGAGTAGTTCGCTAAGGTTTCGCAAAATTCTACTACTAGCTATTAGTCCAATAAATCGTGAGAGAAAATCAAGTATTCTTGAAAAAGGGGTTCTTGTCTATCCATACAAATTGCCTCACACTAGGGTTTATCATATGGAGAAATACTAATATTCACACCACATAATATAGAGTGATTGATTTGATGGACGGGGATTTCTTTTTTTTTTTTTTTTTATGATCCAGGAAATCCACGCACTGTACCAACACGGATAGCCCAACAAGCCTGAGGTAACGGAGGATAAATCCTGGGGTGACGCTAGTGGAGGACCCACTACCCCGACATCACACTTAAGATTCCGTGCAGCCAGCGGGATTCGAACTTCTCTCTTCTTACAAAGGATCATGAGAGTACATTAGAGTACTTATTCAACTAGGCCACCACAGACGGTGGTATGGACGAGGATGTTGTGCTTGAGAATTACTTAAAAAAATGTAGCCATGTTTCACAAAGTATTTCCAATTGTCATGTATTTTAATTTCAAACTCCAAAAACACGGAGGATAATTAAGTACTTCATTATGGTTCTTTGTACTCTCAACAAATAAATATGCACATAAAACGTGTTCACTCATAGCTAAACTCGTTTGACCTCTTATCATAGATGGAGGCAAGAATTCTTTTCAAACATTTATTGTAGACGAAGGGTCGCTCCAACATAGCAAGATGGCCTGCTTTCTCAATGCACTCCAATGATGCTTTATTTCCCAATTTTCTGCCAAAAGAAAGCAATTGAACAGGTCAAGTTAAAAACTGGCAACGGAATTAAGTGGAACGATCATGTATCAACTAAGAGTCCCATCCATAACTGTAACATCAGAAATATTAGCGGATGGGAAAAATTAAAATAAAAAAAAATTCTCTCGGCACTATGACAATGTTGGATAAATGTTGTGAATTAAATTCAACCATGTAATCTTTATATATATTATTTTAAAGTAGTCTTTTGGATATTAAATGCACCAAACGCAATGAAATCAGTATTTTCTTCTTCAAATGAAAATTTGAGAGTTTTGCCAAGGAAGCGAAAATTAAAGAAAGCGCAGACTCTTGGACATTAAAAATATAACCATTTTTTTAGGAGAAGGAAAGTTAAAGCAAATGTAGACTATTTTTTGAACACCAAATGCTCTAAATTTAGTGAACGAGTCATTTCTTTTTCAAATAAAAATTTGAAGTTCACCAATAAAGTGAAATTAAAGAAAGTCTTTTCAAATTCAATGTACGTGAAAACGGTAACATAAGTATTTTATATATGCAACAAAATTGACTACGTACAATAGCTAGACGTAGATATAGATCTTTCAGTATGTTTACATATAAATGGCAATAATTAAGCTACATGCTACACAAGAGAAACATGATTTATAATCTAATTGGTGAGAAAAAAAGAAGAAAAAAAGAGAAGACTTTACCCTTTGATATCTTTCACTAAGCCTACATTGAAGATCTTATCGTCCACGCCGCAGACTAGATGGACCTTCTGCAAAGATCATTATAATCATCATAGTTCTTAAATATGAACTGTATCAAAGAATACCACATAGATCAATCCAGAATTGAAAGTAAACATAAAATTGAATTTTACTTATCATATGTACACGGTTTTGATCATTATAAAGGAAGCTGGAGAGACGTAAATTTCTCCACGATGTCACGTGATTGCATGCACCCATGTGTATTGTTTGTCGAAGAGTTGGTTTAAACTATTATAGTCACTAAGCGATATGGAATGGGAACAAGGTTTCAATCTTCTTGTGAGCATTTTTTTTTTTATAAGGGTGCATTTATTTGGCAAAATATGAATGATTTAAATAATATTTTTCTCAAAATGATCGTTTCTATAACTTACAAAAAAAATAAATAAAAGAAAAATATTTTCATTATCCACAAAAAATTTAGATATAGATTGTGATCGATGATAAAAAAAATTAATGACTAATTATTTCAAAAATATAAGCGATAATTTTTAAAACATTCATTTTTGGTGAAATAAACGAAGCATAAATTCCTAATTTTTTCTTCAAATATAGCTGCCATCAGAGTAGGTCACGCATGTTCCCCCCTATCTCCTGACAAGAAGCAATACTAGCATCTGAGCTAAATACACGGGAACCATCTCATAACCTTGCTGACTTTCATCTATACAGGGTAAGATGTATGTATGCATATGAATACCCTTTTTTGCTTTAAAAAAAGGAGGAGGAAGCTTCTTCAAGATTTTATTAAACCTGGGAGTAGTCTGGCAAAATGAAGTCCTTGTCTGGAATGACCAAAGCCTCCAGCAGTTCAGCTCTCTCCTTTCTGTAGTCAAACATGACCTACAATCCAATAATTAAAAAACTCATACCTATCCAAAATTCTAAAAATAAAATAAAATAATATCTCGCTTTCATCATGATGTATTAAAGATTCGAAGCTTATCCCACTTCAACGATTTTCTACCAGTGAAATTTTAAGTTATAATAACCTAAATAGTTCTGGTTCAGAGTGTAGGCCTAAGGCCTATTAATTTTGGCTATTTAAGTAAACAGATACTTCTTTTGACTTTTTGGAAAGGCATTACCTGAACTTTAAGAAATCATAAAAGAAAAATTGTAATATGTGACTGCTATACTTCCGAAGGCTTTCTAAAGTGTTCGGACAAGGAAAAATTTAGTAGGTGCCAAACAAGAACATACGCAAAGCACCTCAAAACGACCTTATTATTTTCTCTGTTAGTTATAGAGTAGCAATTTATGTTACTTCAATGTGCAGCCATTCTCAGAATTTTGTTATTTTCGTGTTGTTCCCTTATGTTACTTCAAAAAATCGTAAATCTTAAGATTAGGGTTGAGACTGTATTTATTTATTTATTTATTTAACTAGAATACTCCGTTTTTGTGGCTTTTTAAAGTATAAAAAATAGAGAATTTCTCGTTATGCACTTTGGATATATGCGATTCACTCACATCTATATGTTTTCTCTTTGTCAAATTCTAAATATCAATATTTTGACCCAAAATAATTCTATAAATATCGATATTTGAAGTGTTATGATAAAATCATAGAGAAAATTCCAAACGAAGGCCCGAAGTGATCTCATTTTCTCAAAGAATGACCTAAAGTTACAATTGTTTTAAATAAAGGTGTGAAATACCCTTATTTTCTCGCATAAGAGACTAAAGTGAATATATTTCAAATAAGAACCTGAAGTGGTTATATCAGTCTAAAAAAAATGGCCTAAACTCACGATTTAGTGAAGGGAAATTTTATCTTTTAAATTTTTTAATTTTATCTTTTTATTCTTTCTTTTTTCTGTTTTTTTCCTTCCAAAAAAAACCATTAAAAAAAAAAAAGGTGACCATGCACGGGAGGGAGGCTTTCTCCCACCTATGGCCATTGCCTCATCGCCAGTGGGGCGGCAACGATGGCTAGCAAGCTCACCAGTGCTTGGGCAAGGGCCAGCGACCCTTACCAAGCAGAGGCAAAGGCTTGCTAGCCCTCGCCAGAAACAAGAGAGGGTGGCAACCCTCTCCTAGATCTTGCCCAAGCCTAGCAGTCCTCGCCCAATGCCTCCCAACCTTGGTGGTGAGGTCCAAGGGTGTTGGGCGAGCACCAGTGATCCTTGCTCAAATCTAGGAGAGGGTTGCCGCCCTCTCTCGTCTCTAGCAGGGGCTTACGTAGACCCCTGCGTTTGGTCAACGAGGGTCTATTGGCCCTTGCCAGCGATCGCCACCGCCCTACTAGCAATGGGGTGGCAATCATTTTTTTTTTTTTTTTTTTTTTGTAATTTTAAAATTTGTAATATAATTTAATTTAAATTTAAATTGTATTCGAACAAAATATCATTATTCGGCCAGAATTTTTTACCAGTCAACAAGGCTAGTTCCTTATTTAAAACAATCATAATCACTTTAGATCATTCTTTGAAACTAATATAACCATTTCAAATTCTTATTTGAAACAAAATTCACTTTAAATCATTATTTAAGAAAACGAGAATACTCCAGACCCTTATTTATAATTTTCCCTAAAGTCATACAGGAGTTTGCGACATTGAAAAAAATTAAAATTGTAAAAAGTTATATTATAAAAACGAGGAAAGAGTTTAAAGAAAGGAAAGTGGTCGTGATGGCGCCAATCTGCCCTAAGATGCTGTCAAGGTGACAGCTCGGTGACGTTGAGCGCGACAAATGTGGATTGACTAGGATTAGGTAGAAGAGAGATGGGTAATTTAGAGTTAGGGGAGCTTGGGGTGTAAGAGAAGATGGATGTGCATGTCATTTTCTTATTCGATGGTCAGAGGGACCATCATTTGTCGTTTATGTTCCCAAGCCTAGCTAATGGTCAGAGGGACCATCATCCTTCATTCGGTTTTCTTACTAAGACTATGCCGGAGTAGAGTCATTGGTGAATATGGACATCCAAGGAATTAACACTTCACGTAGTAATCAAAGTTTAGGAGCACAGCAAAGCCAAAGATAAATTAGGATTTGAACGATCCATGAATTAGCACTCAGGTGCACACGCTCACAGGCATAACTATAGAGAGAGATCTCTTTTTTGTTTTGTAACATGACAAAAGCCATCTGAAATACCCAAAATAAATAAATAAATAAATGCTCTGCTAATCCTAAGTGACACTAGAAAATAAAAAATAATCTAACACGGTAAACAAATATGAAAAATGAGCAAATGCATAAATTAACGCGGGAAATAAACATAAATGTGCCCCCAAAACATGCTTAAATGACAGAATGCTTAAATGGCAGATTTTGAGGCCCAACCGATTATGAACAAACTTTCCGAATTGACTTGGTAAGTTTTCTTGGATCAAAAGTTATGCCCGTTATCTCATGCGCTAAGTAGACTTTTGATTCGAGCTGGCCTATTGGAATATGTTTGTCGGAACACTCCAAAAAAATCTCTAGTAGCATTTCTCGTTTTGACTACAATCACTCAGAACATATCAAGGAAACGAGCTTTATAACACTTTGGATTTTTCATTTTTGTCACAATTTTTAACCCAAAGTTATATTTTCCCATTATCATGTCAACTGCACTTCACAGAGGTAAAAATGAGTGTTGTTATATTATCATGTCACAATTTATCTCATCTTTTTGGACAAATTTCTCTTTTACCCTTAATTAGTGTAAAAATGAATAATATAGAAAATGGAAGAAAACTTAATTTACCAAAGTACACGTAATAGAAAAAAACAAGACATCAATAATAACATTAAACATTAAAAACTCGTTCACATACGGTAAATATAACCACTTTAATAAACTAAAGGATACATTTTAAGAAAAAGAATAAACACAAATGACAAAAATCGGCAACTCGTTATGTACATTTATAGGGTTAACTAAAGTATAAAATATTTTAAAAAATTATAAAGGAAATGATGTCCTCAATCCATTAAATGAAATTATAAATCAAAACTTAAGGTCATTTTTCATTGATCGATTATTGATCGATCTTTCTTTTTGGCAATAATCAACCATTAAAAAATACATAGTTAATATCAAATTTTTTATTATTTGACTTTTTTGTTATTTAGGGTTTTTTCCTGTTTACTTAATTGTGTTTATTTTTCTTAAATTTCTCATTAGTTCGGTCAATATTTTCATCAAATTTTAGTAATTTTTAGTTATAGTATTACTACTATAGTAATTTCTTTTTATATTGACACTTAATTTTTTTCCAAAATATTCTTTATTATTTTTTTCTCCAATGGAAATCAAGGGTAAAAGGAAGATGTCTTTTTTAAAAAAAGAGATGAAAATACATATTTTCCTTAGAAAGTCATGGCCACTGTACATGCTAATGGAAAATGTAATAAAGGGTTTACGACTCCGACAAAATTAAAGTTCATGAGGTAATGCTTAACAATTGAAAGCTTTTATCGAGTGATTACCTCCGTTTTAATTTGAGCAATGCTAGAAACGTGAAAAAAAATTCTCGATGAAACTGTTCGAAACTTGGTCAGATCAAATGTTTACATCAGCTAAGGGAGACTATGGGCCCATTTGGTTCAGTTTTGGGGAAATACACTTGGGAGAATGCAAATACCTTTGAGGTAAAAAGGTTTTCCGAAATGTTACGCCTTTTAGTAAATTGTAATCTCAAATAACATTGAAATGTAACCTTAGCATAAATATTGTTTGGCAAAACTCACATTTGTAATGGGCTTTTGCTATTTTTTCTTTTTCGTTTTTTAATCTGAAAATCAAATTTGGCGGCCGACGGCCAAATCTGGTCGCCTAAGGTCACAACCTTAGAGCCTCAAGCAATGCTGTCGTCTAAGGTCGCAGAGGCCAGATCTGGCCTCCGGATCGCCAAATCTGGCTGCTTGAGGTTGCGGAGGCCAGATCTTGCCGTCTCTGGCCGTCCGACAGCAAGATCTGGCCTCCAAACCACTAGATCTAGTAGCCTAAGGTTGTGACCTCAAGCGGCATCACCTGGTGCACGCGAGCTAGGCAAGTAGGTCACGTCACCCTAGGCGGTGGTCACCAGGGACGCACGACCCCCAGGCGACGGTGGCAGAGGCTGCTGAAGAAGCCCGACTCTTAGGTGGGGAAGAAGAAGATGAACGGGGAAGAAGATTGGTGGGAAAGAAAAAGAAGAATAGTGACGCGGGGAATAGTGAAATTGTATTTTCAAAATACCGAATGCTCAAAGTAGGTCCAAACCAGTATTGAGTTTTCAGTATTAGGAATGCTAATATTTAGCCAATGAGCTTTTAAAATTGTTTGTCAAACGCAAAATATTTTCCCTAAGGGGCTTTGGGGACTCAAAGCTTATTGGGAAAGTTGAATCAAACGGAGCCTATATATAAAAGGACCGGCTTTCAATAATATCTTGTTAAATCACTTAATCAATCAATTTTACTAATGCATCGGGTTTCAAGGTGTTTGTGTGTCTAAGTAACGTAGAAAAGTCTACGGAGCTCGTACCTCTAGACCGTCCTTTAAAACACGATCAGGGATTCTGGGCAACTTGTGGCTTCCAACTTCAAACATCTTCTTCACCTCACCTACAGAATTAGGCAACAAAAGATCTGACCATGCCGGAAACCCCAATCTCTCCAGGCACTCCTTGCTTATCGACTCGGTCAGCACCGGTACGGTGCACGTCGCCACCACCGACTTCACCAGCTCGGGCCACGACTCAGCCAATTTGAACGCCACCATCCCGCCGTAGCTCAACCCCACCACCGTGCACTGCCGCAACCCAAGTGCAGCCAGCCCCTTCGCCACGCACTCTGCCTGGAAGTCCACCGTCCGGTGGCTGTCGCCCGTGGCAGAGCCGCCGAAGAAGAGGAGGTCTGGCACGTAGACGGCATACTTCCTCGCGAGCGCGAGGACCTGGAACTGCCACGTGATCATGCCGTCACCGACAAAGCCGTGAAGGAAGACTACAGCGTTCTTGTTTTTGTTTGGTGTTCGGGTTGGAGCCCAGAAGTTCATGGCAGTTCCTGGTTCGATCTCGATCTTTCGAGGTCTCACGCCGGCGAGCTTCATTGCCGCTCGCAACAAGGACTGGTAGAGCTTGATTGTGTTCACCATTCTCTCTCTCTCTCTCTCTCTCTATTTGTTTTTGTGGGCTCTGCTTAGTGATTTGTTTCTCAGTATCGAACAAAACTGTCGCAAGTCAATGTTGCCGCCATGCTAAAAACCAATAACACGGCAATCTAGTTCTCCGTTTCTTTTCTACTTTTTCTATCACGGGATTGAGTTGTCCAACGCAAGCTTCACGTTACTTCATGACTATTGGTCATCCATCAATTTATTTCCGTACGTCTTTGTTCAAATCCACATCAATTGAAAATCATTTCTTTGCTTTATTTTAGGTCCAAGTCAAATTCCCCCTCGTGCCATTCTTGCTACATAATGATATCTCTATCTGTTGTTAGTACCTAAGTAACATTGACACACAACATGGACACGCGACACAACATGACATGATACGCCGACAAGTCATTTGTAAAAAATAAAAAATTTCGACATGTTTAGACACGTTATATATTATATAAATATTTTTATTTTTAATTAATTTGATTCAAATTCACAAATAAATAAATAATAAAAAGGAACTTACAATAAATTTATGCTTATAATATTAATAAATCTATTCATAGAAAATTCGAAAGACATATTCATAATTAATGCGTACCCATATTTGGGAATATGTTTTTAATTTTAACAAAAATTATGAATGAAATTAATGACTAACAAAAGAGTAGAATCAACTTTATTTAAATAAATCTATAATTTTTCATAATAATTAAAATTTATCATTATTTAACATTCAATATCTTTATTTTTTAAAATCACTTTTTAACTCGTTTATTTATTTTTTTAACAAAAATAACTTTACGGCCCTCCTCCTCTATCTGTTAGTATCTAAGTAGCACCGACATATGACACGTACACGCGACACAACATGACACGATACGTGGACATGTCATTTTCTTAAAAAATAAAAAATTTCCACATGTTGAGACACGTTATATATTAAATAAATATTTTTATTTTTAATTAATTTGATTCAAATTCACAAATAAATAAATAATAAAAAGAACTTACAATAAATTTACGCTAATAATATTAATAAATCTATTAATAGAAAATTTGAAAGACATATTCATAATTAATGCGTACCCATATTTGGGAATACGTTTTTAATTTTAACAAAAATTATGAATGAAATTAACTAACAAAAGAATAGAATCAAATTTATTTAAATAAATCTATAATTTCTCATAATAATTAAAATTTATCATTATTTAACATTCAATATTTTTATTTTTTAAAATCACTTTTTAACTCGTTTATTTATTTTTTTTAACAAAAATAACTTTACTGCCCCCTCCTCTATTTGTTGTTAGTATCTAAGTAGCATTGACACGCAATATGGACACGCGACATAACATGACACGATACATCAACGCGTCATTTCTAAAAAAATAAAAAATTTCTACATGTTGAGACACGTTATGTATTAAATAAATATTTTTATTTTTAATTAATTTGATTCAAATTCACAAATAAATAAATAATAAAAAAAGAACTTACAATAAATTTATGCTAATAATATTAATAAATCTATTAATAGAAAATTCGAAAGACATATTCATAATTAATGCGTACCCATATTTGGGAATATGTTTTTAATTTTAACAAAAATTATGAATGAAATTAATGACTAACAAAAGAATAGAATCAACTTTATTTAAATAAATCTGTAATTTTTCACAATAATTAAAATTTATTATTATTTAACATTAATATTTTTATTTTTTTAAAATCACTTTTTAACTTGTTTATTTATTTTTTTAACAAAAATAACTTTACCGCCCCTCCTCATTTCTCTCTCCCCTGCTCCCACGCCACCCCAAAATCTCCCCCTCGATTTCTTCCTCTACTTTCTCTCTCCCCTCCCCTTTCCTCCACGCCATCACCCGCTCCCTACCCCCCATCAATCACCCCATTCCTACTCCCCCCGCCCCTTGGTTTTTCTTCCTTCTCTCTCTCTCTCTCTCTCTCTCTCTCTCTCTCTCTCTCCCTCACGCCACCACCTGCTCCCCTTGCCTCCCATCAGTCACCTCCATCCTTGTTCTTCCCTTGCTTTCTCTCTCTCCTTCCTCTTCCCTCATGCCACTTCCAGCTCCCTCGCTCCCATCAATCACCCTCGCCCCTCAATTTCTTTCCCTGCTCTCTCTCTCTCTCTCTCTCTCTCTCTCTCTCTCCCTTCCCTTGCCCCCACGCTAGGGGTGAGCATGGTTCCCGGGTAAAACCGAGAATTGGAGAACCGCACCGGAGGGTCCGGTTCGGTTCCTGGTTCTAAGAAAACAAGTTCCGGCTCCCAGTTCCCTTTTTCTGGGAACCGGCATTCTCGGTTTTGGTTCTGGTTCCTAGAAAAAGGGAACTAGGAATCGGAATTGGAATCGGTTTGAGTTCAAAAAAAAAAAAAAAAGCCCTAGCACATCACTCAACCCCCCCCCCCACGTGATTTCCCTCCCTTTTGTTGATTTTCCCCCTTTCCCCTTTCTTTTCTCTCTCTCTCTCTCTTTCTTTCTTTTCATTTTTCCTCCTCAGGTCACTTCTTGTCCCCCCCCAAACTTTTTTTTTCTTCTCTCTCTCTCTCTCTCTCTCTCTCTCTTCTGTTTCCCCCTCTCGTCGAAACCCCCCTCCCTTCTTCTCTTCTTCTTTTTCATCTTCTTCCTTCGTCTTGCTAGCTGTTGCTTCACCCACCACCACACCGCCGCCCCACGCCCTACTAATCACCACCTCTTGGCCACCGAACTACCACCACCCACCGCCGTCCGATGAACCATTTTGCCGTTGAGCCCGACAAGCTGTCATGCTGTCCGCGCCACCCTCGCCATTGTGAGCCACCGCCGCCGTCCCCAAGCCACCGTAACCACCTCTTGCTGCCGCTTGCTCAGCCGTCTAGGCTGTCGTTGCTCCGAACCGCCACCGCCTCCACTAGAACCGAGCTCTTCCCCCTTAGTTGTGGGTTGAACCACGACTGCTGCCGTCTTCGTCGCGCCGTCCGTGCCGTCATTGGTGCCATGAGACTCGTGTCTTCTTCACCATTGCCGAAACTCCCTCGACACCGCCGCTAGATGCCATCACCCCTCGCTCGCCTCGCCGCTTAGCCGCTTGATGTCGACGCCACCGTTGGACGCCGCTTGTCCCCCTAATGGAGGCTACTCACTCGCTCAACCACCCAACACTGCTCGCTCGCTCGCCTAATATGGCTTATCATCGAGGAGTTTGTAAGTTTGCAATTATTGGTTTCGTTGCCTATGACATTTGATTTTTAATTGCTATTTCCTGATCCTTTTGGTTGAACTAAAAAAGACTTAAAGATTGACAAGTTTTCTCTATCATGTGTAGTGAACAAAAAGCACTACCCTCCATCACTGAGCGACGAAGTGTGGCGTTTAAAAAAAGTAGCCAAAGACGGTGCTCTACATAAGCGCATGATTTCAAGAGGAGTCAACACTGTTCAAGATTTCCTCCAATTGTACGAAGCTGATGCATCCTCTCTAAGAAATGTAGCAACCATTTCACTTCTAGCCGTGCTAATTTCCCGTTTGCTGTACACATTATTCTAAGCATTGTTGACCATCAAATCCACTAATTCTTGTGTGATGTAATGTTATTTAAGATATTTGGCAATCGGGTTGCAAACGGAATATGGGAGATGATTGTCAAAGATGCCAGGACCTGTATGGTTGATGATAACATGACCAACACTTATTATCAAGCTTCAAACTAGGCCAGTATACTATTTAACTCAGTGATGAAAGTGGCTCAAGCAACACTTGACAGCCAAACTTACCAGTCACTAGACCAATTGACCCACTCTCCGAAGGTACATAAAGCATAGCTAGAAACTTTCATGTCAAGCAGTAGAGTGTCAAACTATCTGAAGCTACAGAAGGGCTTGTATGTATTGTTCTTGTCCATACATACCACAATCACTTCGCTTAAAATTCGTAAGTATTTCATTTGATTTCGAATTTGATTGAATTTGCTATTCAGTCGAAAGATTTTGGTGCAGAACTTAAGAAGGCAAACTTACTGCAACAAGAATCAACGGGTGTTGCTTGATGCCTTACCCAGCATCACTCCTATAAGTGCCTTGACCAACTTGCCTACGAAGTCATTAATTGGACTGAGCCTACTTCTTCATCATCTAGATCACATAGTGCCAAACCTGAAAATGAAACTGAAAAAAAAAAAAGGACGTGTTGGAACCTAAAATCGACGCCAAATCCTATGATAGAGTAGGTTCTAGGTTCTAAAATTTGAGGAACCTGTACCCGATGGTAGGTTCCAAGTTCCGGATGGAACCGAACCAAAACCGGGAACCGCTCACCCCTACCTCACGCTACCACTAGCTCCCCTGCCCCCTCAGTTTCTTTCCGTCGTCCCTCACCACCCTCCCTCTCTTTTTGCTAAAACCCTAACGACAGCTTCTTCTTCCTCCTCGTCGCACAATCCTTTCAACTCTCTTGGTCACCTCATCGCAATCACTCGCCACCTCGCCTTCGAACCTTCCTCCTTCATAGCTGCCACCTTGCCACCGGCCCTCCATCGCAACGTCGCATCAGTTTATGCTCTTCCTCTAGCCCTCTCTCGCTGTTGCAGCCTCATCTCCACCCTCTATCGTCTTCTTCAACAATCTCTCTCTAGGACACGTGTGTCAAAATATGTCAAGAGAAGTTAATCATGTGTTGGAAAATCTGATACGCATTAATTGCGTGTCCGAGCGTGTCGACGTGTTTGACACGCTCCGACATGTGTCGGACATGACACGAAGCACAAGCAACGTGTCCGTGCTTCATAGGTTAGTACGTCATAACTCCGTATAGGAATTCATTTCATTAATTATTTCTTTGTATTATTCGTGTTGCATGGCTAGTCAAATCACTAAAAGTCAATAATGGATTAGTCGATTTTTTCTCCTCTCGCCATTAATGGACTCGTATCCACCAGCCAGAGCATCCGTGGCAGGGAATTACTATGACTTACGCATGGCACGCATACGTCCTTTTTATTTTACAAAAAATAAATAACTTAATAATATTTTTTAAAAAAGATAATTACTTATATTTTTCTAATAATTAATCAATTAAATTTTTTCATTATTAATAATTTTATATTAAAACATTTCTTAAATAATGAAATTATTTTTCATTCATTCCTTTTTTTTTTTTATACAAGTGATCAGTTTTTTAAAATATTTTCATTTAATTAATTGACTTAGTCTAGTATTTTGGATATAAATCTTTATTTAATTCCTTTGTTGAGGGTTATTTTCCTAATAGGAATCTCGATAGGGTTTGTTTACAAATATAAACCGAGACAAGGATCTTGTAATCTTTATTCTGAATTGGTATTGGTGAGAATTCCAAAAAAGAGTCTTAAGTGCCATCATTTTCTGAAATAATAGCCTAAAATGAATATTGTTTAAAGTAAGGGTTTGAATTATTCTCATTTTCTAAAATAAAATTCTTTCTAAAATAAGGATCTGGAATAAACCTCATTTTAAACAAACGCATGAAGTAGCGATATTAATCTCAAATGAGGGCAAAACTCATCAAATGGTGAGAGGCAATTTCGTCTTCTAAATTTTTTAATTTTTTTTCCTTTTTTCTTCTTTTTTATTTTTTCTTTTCATGAAAAAAGCTAAAAAAAAATTAAAAATACACGCGCGAGCGCACGCGCACACACGTGCGCACGCGCGCACACACACTGCAGCCTACTGACCCTCGCCAAATCAAGAGAGAGGGTAGCAACCCTCTCCTATCCCCGTGCCTACTGACCCTCGCCAAAATCAAGAGAGAGGGTAGCAACCCTCTCCAGTCCCCGCCAAGCTGCCAGCAAACCCATCCTCCATGGCCAACGCCCCACGTTTGATGGGGTAGTAGCCACCTAAGTAGCACCAACATTGACACGCGACACGACCCGACACGCCGACATGTTGTTTCTTAAAAAATAGAGAATCCAACACGTTGGGACATGTTGTGTATGAAATATATATTATTTTATATATACATAATAAATTATCATTTTTATGATTATTTCAATCAAATTAATTTGAATCAAATTCATAAATAAATAAATAAGCCTAGAATGAATATACACAAAAAAAAACATTAATCCTCCATTTATTAATATCATTCGTTAGTTCAATTTGATAAATTTAACTTTATTTCAATAATTCATAAAACTTGGAAAAAAAAAAAAACAAGCGATCGATATTACGGACTCGCATGTTAGATATGTTGGAAGAGAAGAAAAAAAAATTAAGGGGTGAATTGCGTATCATAGGGAGTAGGAATCAAAATAGAAGAAAAGACTAGGTTTTTCTTCTTTTACCATTTATTATTTTTATTATTGTGTTTTATTTTTTCACACACACACACACACACACACACACACACACACATATATATAGACCTTTCATTTATTGAATTTTTAAAATTGACATTGATATCGGAATTACATGTTAAAAACTCGTATGTCAGAATTCCAACTCCAGTGTCGGAGAGTGTCGAGAAAGTTGACCAGGTATTGGATTTTTCCACACGTGTTGACCGAGTGTCGGAAAGTATCTGAGAGTGTTGGAGAGTGTCAGGGACATGTGTCGAAGTGTCTGACACAACACAAAAGCTCTTAAAGAGTGTCGGTGCTTCATAGGTAGCCACGAGTGGTAGGGTAGGCTTGAGCTCTCCCATCTATTTTTTTTTAATTATTATTGTTTGTGTATGTGTTTTTCTATTTTTAATTTGTAACTTTTTTTTTATTTTTTATGGAAAGAAAATATAGAAAATGAAAAAAAGAAAGAAAATAAAATGTAAATCACCGAAATGCCATCAATCGGTTAGTGAGATCAAGCTCTTCTTTGAGATTGATATGGTGCTTTAAGTCTTTATCTGAATTAAGGTTCACTTCATACACTTATTTGAAAAAACAAAAGCACTTCGTGCCCTTAAAATTCATTTTAGGCCCCTAGACTACATTTAATTGTTTGGATTTTTAATAAAGATAGAATTGGATAAAATAGGATGTGAAAATCCAAGGGATTTTGCTACATTTTATCAATTTTTTGGTGATTGAAGTAATAAAGTCGGATATGTTTACATCATATCATATATATTATTTGGTATAAACGGCATATTAATATAAATGAACCACAAATTTTACAAGCTAAGATAGTAAAAATTTCTTAAAACACTCTTGTCTACTTCATTTTTATTTTATTTTACTCTCTTTTTTCATTACTTTCTTTTGTATTCCTTTCTTCTCATTCCATCATTCTCTAATAAAATTTTATTAAATAGAAAATTGTATTGATATACCTAAAATACTAAAACATCTAAAATATGTTATAAATATATTTATATATTGAATTTATATTATAGGATAAATTAAATTTGAATATATAGATAAAAAAAGATTAGATTAAAAAATAAATTGCCATTTTTTGCTATTTTGAATATTTAGTATCAGAATTCAAATACTATTTATATTGAATATAATTTTAGATTTGTTAATTTAAGAAATTTGTTATTTGAGAAAAATAACTCTCCTATTATGAATATTAGAAATCATATCCACATTTATCACACCTCCCCTACGAAATAATTTTATCAAGCCTATATTCTCATCATATCCAATTTTTTTTTTTCATATTTTAAGTAAGTACCAAAAGCAGGATAAAATAAATCTTATCTTACCATGAATTTTATACTGATTGCTAAACACATTCTTAGGGCACTTCAAACATTTATTTGAAATTTTCCCTTGATATTGAGATTAATTTTGTCATCAAGATTTTGCAATATTTTCCTTTCCTCCGTTCTTTTTTTGACTCGCTTTCCTTTCTTACTATCTCATTTTTCTTCTCTATCTACAATCCTCAATCGCGTTTTACTACCCTTTTTTCTTTATACCTTAGTTTGTTGTCAAAGCCAGATTTGTTCTCCATAAATATCTATGATAACATATATTCCCAAGTAATTGCGTTTAGGTTCTTAAACCACGGTCAAGAATTTTCTCATTCATTTTATCACAAGTAGAAGGAGAATAACCCTTGTTGGATTTAGGGCTTGAGGAGAAAAATTGCGGCAGCTTTAGAACGATCGTGTGACATTTTCTCATTTCGAGTTGCCGATCTAGACTAGCCCGTTGTCGCTGACAAGAAAATTGCCACCAATATGTCGGTAAGATGTTAGTCAATCCAGCACAAGTTCTATATACTATTGATTATCCTATTCCAAAGGAGGCACTGACGGATAATCTACTAATTACTCGAGCATGTGAGTATTTGCATGTCTTGCACTTCCTCATGTAAGAAATAGGAAAGAATATTAGAAGTATCAAAAGTTGTGTATGATACTCACTTTAATGCGAATACTTTTTTTTTTGGATCATTTCTGTGCTATTTAAAAAGAAAAAAAAACGATCACATATGTACCGGCTTCAATTTAGGTCATTGGAAATCTAACGTGACAATTTTTTTTTTTTTTTATCAATTTTTTTAGCTCCACACGACTCACTGGCATGCTCAATCAAAATTGATAGTCCCAAATGACATCTTTTACATGTTTAAACCAAATATAAACTCTAATTATACAGGTACTTCTACGATGGGGGTGGGAATGGCCGATGCGTTGGCATCCATTAGTTGTTGCTAGTATTTCCTGTGGTGATCATCGCTGTGTCTTGAGCTGCTTCTATCTTTGCAATGGGTCGCCTGTCTTCAAATCCTCCATTGAAGCTCAGAGAGAAAGAGAGAGAATCGATCGATCATTCTACCCAGATCAATTGAAGAAAGTGTAAATTCCAACCCGGGCGGGAAATTGTCGAGGGGATTCGACATCGAAAGATGGCAAGGGATTATCGAACGAGCTAGAAGCACTTTAAATTTATTGGCCGAAAAACGAGGCAGAACAGAGCGGCTTCTCTGTCGATATTAACGCAAATGGACGCATTGAAACGATGGCTGCTGAACATCGAGACTCCCTCAAGGACGCAAGACCAAATTTGAGTCACGAGACGCGTGGAAACGCCTCGGATTGACATGGTCAAAGACGTACCTCATGAGAATAAGTTGGCAATGAGCCAAATTTCCTTTTCTTATGAATGAATATTCATTACGGCATTCATTTATGTGCCATAACCGTTTTTAATCACTTGTGTTAAAATATGTCTTGAGTTTAAGCCTGAAGCGAAAAACTGAATTTTGAAAATAAATTAAATTGAAATAAAGGAAGATGAGTACACGAATTAGTCTTCTGGTTGAAGCTGGTCAACAAACCTTGGAAGTATTGACCGAGGCAATCTGTTTGTTAATGGAGCTGGACGAAAAAAGGGAAAGTCAATCTTTTATTTTCTGTTGACCGAATCTTGGATTATTCGGTTTCTTCATGCACGCAATTCTCTGGCGGTGGAATATAATATACCCCTCAAGGTTTGCTCGTGGGACTCTCTTTACCAAAGGAAGCCACACATACAAGCGCCGTTTTACTCTGAGTGCCATGGGCGTTCTATTTGTGAGAGACACTCATGAGTGCTGGGTGCTTGGCTTTGGGTTATCGTGTTGTTCGTACTACGAAGCTTACTCGTGAATTACATCCAAGAAGTTTAGTGTTGAAGCCAATTAAATTTTGTGGTAAGATTTGCATGTAATTCATTCGTGAGATTAAGACATTATTTCTTGAGAAATTTCGAGGCTAAACACTGCATGCGTTATTATTGGGTGTAATTGAGGCTTGGGAAACACTAAGAGAGTGTGTGAGTGACTCGAGTGTGTAATCTCCTTGTATTGCTTGATCTATAGTAAAATTCGCTGCTACTCTCCCTGTGGACGTAGGTCTTTACGACCGAAGCACGTAAATCTAGTGTCCGATATATTTTCTTTTCTGTCTATATTATTGTTCGATCGCTCACTTTATCTCAACGACTTGAATGTCAAATAACTTTTCAAATGATTATTTGAGTATCATAATTTAAAAAAAAAAATTACCGCAAATGGTATGCCACATCAAATTTCCAACACTTAAGTGAATGTTTTTAAAAAAATTTAGCATTTAAGTGATCAATTGAAAGTTATGATACTTAATTAAACATTTTTTTTTAGAAGTCATGGAATTCAAGTGATTAAAAAAAGTTATGATCCTCAAACAAGTATCGTAAAAAATTTACGACAACTGTAATATATTTATCCTCTCTCAACTTATTTCTCGTTGGAAATTTCAGGATGGGTAACGGACATTCCTTTTCTGTAGTTCGCACATCTCAACTACTCATGGTAATCCATTTTTTAGTTTTTATTTTCTAACATCAAGTAAATATCCCTATCTCAACAGTCACTGCACACGGAGGAAACCCACGAGAAAATATTAGATGAGTTTCATACTCCACGTGAGCCATGCGGGAACCACACAAAATTTGACAAGTGTTGTCCACATATAATTCGAGTCCCACGCGAGCAAATTGAAAATTTTGTGCTCTCCTCTCCTCTCTCTCTCTCTCTGTCTCTCTCTTTCCTTCGCGAAGTGCCCTTTGCTCCTGAACACGGATGCCACCAATGCCGTTGCCTCCTCGAGCCCCGTCGTCACCTGTTGTATCCCCATTGGAGGTTCCCATACGTCCCCTGCATCCAAAGGTTAGGTTTTTTTTTTTTTTTTTTTTGGATTCTATTTAGTAGAGTTCAGTGCGATGCTAATGTGATGTTAGTGACTGTGATAGGTTCTCACCATCGCCTCCTGAAGCCCTTTTGGTCGAACTCTGAAGAGCGAAGCAGAATAGGTAAGTTTTCGTTCCCAGTAGTCTTAGATGGCCTTATTCATTTATTAGTTTCTGCAACGCAAGGTCTCTAGACTAGCATGGTTTTATTAACTTGCCCTTATCGATGCAAGTGAACACCATTAACTACAAGCTCCAAAATGCTAACTTGGACTGGAGTATTTTTAGTTTTTTGAGGTATTAATGTTGAATGAGAAAATAGGCCATGTTCTCCCAGCAGATTGCCAGGTTGGCCCATGAATGTAGTATTAACCTCTTAGGATTATAATATACGTGCACTTCGGGATGTATATAGGCAATAGCTTCAAAAATGCTTGTGCCCAGTCACTCATGTCGCCTGCTTCAATATACTGGATTCATAGTCAACCATTTGAAATTGCCAATAGATGCAACCCCGCATTGTGTATGCAACAGACTATGTATATCACCCATAGACTTTTTTTTTTTTTTTTTGGGGGGGGGGTGCTTTGTTAGATTAGATTAGATGGTTGCTGATTGCTGGTGCTTGCTGCAAATCTTTCAGCTTTTCTTCTTGCAGGCGTTCATGTGTGCCTATGGAAGTTGTCAACTCACTTATTTAATCATTTTTAACTGCACTTTAAACTGAAAAAGTCTGAGTTGCTTTCTGTCGGGTATGAGGTTTCATAATATGGTACTCTGCTTGCATTTCTCAGCATGATGTGGATGTGGAAGAGACTCAGGAGCCCTTTCCAGGAAGTTCTTCTGGAGAAAGCCCTCATACAGAATTGGAAGGTCCGGTTACCCCAAGATCAGGATTAAGAATGTGCATAAATGAATCAACGACAGTGATGTATTTATCTGTTTTATTGCCTTTTATTGCGATAGTAAGTTATCTACATGAGCTATTACCAATTCCTGATTGTAATTCATCCCTCAGATTTTAATGGGCCAACCTCAACTCTCAATCCCGTAATGAAGTTGATACATCAGGATCTGTCAAACTTGATGCTGCAGCACAAGCACACAGAAAAGCACAGGTAGGCTTTATCGTTCTTGTTTGTCAGTAATGACAAATAGTCATGATTGTGTTATTACAAGACAACTATAGTTTGGGGATTTTCCCATACCCAGAGATATTGAATAGTTCATGCATTGCTTCTTGTCCTGTTTAGAAAATGTTTTCGTCCTGAACACCTGATTATGGGGGCACTGTGCGAACTTAGAGAGCCGGACCCTACTAGTGGAGAGAAAACAACGTAGTGATATGTCATCGTCATGAGAACTTAAAAAAAAAAAAAAAATAGCAAGATTATATATAGGCTGGAATGGGAAGGATCTAAGAATATGGTCCGGTATTAAAATGATATATACTGAACAATATCACAACAGAAAAGAGTAAAATTTCAGAACTCTGGTGTCAAGTAAAGTTGAAGATATGCTGTGAGACTGGCGTATGGCTTTAAGGTTGAATCAGTTTAAACTTGGCTTAAAAGTAGAGTGTGATTTAGTTCGTGAGTTAAGATGCCCTCCTTGAGGGTGTCTAGGCTTCTTTTTTCTTCAAGCTGGTTTACCCATCTTCCACATTTGAACCTTCAGCTTACTTTGTGGCTACTGCTTGAAAAATTTGACCAATACTTCGGTGTTATGATTGTCCTTCTCTAAGTATCATATGCAGATATTGGGATTGCACCTTTCCTTTTCAACAGAAAGCTTCAAGAGAGCTTCAAGAGGATCTGACGGATGGAATGGTGGGTTTGGCACAGCAACTGAAAGAGAGTAGCCTCGTGATGAGTCCGTCCCTGCAAAATACAGAAAAAGTAAATCTTGATACTATGTTAGGTGTCTTTTAATATTATATTTTTTTAAATCTTAATCTCTTTCATAATGGCAATTCTGGAATGTAACGTGAGCGATCTGCTTCAATCTTGCAAGTCTGTTGCAAAACAGCTGCTTTAATCAGGGCATTTCCCTGGGCAGTGGCTTTTCCATTTAAGTGAACAATTTACTTAAGTCTGACAAAATCCTTAAGGGTTGCATTGCAGATACTTGATTCAACAGAGAAAGCTGTTGAGAACAGCTTGGCAGGCACAAATCAGGTTAATGTACGAGCAACAGAGATATACTCAGAAAGCTCTAAGACTACATGCTTTACTTGGCTTCTGATCTTCGCAATGACATGTATCTTTATTATGGTTGTGCTTTTGATTCGTGTCATTTAAGACAATCCTACTTCAAGTTTTGTCAGTTGAGTTACAGTACTTTTCATCCTGCTATGTTGTCGAAAACGTGACAGTGTAAATGTGTAGATTAACTCTCCGCTAATGAATTGTGATTGAGCTTTTGCAAGGTTCTCTAGACTGAGTTAACAGTGCTTATGATGCCTGCATTTCTGATGCACTCAAGAGGTAATGATGGACAGATCACTGTGTTATATTCAAAAAGTGTCTCCGTCAGCGCAGTCTTAGTGGGGCAATTATTTCTTCAGTTTTTAGATCTTGACTGCGATAATTTGTTTTCACTTGGCATCAGAACTAGCTAGCTATGCAGAGGGGAAGTAACTTCCAAACTGAAAAACCGCGTGTTAAACCTAACGAGTGGCAAGAAGCACTAAGAGAGCTGTGCAGGGTGGGAATATCCTAGCAGATGGAAACGTTGTCTGGACATCAGCAACCTGTCCTCTACAAAAGAGCACCAACAGAATTGTTAGGTACCGATCGAGTTCTAGGAGAATCAATTCACTTCTGAGAAGTAGTGTTCTCTTGGATTGTAACTATTCGCCATGAATGACCGTGAAAAATGGCCCTGGTGCTGATCTTGCAAAAACCAGAAAGAGAGACTAACAAAATCATTAATATGGGCACCATGATCATGGTTCAGCCAAGAGCATTATAACTGAGACAAAATTCATATGCTCATTCATTTCTAGGTACGACAATAAAGTAGAAAGACCAAAGATCCAACAGAGTATAAACAACTCTCCACACATTCCATAACTGTAGTATCACGTCTAGCCACAACGACAGCTGAGGATGCTTTGTGAATTTACATTCTTCGTTCAAGCATCAGTCATCTATCCTTTTTCAGCAGATGATGGCGTTATGCTGAAAGAAATTAGTACAATAACATACAAAAAGGATCCAGAAGAAAGCAACCAAGAAGCAACAAAAATCCTAGCCGCAAGGGTGAAAAGGCAAGATATCTAAAGAGACCAGCTTTCAATCGGATGAGAGGTGACTAGACCCGTTAAACGGGTGGGTCGGGTCGGGTTTGGGTCGGGTCATAAATGATCCGACCCAAATTGACCCATTTAACCCGTTTATGACCCATTTATGTAGTGCAAATTTTTTGACCCATACCCGACCCGACCTATACCCAACTCATATCCGACCCATTTAACGAAACATAAAAAAGCTTATATATGTTTTTTAAAATGGTATTGCTAACATGATTTTATATAATACAAATTTTAAAAATAATTATTTAAAAAAATCGAATTTTAATTATTTTTAAAAAAATTAAAATTTTAATTATTTTTAATTTTCTTTTTCTTTTTTCTTTTTTCTTTTTTCTTCTTCCTCTTCTTTGGCCGGCCGCTGGCCACGACGACGGCCGGCGACCGGCCACAGGCGAGCTGGCTCGCCCGCTTGCCGATGCCGGCGAGCGCGAGCTCGCCCTCGCCGGATCCGGCGAGGTTGGAGCCTCGCCCGATGCGGCGAGTTCGAGTCTCGCCCGATCGGCGAGGCTCGGGCCTCGCCGGACGCCGCCGAGGCCTCCGCTCGCCATATCCGGCCAGCTCGAGGCTCGCCAGATCGGCGAGGCTCGAGCCTCGCCGGACGTCGGCGAGCTCGAGCTCGCCCTCGCTGGGATCTCGGCGAGCTCGAGGCTCCGGGCGTCGGCGAGGCCTCCGCTCGCCCGGATCCGGCGAGCTCGAGCTCGCCCGACGCCGGCGAGCTCTAGGCTCACCTAGCGGTCGCCGGCCATCGTCGTGCCGGCGACCGGAGGAAAAAAAAAGGAAAGAAAAAGAAAAAGAATTATAATTTCAGTTTTTATAAAAAAAATTATAAAATTAAAGAGAAGAAAGAGAGATAATGAGGTTTTGAGTGAAAAATGGGTTAATAAATGGGTCATAAACGGGTCAAAGAGCTGACCCATTTAAAACCCATATATCTTAGTATTTACCCATTAAAACTTATTATGGGTGCTTTATAAGATAAAACTTGACCCATTAATGACCCATTTAACTATAAATGGGTTCATAAATGGGTTGCACAACCCATTTAACACCTCTAGAGGTGACGTCTTCCCAACTTTCGCCTTCCTAGTTTCGAACAAGGAAAGTCGGACTGCATAAATTTTTCTTCAACTACCTTGCATCTTCTTAAGAGCTTAACAAGGTATAATAGCTCCTCATAACTCGTGAAAGCTTATGTACGTAAGGGCCATGGACTCCTTCTCTAGAACCAGACCATCAAAGTAACTGGACCAGAGAGTCATTCTTTATCTCCAACCACGAAATGGTTTTTTGTTGTGCTCATGCCCGACAAATGCAGCTGCTTTCGCCTCTTTACAAGATGTAGTGCAGTTCTCCTGTCGTCTTGAGCTTCTTTACAATCTTGCTCCAATATAGGGGCTAATTCAATAGTATCTTTGCACGCTAAAGCTAGAAGAATAACAATGATCAGCGGCATACCTTAAGAGATAACGCTCTATCGAAACTAGCAATGGCGCTATCAGGCTCTCCAAAGTTCAACTGTGCTCTACCCAGCGTGATCCGTGCCTGCATGAATTGAACGATTCATCAGTATCACACATGAGGCCTGAGATGAAATTGCCTCTAGTTCTAGTTGATTCTCAACTCTCCCAAGTGCAACTGTAAATGGTATAAGGAAAATAACAAGGACCCTCCACAAAGTAATAGCTGACGATTTTACAAAGCCACAGACTACATAATCACGAGCCACATTTGAGCAATCATTCACACAATAAGTTTAAACTATGTACCTTTTAAACCTAACATACAATTGCTTGCTTACTAGGGCTGTGTTTGATAATGCTCCAAGGAGTAAATCTTTCTATTTTTTTTTTGTTTATTGGAGTAAAAATAGAACAGAAACCTATTTGGTAAATTTTTTGTTCTCGGGAACAAATGTGTTCCTGGGAACAGATTTGGAATAACAAGAAACAAAAGAAAGTTGCCTCTTGTTTCTGGAAAAAACTCAAGAAACAAAAATAAAAAATCAAGCCTCTTTTTCCTTTTCTTTTTTTTCCTCCCTTCTTCCCCTAGTTGGTTGCAGGCCCCAACGCTAGCCGACGACCAGCCAAACAAGGCCCAATGACCTTGCCGAAGCCTCGCCAGCCCTCGACAAGCCTTCCCGTAGGCCAACTTTGCTGGCCCTTGTCTGGCCGGTCACTGACCAACAACCAACCGAAGGAAGGAGAAGAAAAAAAAAAGGAGAGAAAAATAAAAATATAATAAAATTATTAATAAATTAAAAGAATTCCAAGTCATAAAAATATATGGGGTTGTACCAAACACATTTTCTCTCGAGAACAAAAATCTTGTATAGTTACCAAATGTGTTCAAATGCTCAAAAACTGTTCTTGGAAACAGAAACAGAAAAAAAATAATATTTTTGAAAAACAGTATTCGCCAGAATAGAAACTTTACCAAACGCATCCTAGATGACATCAACAAGGACACTCCAATATGGAAGCAACTTTCAAACTTTAGTTAATGGAAGACCCATTCCACTCAGAGAAGAGAAGCTTTGCTAGATCATCAACAATCATTCAAAACAGCAATGACCAACTACTAAAAAGCCAAATTGCTTTCCACTAAATTCATTCAAATCCCAATTTCCATTTATTAGTTTGTCTACCTGGTAAGAGCATTTCATCAAAAAGTGTGCCTACCTAGTATGGGAGCCTCCAATGGGGCTATGACAGGTGACGGTTGGGCTCGGGAGACAATGGCGATGGTGGCGTCCGCGTTCAAGAGCGGGGGGCTTTGTGGCGGCGGCGCGGTGGGGGGGGGGGGGGGGGTGAGGAGCGAGGAGAGAGATGGTTTGCAAAGGAGAGAGAGGGTTAGAGCATCTGCAAAGGTGGGCTAGGATTTTATAAGAGAGAGACAGAGGAGAAGGCACGAAATTTTAAATTATCTCAGCATGGGGCTTGGATTATATGTGGGCCATACATATCAAATTTTGTGTGATTTTTCATATAGTCCACATGGAGCATGAAACTCATCTAATATTTTCTCGGAATCCTCTCCTATTGCATGCTCGCCATTCTGCCATCTTTCTCCACGTTGTCTCGCCATCTTTGTTAGTATGTGTATTTACCTGGGATGTCCATTTACTTAAAAAGAAAAAGAAAAAATTTGCACTACCGTCAATTTTTAAAGAGCCAATTTATATCACAAGATTTTTGCTGGAAACAACGTAGTTTGTTTCGCCTTAAATCCTAAATATTCTTCAATTGTATGTTTAGTTCAAATCACGTTTTTTTTTTATTTATTAAAAAAGACTTTCACTCAAATCTCAAATAAATTCTCCAGTTAACCTTTTGTTCTAAGTCACTGTTAGTCATTTAATACAACATTCTTATGTCAACAAACTAATGTTGATTTAAAAATATTAATTTCATAAAAACGAGGTTTTGTCTAGAAAATCCACATCAGCCTCTCCCTCTTTAGCCCCTCAATCCTGACCAGTGTGTAGACTCTCCCCTGCAACACCATAGGTCTGGTCCGACTCCACCTATGAAAATCACCTAGCCAACTCCACAGCCAAGCTAGCTCCGCCTCCAAAGCCTCCTCTCTCCCGTGACCCTGTCTCCCGGGACCTCATCCTCGCGGCGGACAGTGACAATAAATAGTCATCTGCCGCCACTTTTCCTCTGTCTCTCTATATTCCTTTCTCTATATTCCGTTTATATAGTAAAGCAAATTCATAACATAATTTCGACATCGAACACTAGGGTTAGAGTACGTTGCAGTAACAGAAGCAATCAAGTAAGCAATGTGGCTGAGAGGTTTGCTTCGAAAGCAAGACTGGAACCAAATAGAATTTTTATTTATTGCGATAATTAAGTGCATGTGTCTAAAAAAAAAAAATTCATGGAGGTGCAAACCATACAAGTTGACGATATTTGTAATCTTTTTAACAAATTATTCTGCTAATTGTTATAATAGTCATCAGAAAATGTTCTGCGACCCAACTATTTTGTATGTCCAGCTTTGTAAATAGAGGCCAGAATTTTCTTCAAACATTTATTGTAGACGAAAGGTCTCTCCACTGCAACAATATGGCCTGCTTTCTCAATGCATACCAGTGTTGCATTATCTCCCAAATTTCTGTCCAAAAGAACATAACCGAACGAGTCAAATTTCTTCTGAAAATAATTGAACGGAAACCCAGTGGAGCAAACAACATCTTTTAAGTATGCCTTTTTACAGTAATAGATATCAGGTCAGGAAAAAAAAAAAAAGAGAGAGAAAAAGACCAATTTGACGGGAAATTATCAGTGAACCAAGTACCAATAATATAAATAAATCGTTACAGGTTTATCAATACTTCCCCATTCGCTTCATGCAATTTCGCATCCACCATATAATAGCTTTATTAGGTCCACAAAACGTGCAAAAGAAAAATTAAACCTCCATCGTCATAAATTGATGTTATATATCAAAATTCATTTATTAAAACTCTGATACGAACATATTGCAATCTAATGAGCAGTAACAATCTCCTTGTCTAAATTGCAAACTAATTGGACAAAATAAGAACTGCAGTTAAAGTTTTTGTTAAGACATGACTTCTTTCTTCACGATCAATGATAATCGAGAAAAAGGAAATAGCCAAGACATGCTGATATAACAATATGGTTTTGGCTTTAAAACTTTAGCATGGATAAATAAACAAATAAATATAAATTGATTGACGAACTGTTAAATGAAAATCTGTAAGCATACTCTTTCAGTGATTTGGCTACTTCCACAGGGGAGATCCTGTCATTCTCGCCCCAGACTAGATGCACCTTCTGCAAAAAGATCCCATCAATCATCGGCGATTTCCACAACATTCTACAAATATGACTAGAAGGAGGGTAGTTTGAGAAAGTCTTGCGTGCACCCGAATAATGTGAGTCCATTTCGTATAAACTATTTTATCAGCCAATTTATTTGTAGTAGTGGAATAAGTTGTAGCGTAATGGCTATTGCATTAATTAGTACATTGCTTGATTTAAGGATTACAATATCTATTATACTATTTGGTTGTATGAATCGCATATAAAATAAGGGGCAAATAGTTTTTTTCAGTTTATTTAACAATTATGAATGATTATGACTTCAACTTAATGGTTTATCCTATTAAAAGACTACTAGTTATTACATAGTTATAAGTAGATTGAAATAACAATTATAATTTTTTGAGCATTGATTAATATAATCAGTAATGATTATTCATTATATTGCGATTAAGAAACTATTTGATTATAGAAATATAGATAATTGTACCTGATAGTAGGTAACTAATACGATGCTAGTTATTTTTATAAATTTAACATAAACCAATATTTCTCTTATAGATAGCATAATTATTATAACACCAACTATTTACTAATTATATCTAGTATTTTTATTTATTAATGACATGACATATTAATATGTCAAAAAAATATAATTAATGTTATTACTATGTACATAATACAACAAATTTAGTCATAATTCGGAAAAATAATCTAATATAGATAGAGTGAGTGCAAGAATGAGACATAGATAATTAATGTAGTTTTGGCTATAATAAAAAATATGCTATAACAACTATTACTGCAAACCAAAATTGTTATAGGCAATGAAATTGTAATATAATAGACACTATTACAACCAAACAATGTTCTACATATTGATTCCATGTAGGGCCACAGGGTCTAATGATTAGCAATAGCATTAAGTGGGCTCATATGCACAGAGTACACATTACAATTTTGCGTGTAACCATTTACTTAGGTTCTAACCTTACTTTCTTTTGCTTTTTCCAATTATGCCCCAAACCCTATACAAATTCCTACTATAGTTTTCACATCATGTAAAAAGAGATTGACCAAATAAAAAAAAAAAAAAAGAGATTATCAGGTATACCAAGACCGTTAATATAATAAACGATGTGAGAGAACTTTAATGAGCATTTATCAACTAGGTAGTGTCGGAGAAAACTCATTTATTGTTTTGAAGTTGACAAAATATTTCCATCGGTCTAGTCTGAAAACTTCCAGACTCAAGTGTTAAAGTCTGAAAAACTCTAGATTCTGTTGTCAAAGTCTGAAGATCGCCAGACTCAAGATTCAAAGTTTGCCCTCACCGACAATTCCAAACGAAGAAATAAGACTTATCCATATGACGGATTATCTTCAAGGATTCAATTTGTATGTTTTTGGAAGACCTTTTTGGCTGGAGATATCATTATCAGATTGATTATTCTTATTGGAATCTACTCCCATTTGAAGATCATTTGAAAGGCGAAGCAAACTTGGAAGGTTCTACTTATGGAAACCAAAGATCCTGATTGTATGGGCGAACAGGATTGATGGGCTTTCATCACAAATCTTTCAACGACTTGAGATCACTTTAATTGATTTTGTCCAATGGGTAGATTGGAAGAATTCCTTTGGAAAGTGCCAACGGTCGTGAAGGCATGAAGGAGTATTTAAGGCGGACTCTCTAGTTGTTCGAAGTAGTGTGTGAAAGAAGAATTTCAAAGTCTGAATCTCTTAGTTCCTCGTTCTTTCAATTCATCGAGCTCAAATTGTATACAAAAGAGAGAAGCTCATAGTGAGACTTTGTGAAGAGACTAGCTGAGACTCTTCAACAAGGAAGTCCAAAATCACAAGCTGTATAATCTCTTTTAATTCATAGTGGAATCCAGCCAGTGGGCTGTCAGCGCGGGAGAGTGGATGTAGGTTTGGATTAAGCCGAACCACTATAAACCTTATATTTAAATTCTCTTACCCTAACCTCCTCATCTTACTCATTGCTTTACTTAACTACTTTATAGAATTGTTCAAAGCTGTTTACATCCTGAGTTTATTATTATCATTCAAATGCGATCTATTTTATTAAGTCTTATGAAAAAGAAAATTTTTATATACACCTATTCACCCCCTCTAGGTGTGCTACTAGCCCTTTCAATTGGTATTAGAGCTTGGTGCTCGGTTTATAAATGTGTTTTTACTTTTGAGCTAAAGATCTTTCATGGCTAATATTTTGGCTCCAGATTTGGTTGAAGGCCAAAGCAACACCAGACCTCCCTACCTTGATGGGAAGGAATACAACGTTTGGAAAAATAAGATGAAGGCATTCCTAATATCAAAAGATCCCCTAGAATGAGATGTGGTAGAAAAACAAATCATTCCTAAAGCTACATCAACATCTAGGAAGGAAATTGCAGATGCTGAAGAATTGACACAAGCAGAGATAACCAAGAGACAAACTCTTGATGCAAAAGCAATTTATTCATTATATTGTGCTCTATCTCCTACTGAGTATAATAGAATTTCATCTTGTGAAACAGCCAAAGAAGTCTGGGATAAGTTACCCGTCACCTATGAAGGAATTAATTGAGTTAAAGAAATGAAAATCATTATTCTACTCGGACAATATGAAGCCTTCAAAATAAAACCAGGAGAATCTATTACTGACATGTTTAATCATTTTATAAAAATTGTTAACGATCTAGCATATCAGGGACAGCCAATCTCAAGACCAATGAAGGTCAATAAATTGCTAAGAGGAATTTCCAAAGACTGGAACCGTGTGAAGACCTCTATAAGAAAAACTCAGAGGATCATGCCTCTTTTTGTAGATGAATTGGTTGGCACACTTATATCATATGAAATAGAGCAAATCAATGACGAAGAAGATCCCAAAAAGGTAAGAAGTTAATTGCCTTAAAATCTAATGATGATTATGACGATATAGATTCTAAAGATGACTTGGATGATGAAGAGCTAGCACTCTGATAAGGAGATTCAGAAAGTTAAACAGAAAGGAAAAAAATGTTTAACTAGAAGAAGCAAGGTAATCAAAGATTTCAGAATAAATCAAATGAGGATAATGAGACCAACAAAGATGTGATTTGTTTTGAATGTAAGAAAAATGGGTATATCAGACCCAACTGCCCTTTGTTGAAGAAAAAGAAAGAAAAAACAGAGAAATTCAAGAAGGCTCTTAAAGCTGAAAATGGAGCGATACAGAATGCGAGAAAAGTGATGAAGAGTATGTCAATATCTGTCTAATGGCAAAATTAGAATTGGACTCAAATTCTAAGACAAATTCAAACTTAAAATCAGAAAGTGAAGTCGAGGTTAGTAATTCTAAAATTCTTGTTAAAGTCTCAAAATATATAGATGAACTTTGTCTTAGCCTCAAAACATCTCTTAAAAGGATTTCTGAGCTAAAGAAGGAGAATTCCAAACTGAAGCAACAGGAAATCTCTTAGAAAGAAAAATTTGAAAATCTAGACAAAAGTTTTGTTGATTTGAAAAAAAATGCGGATTCTCTTTTGAAAGAAAATACCTTTTTGAAATAGGACATTTCAAATATCACAAAAAGGTTTTCAATGGGATCTAAGAAGTTGGAAAATATTCTTTCAATTCAAAGACCATATTTCAATGAATCTAGTTTGGGAATGACATTAGAAGCCATTCCTTTAATCAATTTTCCAAAGGTAAAGGAAAGAATCAAATAAAGACTTACAAAAACTTTTTACATAAACCATTTTCAAAAGGCTTTTGTAGAACCTGTTGGCAAAAGTGCTCTCAAATGTTCAAAGTATGACAGCTCAGAACATTTTAAAAAGGAATGTCCTAAAGGCTAGAGACTTGTTAAGAGAGATTGGGCAAAGACTGTATTTCGTACTAACTCCTCCAAACCCAAGAAAGTGTGAGTACCAAAGAAAACTTGAGTTCTTTTTATGATTGTAGGTCACTATCAAGAAAAATATTAAATGGTATTTGGATAGTGGCTGCTTAAGACATATGACAGGAAATTCAATCTATTTTATAAAGCTTGTGCAAATAAAAAGAAAAAAAAATTGTCTTTTGGTGAAAATAGCAAATGAATGATTGTTGGATGTGGAACTGTGAGAATTAGAAGTCTCACAATCAACAATGTCTACTTGGTTGAAGGCTTGAATTACAATCTACTAAGCATTAGTCAACTGTGCGACATTAGATTTAAGATTAATTTTCAAGAAAACATATGTGTAGGAACCAGTAAAGATCTCTTTCAATCCTTCCTAGACGAAGACATGGGAATATTTATCTTCTAGATATAAAATCTGAAAGCTCTCAATGTCTAATATCCATTCAAGATGAAGCAAACCTTTGGCATAGAAAGCTTGGCCATATCAACATGAAGTAGATTGCTAAGATCTCCTCTAAGAAACTTGTTCGTGGACTGCCTAACCAGAAGTATCAAAAATCTGAATTATGCACACCATGTGTGTTGGGAAAACAATTAGAAGTTCTTTCAAACTAATAAATCAGGTTTCTACTAATCGTGTTTTGCAGCTTTTGCATATGAATCTCTTTGGACCAACCAGAACTCAAAGCATTGGTGGAAAGAGATACTACCTAGGGCGTGCATGACAAAATTTCTGTTTCTCGATTTCTCTGTTTCTCTGTTCCCCGAAATAGGTTTGGAACAGAAATCCGTTTGGTAACGCAATTTGATTTCTCTATTTCTGAAACAGATTTCTATTCCAGAAATAGAGAAATTGAAGAAATCAGAAGCTAAAATTTTTAGCTTCTCAGTTTCTGAAATAGAAATAAAAAACTGAAATCAAACCATATAAAAGAACCTTGCACTTTCTTAGTAACTTAATTCACTCATAACCACAACTTCAAAAATTACTGCTAATTTTCTTTTTCTTATTTTGCTCGTGTTTTTTCTGCATTTTTTTTTCAATTTTTTTTTGATAACTTCCTCTTTAGGATGAAAGGCAATTGAATGGGTCCCCAATTTTAAAAAACGACCAAAGTTCTTAAATGCTTACTTAAAAACAATGGGGCTCTTTCCTCCTAAAAAAGGCACGCGCATGGCCAGTTGAAGAAAAAATTCTTACGTAATAGATGAATAAAAAACGTGCCTAAAAGTTTAACTTTATTTTTTACGGATTCAAAATTCTTGCAAAACAAAATAATTAGATTGTTACATAATCTTGAATTTTAATTTGAAGGCAAGAGATTCAAGAGAATCTCTCTCTTTGCTATGCGAGGGCCATTAAAGGTTCATTGAGCAACAATAAAGAAATTGGGGATGAGCAACTAGACTGATTCAATTCGAGAATCAAAATAAACCGATCTTCCCCCGATTGATTCCTAATCATAAACATTACTTTAAAGTAGAATTCTCATATATTGCTTTACACCATTAATTTTATTTTGTTAATAATCTTGTATAATACTAGTTTTTTATAAAATAACAAGGCTGTATAGGCACCATTGATGGCATCCATATTTATGCTTCCGCAATACTTGTCTGAACCTACGCGGGATGAGCTTGCAAATGATATATTGACCGAGGAGGGAAACCAAATAAATACGCTTAGGAAAACAATTGCTAATAAAATGGCAAGGGATAATAATATGTCGGAAATTCCATGAAATTGTATTTTCAACTTTTGTAATGTATTAGTATAATTTCGACTATTATTTTATATTTGAGGATTTACCATGTTGTTTTAGTATTATTTCAACTATTATTTTGTATTTGAGGATTTCTTATATTGTTATCTAATCAATTTCTATTCCTAGAAATAGAAATTTTGTTTTTTTATCAAACGAATTTCTATTTTAGAAATAGAAATTTTGAGTCGTTGTCAAACGGGTTTCTTTGCTCAGAAACTTGTCCGGGGAATAGAAATTAAGAAATTGATTTCCAGCCAGAAATCAATTTCTATTTTAGAAATTTTTTCATGCGCAGCCCTAGTAATTGTGGATGACTATTCTCGTTTTACATGGGTATACTTCCTGGAAAATAAGTCTGAAGCATTCTCTTACTTTTCAAAATTTGTCAAGAAAATTCAAAATGAAAAGGGGTATGCTATTACCAAAATACATACAGACCATGGAGGTGAGTTTGAAAACCAAGACTTTTCAAAATTGTATGATGACTCTGGTCTTCAACATGTTTTCTCTTCTCCATATACTCTAAAGCAAAATGGGGTTGTGGAAAGAAATAATAGATATTTGCGAGAGATGGCTAGAACACTCTAAATAGAGAGTAATATTTCCTCTCGATTTTGGGCTGAAGCAGTTTCAACATCTTTTTATATTATAAATAGAGTATTCTTAAGACCCATTCTAAAGAAAACTCCTTATGATTTATTCAAAGGAAAGAAGCCAATTGTTTCTTATTTTAATGTGTTTGGTAGTAAGTGTTTTATTTTAATGAATGCAAATGATCGAATTGGTAAGTTTGAAGAAAGATCATACGAAAGATTTTTCCTTGGATACTCAACTACAAGCAAAGCTTACAGAGTATACAACAAGAAAACTCAGTCTATGGAAGAATCCAGAAATGTCAAGTTTCAAGACTCAATGCAAAATCAACTAGATCAGACTCATCTTAAAGAACCCAAACCTGCTCTAGATGTTGCAAAATCTAATTCCCCCGAAGTGGTTCAGACTCCTAAGGTTCAAAAACAAGATGAATCAGAAGATTCAACTAAAGCAAAAGATTAACAGACTGACAAACCAACTAAAAATTGGAAGCATAAGTTAAGTCATCCCAAGGAACTCATCATTGGCAACATTGATGAAGGAGTCCGTACTATATCCAAAAGGCTTGAAGAGTCTAGTGCTCTAGCACTTGTTTTCGAGATTGAACCCAAAACTGTAGATGAAGCCTTGGCTAATGAAAGCTGGATTGAAGCTATGTAAGATGAGCTCAAACAGTTCAGCATCAACGATGTTTGGGAGTTAATTTCTAAACCTAAAGGTAAGTCTGTTATTGGAACTAAATGAGTTTTTAGGAACAAGATGGACAAGCAAGAAAAAGTGATCAGGAACAAAGCAAGACTTGTAACTAAAGGATATATGCAAGAAGAAGGGATAGACTATGACGAGACTTTTGCACCAGTCGCGAGGTTAGAAGCAATTAAATTATTACTTGCTTTTGCTTGCTATAAAAATTTCAAGTTCTTCCAAATGGATGTGAAGAGTGCATTCCTAAATGGATTTATCCAAGAAGAAATCTATGTGTAACAACCATTTGGTTTTGAAGATCTAAGAAAGCCAGACTCAGTCTACAAACTAAAAAGGCCCTATATGGATTAAAGCAGGCACCTCGAGCTTAGTATGAAATGTTAAGTAAATGTTTAACTCAAAATGGTTTTGTTAGAAGAAAAGTAGATACTACCTTATTTATCAAAAGAAAATGTAAAGATTTTCTATCTGTTCAGATTTATGTCGATGATATTATATTTGGTTCACCTAATGAAAATTTGTGCAAGAAGTTCTCCAGATGCATGCAGAATGAATTCGAAATGAGCATGATAGGTGAGTTAACCTTCTTTCTAAGATTACAAGTTAAACAATCCAAGGAATGAATTTTCATTCACCAAGAAAAATATACAAAGGATCTCATCAAGAAGTTCAAAATGGAGAATTGCAAAAAGACAGAGACGCCTATGTCAAGTTCTTCAAAGCTGGATAAAGATGAAGAAAGAATAAGTGTAGATCAAAAGCTATACAGGAGCATTATTGGTTCACTTCTTTACCTTACTGCATGTAGACCTGACATTTTGTTTAGCGTTTGTATCTGTGCTAGATTCCAATCAAATCCAAAAGAATCTCACTTCATTGCTGCAAAGCGCATCATCAAATACGTTGCAACAACTCCAAAGCTAAGTCTATGGTATTCCAAAGAAGCAGACTTTACTCTCCTTGATTATTCAGACGCAGATTTGGCAGGATGTAAATTGGACAGAAAAAGTACTTCTGGTACATGTCAATTGCTTGGTAACAAGCTAGTATCATGGTTTTCGAGAAAACAGAGTACCGTAACTCTTTCAACAGCCGAAGCAGAATATGTGGTTCTTAGAAGTTGCTATTCTTAAATCTTGTGGATACGACAATAGCTAAGAGGCTTTGGAATTGAAGAATCATGCATCGAGATCAAATGTGACAACACCAACGCCATTCATCTCACAAAGAATCCAATTCTTCATTCAAGGGCAAAGCATATAGAGATTCGATATTATTTTATTAGAGATTATATTCAGAATGGAGAAGTCATGATTCAGTTCATTGACTCAAATAATCAACTGGCGGACATATTTACAAAGCAACTAGAGAAAAGTCTTTTTGAGTCTATTTGCATCAAACTGAATATCATAAAATCTGAAGATGTTTAGACTCAGAGGTAAAGTCTAAAGGTGTTTAGACTCATAATGACTAAGAGTTACGACTGTAAGCTAATTCTTTCAAAATGCATAATTTTTTTTTATCCTTAGATGCTTTTTTTGAATTGGTAAATTGATATGTCAAATCGTCTCTTGCCTATTTTATTTTTAGAATTTATCTTTTCAAGATTTGAATTAATGACGGTTTTTATTTTTTCAAAAAGATAGTTTTTCATTTTTGAAAAAGGCATTTTTTTTTCCTTTGTGACGCTTCGTACACCCCAATTTACCTACTATAAATACTATTGATTGTTGTCTTCTCCGTTTTCACTCTCAAACCCTAGAATACAAAACTCTCATTTGCTTTCACTTTCACTCTTGTTTAATCCAAAAGATTTCATCTTTTTCAAGCAAGTACAAGAATTTCTCCCTTAGAGCGGCAATGTCTTCAAGAAAGTCTTCGACAATCGCAAGCAGAGGACCACAGTGCATGCTTGAGGGTCCTACTCATTTCGATCTAACCAAGTAAGATGACTCTCCTTAACAATAGTAACCGAGTCAACAACAACAACATTCTCAACAACGACGGTCTCCTCCATTGCCTCAACCAAAAGAAGAAATAGTGGAAGATATTGAACTTGTAAGAACGCTGACACCTAAAGTTGCCTTAAAGCTTTATTCTAAGTTGAAAGAAGGAGGCACTACTATGTCCTTGAACGATGAATATCTAAGAGAGAGAGAGGCTACAAGAATGAAACTTTATTCTTGTGCGATATTGAGAAATTGGGCATTGCAGACAAAAGGGTTGGCTAAAAAGACTTTTGCCAACTTTCCTAGTGATCTGCGTTTTGGCACGTTTAATCAACTAGAAGGGGAGGATGACGACGAAAGACTGTTCACACATTTTCAACCTATGCTAGTGGTGATGGAGAGAGCATTTTCTGCTCTAAGGAGCACAAGAAAGTTTATTCAAAATTGCTGAAAAGAGGGGTGATGAACCCTAGGAGTGTTGACTTTGATTTTCTTGATACAGTGAAAGTAAATTTGCGAGAGAAGTTTACACTTCTTCAATTGGAGCATTTTTGTTCTGAATCTACCACTGCTTATCTGGAACTCACAGCCTACTTCTATTCGAATCTATCATTTTTGAATGCGAATAGATTCTCTTTCACAGTCATGGATACGAAGTTTTTGGTCGATGTAGACACTTTGGCTGAATTAATTTTGGTGGAAAGAACGATTTTCCAACCCATCAATGTGTCCATTGCTCACGCTACATTGGAGTCGGTAAAAGATAGATTTACTAAAGGCAAGATCTCCTACACTAGAATGAATGCCTCCAATATCTTGCTGCATAAAATCGTGATCAGCTGCATTCGTCCAAAATCAACATTCAAGACTAATGTCTCTCATTCTGAAGCAAAGCTGATGTATGTCATCAACATTGGCTACAAATTCTCTTTTCCTCACACCATCCTGTTTCACATAGACAGGACAGTGATAAAAGATAAGGGACAACTTCATTATTCTGTTCTTATCACACGTCTTTTCAGACATTTCAAAATTCACATTCCTGCACCTATGTGTTTGACAAGCATTACTCCGATGGTGATTGGATTTAAGATGGTCACAAAGATGCGTCTGAATGAGCTCAACAAAGTGTTAGAGTGAATGAAGGAGAAATCCTTTGTCAAGGGAAAGCAAGACTCTGCAGCATTCAAAAGAAAAGGTAAGGAGCCCATGAATGCTCCAGTGAAAAAAAGAGAACTCTCATCTTACAGGATGAAGAAGATGAGGACAAGATGACTCTTTTAGCCTTAAGGAACTTGAAGAGGTTCATCAACCTTCAAGAGACAAGAGAAGAAACTAAGGAAGAGGAAGAAAGAAGAGAAGCAGGAGAAAAAGAAAGAGAAGAAGAGGAAGAAACAGGTCGAGAAGACTCATTTGAGCCAACTTTGGTTGTATCCTTGTTGAGCAACTCTGAGAAGATAGGGAATGGAACTGCTAGAGCCCAAGACAAAGGAAAACATCACTTTGAATCTGAAGTTCAACAGGAAGAAGAATTTTCACTACTCCACCTAACGGCACAAAAAAAGGGGGAGATGTTGAAAAATGAGGTATTTCTTCACTTATCTTTACTAGTGATGTGAGTCGATCTACAACAGATCCAGAGGATGTGTATGCCTTTTATTATCCTGAAGCAGACACTGAGGCATCCACTCCTATTCACAATGGACAAACTGCTAAAGATCTATCCATTCTCAAAATTCCTAGAATAGAATCGGCTAGACCTAGTCTTGCACCAGAACAAAAAGCAGACTTTTCAAGACTGTTGGACATCCTGTTGGATTTAAGGAGATAGCAATATGGTATGGAGCATGAGATGAAGGATCTCAAGAAAGCTTTCATGGCTACTTCAGTGTCATTACTAGAACAGCTACTTGCCTTGAAGACTCAAGTTCAGACTATGTGAATGGTGAAGATTTACAACCACTAAAGGAGACTCTTGCAAAGCTTGAGAAGACAATGAATTTTATGGGAGAATTCCATCTTGTTCGCCTACCAAAATAGTTTGACTCTGACTCCACTATTTTCAGACAACTCTTTTTATTCGTTTTCCACTTTTTGCTGTTGACAAAAATAGGGAGAAGTTGATGCAAATTTGACTTTGGATTGCTTTACTTTTGATTTGTTTTGGACTTATCTTTTGTTTGGTTGTGGATTGGACTTTTGACTTTGGACTGTTTGATTGCTAGGTAACCTGATTTGGTCTTTTGATGCTTGCAGTAACTTAGGCCGTGATATTGATTATGGAATGATAGTTATCTTGTAGGAATAACATATTTTTTGTGGTTGTAGAAATGATACTATCCATGTCCTAATCGACTCATATTTTATAAGATATCATGTTTTGTTTAAGTGTTGTTTTATAGGACAAAAGTTTTCAAATCTGCAGGAAAATTTTGTCACCATCAAAAAGGGAGAGATTGTTGGAGAAAACTCATTTATTATTTTGAAGTTGACAAAACGTTTCCATTGGTCTAGTCTGAAGACTTCTAGACTCAAGTGTTAAAGTCTGAAAAACTCCAAACTCTGTTGTCAAAGTCTAAAGATCGCCAGACTCAAGACTCAGAGTCTGCCCTTACTGACAGTTCTAGATGAAAAAAAGACTTATCCATATGAGGGATTATTTTCAAGGATTCGATTCGTATGTTTTTGGAAGACCTTTTTGGCTGGAGAAATTATTATCAAGATTGGTTATTCTTATCAAAATTGATTATTCTTATTGGAATCTACTCCAATTTAAAGATCATTTGAAAGACGAAGCAAACTTGGAAGGTTCTACTTATGTAAACCAAATATCCTAATTGTATAGGTGAACATGATTGATAGGCTTTCATCTCAAATCTCTCAATGACTCGAGATCACCTTAATTGATTCTGTCCAATGGGTAGATTGGAAGAATTCCTTTGGAAAGTGCCAACGATCGTAAAGGCATGAAGGAGTATCTAAGGCGGACTCTCTAGTTATTTGAAGTAGTGTGTGAAAGAAGAATTTCAAAGTCTCTTAGTTCCTCGTCCTTTCAATTCATTGAGCTTAAATTGTATACAAAAGAGAGAAGCTCATAGTGAGATTTTGTGAAGAGACTAGCTGAGACTCTCCATTGAGGAAGTCCAAAATCACAAGCTGTATAATCTCTTTTGATTCATAATGGAATCCAGCCAGTTAGCTATTAGCGCGGGAGAGTGGATGTAGGCTTAGATTAAGCCGAATCACTATAAATCTTGTATTTAAATTCTCTTACCCTAACCTCCTTATCTTACTCATTGCTTTACTTAACTACTTTATAGAATTGTTCAATGCTGTTTACATCATGAGTTTATTATTATCATTTAAAGGCAATCTATTTTATTAAGTCTTACGTAAAAGAAAATATATATACACCTATTCATCCTCCTCTAGGTGTGCATACTAGCCCTTTCAGGTAGTGTTTGAACATCAGATAAGAAATATAGCAATTTGATATATCGAGGTAAATATACCTAGCATTTCCATTGAGGAATACTAAATTGAACACGAAAATTATCAATTTCAATGATACACATGTATTTAAAGGCATGCTCATGTAATTACATATGAGATTCTAGCCTAATATATAGATTTATTTAGGGATAATTATCAAAAAAGTGCTAAACATATTGCACTAGTGCCAATTTAGTTATAAGTCTTTCAATTATGCTAATTTAGTCATAAATCTTTACACATTTTGCTAATTAAATCCATTGGGTGAATTTTAGCGAAACACAAGCCATCCTATGTGACATGGTCAGTGCTAATATAGACAATTTTTAATTATTTTTTCTTTTCCTTCTTTCCCTTTTTTTCACTGTATTCAATGAGAGTTGTCAAAGCTCCCTAGCCGCTACGCAAGGCTATCAAGGCTTCACTACCAAATCTGGACAAGGCCTGCCTCGTCAACTAAAGGCAAGGCCACCTTTGCTTGTGGCTAGTGAGGGCTTCGCAGCCCTTACCTACAACCAATGAAGGCCTTTCGACCCTTGCCTAGTGGCTGACAAGCTCTATTGAGCCTCACCAACCACAATGATAAAAAAAGAAAAAAGAAAAGAAAAGAAGCCAAGGAAAAAGATTAATAAAAATTTGAAAAAATATTAATAAACTAAAAAATTGTGCATATTAGCGCAAGTTATATCACGTAAGACGGCTGTCATCCACACCAGCGATTTTTGCCAAAAATTAATTAAATGAACTCAATTAACAGAATGTGAAAATATTTAGTATTAAATTGACATAAGTACAATAGGTTTAGAACTTTTATAATAATTATGCTAAATTATCTTAGTTGTTAGATGCACAAGCCTCACATGATCTGACAAGATCAAAGGGTTTGGTGAGAACCGGAAGAAGTAATTATATAGGTTGCAAGGACAAGAGTTCTAAGGACTAGCTTTTGGCAAAGTAATTATAGCATATATCGACATTGTGAAAAGTTTACACAAGCATCTTTATACACCATCGATCAAGAAGATTAGCTGGTTATGGCCTCAAATAAAAGCTAAATGAGACGTTTGTGTATGTTTTTCTTAATCTAGGTGGTTTTGCTCTATTTTTCCTTCTTGTATACTTGAGTAGGTTACAAACACGTCTTGCATTATCACAACAAAGCGAATATGAGAGTGACATGTAGATTTACTCAATCAAAGTGCCGTACATAGAGTCTATATGTTATGGAAAATCAACAAAGAACTAAAGAAATAATGAATCTCATCTCATATTACATCCAACAAGAAAATTTGTTTCAAGTACTTATTCCGTTCATTACTCCACCCATAAAATGCGTATAAATAGAATTTTTCAACTGTGCAAGCATCATGCATGGTGCGAATTCACTCATTTATGTTTTGTAATCTTTTTTCTTTCACCTATAATCAGTTATTTATTTATTTAAAAACTATATTTTTTGTCGTAACGAAAATTCGTAGGTTTTAAAAAACCAACAACCAAGGGAGAAGCTTCATCAAACCTGAGGGTACCGTGGGAAAGCGAAATCCTCGTCTGGAATGACCAGAGCCTCCAGCAATTCGGCTCTCTCTTTTCTGTAGTCAAACATGACCTGCCATCCAATGACAAGGCATATATTTGCTGTAAACCACTCATCTTTACAAGCCGGGTGGGTTGAGAATTGTTCACGTGCTCATAAATACCACTAGCAAAATCTCACCCTCTCTCTCTCCGACCACCGTCATTGACGGGGACAAGACTTGTTTTGACAGATCTCTCTCTCTCTCCTGATGATGATCGTTCACCACGGAGGAGATGACATCTGAATGTCTCCCCACGACAATGGAGACGAGATCTACTCCGTTTTGCTCTTCCCCAACCCCACCATCAATGCTGCAATAAGCTTGATGCAGCATATATCTCTCTCTCTCTCTCTCTCTCTCTCTTTCTCTCCCTCCAAACAGGGGGCTAATGGATGGTGGTAGCAGTGGTGGTGGAACGAGGGCAATGGTCAATGTGCCTAGGATGAGGGATGAAATTTGACAGATAAAAGCATATGATCAAAACCTATGTAATTGTTGGTTATAATTTAAGCTCTGTTTATTTTATGAAAAATAGATAATTTGAAAAATATTTTTCTAAAAATAATTGTTTGCATAGTTCACAAAAAAAAAAAAGAACGATAAATATTATCTTTATCAAAAAAAAATATTTAGATATAAATTGTCATCACCAATGAAAATGTTCTTCATTGATTGGTTATTTCAAATAATACAAGTGATCGATTTTAAAATACATTTTTCAAATCATTCATTTTTCGTGAAACAAACGAAATTAAGTATATATATTTTTTCAAAAAGAGCTACACAAAACAATTGAAGATCTTGCATTTAATTGTTTTTTTTTTTTTTTTTTGAAGGGAGGAGAGAGGCTGAGATTTTTGTCTTTTTTTTTTTATAATGTTTTACATATCTTAAATTATATGCGGTATGTGGGTAAACGCAAATCACTTATTTCCTCCATGGATGGGAGGAAAAAATGATTTCTGAAAAAAAAAAATCAAATACATATCTCTCTTTCGACCTAATATCTACTTCATACCTCTATTTTTGTACATATCATTGACATACCTCTAATCAATATCTCGCATTAAAAAGATCAAATTGGCCCTCCATACAAGCTTATTCTAACATCATGCTTAAAATCTAAGGGATTCAGTTTTTGATTGGTTTTAAGTGTTTTGGATGGGTTTGAGAATTCAAGATTTCACGGAGAGAATTTTCGGAAAGAAAATGTTATGTTTGTATATAGAGACACAATAATAATTGATGTGGAGGTGCAAATTCGTTTCCAAAGGTAAATACTCATGTAGCATTTACTATATTTAAAGGAGTATGTAAATAATAAAAAAATTTACTAATTGTCATGACTAAAACAGTGGTTTCACTTATGTAAATTCTATCAACAACAGCACATGACACGCGCCCATGAGCACCTATTGAGCACGCATGCACTTGCACACATAGAGGATTAAGATTTTTTTTTATTGGGTAATATTATATGCACAGATTGTGTAACCAAATTTCTACATATGCTACGATCATCACCGTCGATGTTATTAGTTATTTATTTGTTAAAAGACACAAAAAAAAAAGGAATTTTGGATTTTGTTTATCAAGAAATATTAGGTACACGAAATGTATAACCATGTTCCTACACATTCCACAACTATCACCGTTGAGGTAATTAGTTATTTAGTAACTAAGATTAAAATTAACCACATCAATTATGCTAGATGTGAATGTGCAAAGATGTTACATAGACTATGTAGCTAATGATTATTCTTTTTGTGTCTATGTGAATTGTGATCACATCTATAAATATCATGGTAGAGTAGCTTTTGTACAGACAGAAATACAATTTGAAGGACGGATTCTTTTGTTACCAAATTAAAAGTTAAAAGGCCCGTTTGTTTAATTTTAACAATTGCAGTTGTTTAGCGTAATTCTTAGCTTTTTTCTTTGTTTGGAGGAATAGAACACCCCTTCTTAACTACCTCCGATTCTCAGTAGCATCCCAAGGAGAATTATCGAGCGATCAAGAATAGCACTTTTTTTTCTGAACAAAAAAAAAAAAAAAGAAAAGAATAGCACTTTTGGGCCCACTTCATGTGCACAACAGACGGATTTGACTGCAGCTCCAGCGGACATCTACTGATTTCGTAGAGGAGAACCCAATGCTACCGACGCATCCAATGCATCAGGATGGTAGATTGGGGCGAGGTGATTAATGATTTCCATGATACGATGGCCTATCATTTGTACTTTCTTTTTTAACAGTTCAGTCGCGGAAAAAAACTTACTGTTAAAATCAGCCCGCAATGCTGTTAAAGTATTTTTTTATATATAAATTTATTCCTATTTTATTTTTATTTTTGAATTTCTTTTTATGTTTAATATATATTTAGCATTTATATATATTACATATTCTAGGAATTTTAATATAGTTTATTACTTAAAAAATCTTATCAAAAAATGGAAGGGAATATTAAAAAAAATAAAAAGAAAGAAAAGAGAGGAAAAGTAATAAAAAATGTAAATAAATTGAAGTAGGCATAAAAGTCAAAGCACTATACTTTTTAGAACTGCAAAGATAAATCATCATGTTTTCCATCTATTTCTAGATTCAGCATTCGCTAATTGATCTATCTTGTCGATATGTAGTTTGATCACATCTCTTGTCGAAATCAAAGCTATGGCTTTGAAATGTTGCATGAACTTCTTTGTTGTTTAAGATTTAGATTGTATAATGATTATGATTTATTGATGGAGATTATCTCTATTTGTGCATTTATGATTTTTTTTTAATAGTGCACTATAAGAGATTCCTAACATCTTAGTTTATGCACTTTCAAATTCATTAAGATAGATATACTATTTATGTCAAACAATGAATATGATAGGATATAAAAATATCTAGCTCTATTACTACAAGTCACCAAACAATGAACGGCATATAATAAAAAGGTTGGATTTCATATCATATCTTATTCAATCCTACTCCAACAAAAATTCATACGATAAAATGATGACAAGGACCGATGTGATTTTGCACATGGATATGAGTATTGTCTCAATCCTAACCCTTAGAATGACTGCATGTTTAGTTAACATAAGTAAAATAAACCCTTTCTATCGATTCAAGTAACAAAAGTTGCTACTCAATAAGCGATAGAAAAAGCAATGTTTTTCTGGTCGAAATAGAAACAGTAATATGGCCTACTAGGAGTGCATTTGGTAACACTTTTGTTTCAGGGAACACTTTTGCATGTAACTAAACATGTAAGAATATTTGTGGCCCACATAATGTTATTAATGGTTTGATCATTATTTAAATGCTAAAAATGTATTAACTATAAAAAGTGGCAATTTTATACGAATATAGCATGTGAATATGAAGATAGAATATAAGAAGTTGCCATTTTTATGAATATAGAATATCTATGTGTTTTAAGAAGTTGTCACTTTTGTGAAGATAGTGTTCTATGTGCTTTGATAGAATGTAGTGTAAGAGGAGTTTGGTCATTTCTTCATCCATACATAACATGAAAAGTTATATTACATCATTCATCAGATAAAATACGTTTAGAAAAAAATGGGTTAAAGAAGAGAAATAGAATTTCATCGTTTCTTGTCTTCATGTAACAATCGAAAGTTGGGGTTATTACTTTCTCAAGATTATTGTTATAAATAAATGTATGCCTTAATCCCTTTTGTTGTAAATGAATCATGAAGGTATAATATTTTTGTCATGAATTTTCGTATTATCGGTTACATTATTGCTTAACATTCCATCGTGAGTGCGCGAGTTTGAGTGTGAGCTTGTGGATTGTTCAAATCTGTTTTATCTATCCATTGTTGCACCTAAGATGTCGATTCTTTGGACGTACATACTCACGGATGGCTACTCTGACATCATTCTAGTAATAAACCTTTTGAAAAGTTTTAGACATGGATAACTATTTCATGGGGAAGATTTCAAGTAAGTCCAAAAAGTTGTACTCTGTGGACATGGTTGTTGCACGATTCGATCCTACTGACCGCTAAAACTCTAGATAGGTTAGGGAACCCGAAGGGATGGTCCGTCGGTCCATTAAATAAGAAAAGGACAATTGCATCCGTCTTCGACCCCAACCATCACGTCACTATTATGGTCCGTCGGTCCATTAAATAAGCAAAAAAGATGCACATCCGTCTTCGACCCCAACCATCACCTCGCTATTATTGTCCTTCCCTCTTCTACCTAATCCTCACCAATCCCCAGTCACACAATTGCCATCGTCCCAGTCGCGACGCGCTCGCTCCCAGTGCCACCTTTGACAGCATCAGGGGCGGATTAACACCGTCACAGCCGCCTCCCTCTCTCTCTCAACTCTTTTTCCTTTAAAATTTCTACAAATTACTTATTCTTTTAAATCTCGCAGCTCTTTCCAAAAGGAACAAATATTGATATATAGAATCTGACAAAGAGGATATAAATAAACACAAGTAAAACGCCCACGACTAAAAAGAAATATTTTGATTTTCTGTATTTTTTAAAAGATGCACAAAAACTGAGTTTTCCGACAAAACAGGACAAAATAGTGTCTTAATCCTAACCCTAGGAATTACTATATATTGAAGTAACATAAACGACTATGAAGTAAAGGGAAGAAATATGAGCATTTTAACGCATTGTGCACTTATTCTTGTGGCGCGGCTGCTTGGTGGATCTCTGCTTTTCAGGACGCTCTAGAAATTTTTCAGCAATAATCGTGTTCATATCAATCCTCTCTAGTGAACTGCTGCTCCAAGTCCTTTGAAATGCTTTAAGCTGGCGAAAAGCCAAATACAAAGTTTAGGAAAATTGTTCGAAAAGCCTTAAATTTATTGTATTTTTACCAATTCAATCATAAACATTTTAATCTTACCAATTGAATCCTAAATCTATTCACGTTTTATCAAATGAGTCCATTGACTAGTAGGAAATCGTGGACGTTGTGGTACGGACAATTTTTAATAGCATTTTTATATTTTTTGAATCATTATTATTATTTTTTTCCTTTTCCTTTTTTATTTAAAAAAATTTGTTTCCTTCCTTGTCGACCACTAGCGTGGGTGAGCCTTGCTTGCTCCTACTGAGGTTGACCTCTCTAGCCCTTGCCTCTAGCCAATTGTCGGCCCTTGTCAAGGTTTGACAGCCAACTTGAGAAAGAAGGGAAGAAAAGAAAAAAAATAAAATATTAAAATATTATAAAAATTGTACAAGTCGGTATCAACCACACCATGTAAGATAGTCAACATCCACGTAAGCAATTTCCAATCAAAATTGACTTGATGAACTCAAATGGTAAAATGTGAAAATGTTTAAAATTCAATTAGTAAAATTAAAAAGTTGAGGATTGAATTAACAAAAATGTAATGGTGCAACTAGACCTACACCTAATTTGACAAGGTGAGAAGTGATCAATGAGATGAGAGGGCTCAAATAAGGTGCAATGCCTAGAATGCTTCTAGCATGGTGGGAATAGACCAATCCTAGCATAGAACATGGGCAATATTACTAGGTGACATAGACCAACATTAAGTGGGAGAGGCATATTGAATAATTCATTAAAAAAATGACCGTCGCCTTGTATGGTTACTTTTGCTTCTTTTGGAGGCCTTGCCTCATGGGCCATTGGTTGGGTCATCACGTCATATGCATATTCTCATATTCTAAATTACAGATAGGCCATCTCATATGACATGATCAAGCTTTCTAGATGACTCAATGAAGCTCTCCCATGGAGATATAACCTTTTATCTTGTGCACAATCTCATGCAGCTATTGTGACAGTGTTAGCACCAAAAAAGTGATAGAAATAGGTATTGGCCATGGAAAGAGATATTGGATTTGTGAGGCACTGATGTATTAGGCAAGTTATTGACTTTATAATTATGAGATATCATGTAAATTATGTCAATTAAATTGTGATCGGCTAAGGTTTGGTCAACACAAGGATTAACATGCACCAGATTGGTATTAGTCAATAGTGTGGCACCAAAATTTGACATGCCTGGCATGGATGGTTGGTATTAAAGCGTAGGACAAAGACTAGTGCGTCATAAGTAGTTGACATTCATAAGGCCAAAGTAGTTGGCATACACATGGCGAATTGGTTGGTATGAATACTTACCGACATCAGAAATTGATACCAGCTGTGTCCAAAACATAGGGGTGGCAAATGGGTGAGTTGAATCGGGTATGGGTTGGGTCGAAAATGGGTCAACCCATATTTGACCCATTTAACCCGTTTTGACCCATATTCTTGTAGTATAAATCTAGTAACTCATACCCGACCCGATCTGTACCCAACCCGTACCCAACTCAACTCGTATTTCTAATACCTATTAATATTCTAGGAAAACCCACTTTTACTATATGCTAATTGGATTAAAAATTCAAATTAAATTAAAAATAATAAATATTTTTTTAAAAAAAACCTATAAATTGAAATATTTATTAAAAAAAAATTAGACTATGCACATGCTTCCCTTATTTGAAGTGAACATACTATTGAATAACTAAAAATTGTAACATGAAATTTTTTTTAACTAAACCTAAAAAAGCTCATTTTTATGATTTTTTTATTAAAAAAAGTATCGTTAAAACATTTTTATGCAATATAAATTTTTTAAAAATCTTTATGCATTACAAATTTAATGAATAGTTTTTATAATTATTTTAAAAATATTTTTAAAAATAGAATTTTTTATTTTTAATATAATTTTTTATTTTTAGTTTTTTAAAATATAATTTTTAATTTTAATAATTATTTTTCTTTTTCTTTTTTCTTTTTTCTTCTTCTTCAGCTGAGCACCGGCCATGACGATGGCCAGTGACCAGCCACAGGCAAGGTCGAGCTCGAGTCTCGCCGGATCTAGCGAGACTTGAGCTCGCTGGCGTCGGGCGAGGGCCTCACTAGATCGGCTTTGTTAATTCTACGTGACCAACTAAGCAGCCCCACAACTATGAGTACATATTTAGTCATGTATGCACTCTGCCCTAAAGCCCCGAACCAACTTCTGCACGGATAATTCCGCATCTTGCTCTGACCTATTGTTGAAGGTCTTCAAGTCCACGTTAGACTTTCCAATTTTGCTGATTTCTTGCCAACTTCAATACGGAAATCTATTTTCATATATATAAACAAAGTCCACAACAAACTTTCCTTTTCCCTTTTTTCTGCTTGGCCGACAATCTGGGGCACTAATTTTGATATCAAAGCAAAATAGAAAATATCCAATTTAGAATATTCAAACATCCATAAATAACAAACAATCTCTAGATGGGTTTCGTTTATTGGACTCAAACTTGAGATATATTTTAACATCAAGGTTGATTTTCCAAATCCTCCTATCATCAATTTGAAATGTAGATCTTGTCACCCCTCTGGTAAATTTTTGTTCTTTGAGCAGTAGGTTAAGATTTCGCAAAATTCTACTCTACTAACTAGCTATTGGTCCATTGAATGGTGAGAGAAAAAACCAAACAAATTGCCTCATGCTAGGTTTTATCAAATGGAGAAACGGATATTACTAATCAACGAGGACACTAGAAGTGTCAAAATTTATGTATGGTGTTCATTTTAGTGCCAATTTTTTTTTTTTTTTTTGGGATCACTTAAGTGAAATTTTTATTAAATCACTTAAGTGTCAATTCCAATCTGGGCTATTAATTTTTTGGTCCTACGTAGCACGTTAGTGTGCCATGTCAACATATAATCCATGAACAACGCTGTCCAAAAGTTGTAAATAGCGATTATCCGAGTGTCAAATTTTACTTAAAGTGATCATTTTGGTGCCAATTGTTGTTAAAAAGCATTACTTCAGTACCAAGCACGCCACATTGATAGGCCATATGGACTAGATTTTTTAAATAATATGCCAAGTCATATAAAAATTTTAATTACAAAAGCCACGTATCATTTTTTAGCAGAATTTTTTACCGTTGGCACTTAAATGGTCCGGCAAAATTTTTTATATCAAAGTGCGTATTGTATGTAACTTTTAGTACTTGTATTGCTATTTGCCCTAATATTCACTTCACCTAATAGAGAGTGATTGATATGATGGAAGGGGAAGTCGTACATCGAAAATACATAGAAATTTTTTTACCAAGTCTCAAGAACTTCCAACTTCCAACAGCCATGTAAGTCAACTTCAAACTCCAGAAAGATCGAGCATAACCCAATTATTATCATGGTTTTTCATACTCTCAACAAATAAATAACGTTGCATATAATCAACGTTCACTCGCAGCAAAATCGTTTGACCTCTTATCGTAGATGGAGGCAAGAATTCTCTTCAAACATTTACTGTAGACGAAGGGTCGCTCCCACATAGCAAGATGGCCTGCTTTCTCAATGCACTCCAATGTTGCTTTAGTTCCCAATTTTCTGCCAAAAGAAAGTGATTAAACAAGTCAAAACTGGCAAAGGAATTAAGTGGAACGAACACTTATCAACTAAGGTGCTGCATGACAACATTTCTCTTCCTCAAATTTTCTGTTTTTTTGTTCACCGGAAGAAAAAAAGAACAGAAACCCATTTGGTAACGCCAAGTTGTTTTTCTATTCTCGAGAATAGAAAATTAGTTGAGAATAGATTTTTAAGCAGAAATGAGAAGCAAAAAAAAAAAAGTTGATTTTTGTTCTGGTAACAATTTATAGAAATAAGCTAATTTTCTTTTTTATTTTTCTTTTATTTCTCTCTCTTGCCACGGCCACCTTCAACTGCCCGGAGCCATTGCCCACTGCTGGCCGCCGCTGCTGCCGGTCGCCGACCACTGCCACCGCCACCACCCCCACCGCTATCGGTCGATGGGCTGTGCGGTGGCAGTCAGCGTTGACGGTCGGCGATAGTGTAGCGGTAGCGGCGGGCGGCGGTCAACGATCGGCAATCCGTGAGCAAGAATAAAAAATTAATAAATACAAAAAAAGAAACCGTTGCGTTATCAAACGCAATTCTATTCTTTTTCTATTCCAAGAGAGAAATTTTGTGTAGTTACCAAACGGGTTCTTATACTCAGAAATTGTTCCGGAATAGAAATAGAAAAAACTATTTCTAAAAAAAAAAAAAAAAAACTCTTCCCCAGCCAAGAAGATATTACCGCATGGGAAGATTAAAAAAAAAAAAGGGACTACGACAGTGTTGGAGAAATGCTGTGAATTAAATTCAACCATATAATCTTTATATATAATATATTTAAGTAGACTTTTGGATATTAAATGCACCAAAATGCAATGAAACGAGTACTTTGTTTTTCTATTAACTTTTACTATTAAATTACCGAATTGGATGACATATAGCAATTGATGGATATATCGATTTAAGGTTTTACCTTTCGTCACCACTTTCTACTTTTTCGTGGTATTAATCTAATATAATGGAAATTAGTAATTGGTAAATTCGGCATTAATATAACAATTCGGGGTTTTCTTGTGGTAAAAATATTATTTTGGAGTAAATTTATCATAAGCATAATAATTTGGAGCTTTTGACAGTAAAAAAATTAGTTTTGAGTAAATTCATCACAAATGTATTAGTTTATGATTTTTTTGTGGTATTAACCCTAACAAAAATTAATGGAAAGTAGAATTTTTTAACAATAAATGCTCTAAATTTAAGAACTGGTCACTTTTTTTTTTTTCAAATAATGTTTCAAGAAGAAATTAAAGAAACTCTTTTCAAATTCAATGTGCATAAAAACAATAACATAAGTATTTTTATATATATAGTAAAACTGACTACGTACAATAGCTATGACGCAAAGATAGATCTCTTTGTATATGTATATATAAATATCTTTAATTAAGCTTCACGCAACACAATAAGAAAAAAGAAAAAGAAGATGGGAGCTACTCTTTGAATTCCTTCACTGTTTCCACACTGAACATCTTATCCTCCTCGCCGCAGACCAGATGTACCTTCTGCAAAGATTGGTTATCATTTGCATATTTCTAAAATGGCTATATATCATGGTATATAGACTAATCAAGAATTGAAAAATAAAAGAAAGTTTAAATCTTCATATCAAATGTAAGACAGTTTGATCATTCTAAAGGAAACTAGAGTGACGTGATTTTACCCCCATGTCACGTGATTACATGTCACTAGGCGACATGGAATAGGAATAAGGTTTCCATCTTCTTGTGAGTATTTTCGTTTTCTGTAAATTTATGTTCTCCTCAAATATAGCTATCATGAGATTAAGTTCACCCCTCTCTCCTGACAAGAAGCAATACTAGCACGTGAGTCATATCACAATCTTATCGACTACATCGGTACAAGGAAAGATGTATGCAAATGAATGCCCTTTTTTTTGCTTTAAGAAGAGAGAGAAAGCTTCTTCAGGATTAGGGGTGTGCAAAATACCCGGGATCCGCCCGGACCGCCCGGAACCGGACCGGAACCGCCCGGAACCGGCGGGTCTTGAGGGAACCGGTCCGGTTCCCGGTTCCAATTTATTGGAACCGGTGGGTACCGGTCCGGTTCCCGGTTCCGTGGGCGGATCCGCCCGTCCACCCACCCGGACCGGACCGGAACCTTTTTAATATTAAAAAAAAAAAATACTAAAGGAAACCCTACATCTCATCTCACTATCTAGGAACCTTTACCTTTGGTCAAAGAAAATTTAACCATCTATGGCTATTTGCAAGTAGGAAATGGGAGAATGTTGCATTCCATCTGTTTGCGTTTTTTTTTATCTACGATATACATTTATAATTACAACAAATGAATCTTTGTTCCACGTACTTAAATTTGATTTTTCTTTTTTTGGCTTGCTTTGATGTCACGTAATTGTTTTATGTTGAAAACCAAAAAAATTTCACATCAAAATCGGTTCCACGGATCCACCCGGGAACTGGACCGGACCGACGGTCCGGTTCCCGAGTGGATCCACGCAACAAATGGGTGGATCCCGGTTCCAATTTTTCGGAACCGGTCCTTAGCGGGCGGTTCCCGGTTCTAGGTCGGGAACCACCCGCCCGGACCATGCACACCCCTATTCAGGATTGAATTAAACCTGGGAGTACTCTGGCAAAGTGAAGTCCTTGTCAGGAATGACGAAAGCCTCCAGGAGTTCAGCTTTCTCCCTTTTGTTGTCAAACATGACCTACAATCCATAAAGAAGAAAAAAGATCTATTAACAAAAAGGAAATGACGTGCTCAATCCATGCAAGGAAATGCTTAATCGAAATCTAAGGTAATTTTTAATTGATCGATTTTTTTTTGCAATAATTAACTATAAAAAAATGCATACTTATTAATGTCCAATTTTTTGTTATTTGACTTTTTACTTAGGTCTTTTTCCTGTTTTCTTAATTGTGTTTGTTTTTTCTTAAATTTCTTATTAGTTCTATCAATATTTTCGTCAAATCTTAATAATTTTTACTTTTCAGTATTACTGTTGTTATTAATTTCTTTATATATCAACACTTTAGTTAATTTTTTTTCTAAATTTTCCTTTTTATTTTTATTTTTCTCCTACGGAAGTCAAGGTAAAAGAAAGATGTCTAGTTTCAGTATTACTATCGTTATTAATATCTTCTTCTATTAACACTTTCTTAATTTGTTATATTTTAAATTTGCTTTAATATTTGTTTTACTCCCATGGAAATCAAGGTTAAAAGAAAGATGTCTATTAAAACAAATGAAATACACATTTGCCCTTTAAAGTCATGGTTAACAGAAAGTATAACATATGGTTAACAATTACAACAAAATAAAACTTCATGAGGTAATGTGTAACAATTATAGGATCAGGAGTAAATGTATATTACTGCATAGTTCGGGTAAGTTTTGTGTATTTTACCCCTCAAACTTTTATCAAGTATCTACCTCCTTCTCAATTTGAGCAATGCTAGAAACATAAAAAAAAACTCGCAATGCAAGTTGGTCAGATCATATTTTTACACAGGCTAAGGGAGACTACGTATAAAAGGATCGGCTTCCAATAATATCTTGTTAAATCACTTAATCTATAAATTTTTAAATGATTAAATATCTTAATCTATAAATTTTTAAATGATTAAAATATCTTTCGGATTTCTCTTTTTGAGTATAGTATGAAAGCGAGAATATTCAATTGAGTAAGGAACCAATGAGTTTCAACGTGTTTTTGTGCCGCAGTTACTAGAAAAGTTTATGGAGCTCATACCTCTAAACTGTCCTTGAAAACACGATTAGGGATTCTAGGCAACCTGTGGCTCCCAACGACCTTCTTCACCCCACTTACGGAATTTGGCAACAAAAGCTCTGACCATGTCGGAAACCCCAATTTTTCCAAGCACTCCTTGCTTATCGACTCGGTCATCGCCGGTATGGAGCACGTTGCCACCACCGACTCCACCAGATCGGGCTGCGACTCGGCCAACTTGAACGCCACCATCCCACCATAGCTGAACCCCACCACCGTGCACCGCTGCAACCCAAGTGCCAGCAGCCCCCTCGCCACGCACTCCGCCTGGAAGTCCACCGTCCGGCGGCTGTCGCCTGTGGCAGAGCTGCCAAAGAAGAGGAGGTCCGGCACATACACGGCGTACTTCTTCGCGAGCGCAAGGACCTGCAACTGCCATGTCATCATGCCGTCACCGACGAAGCCATGAAGGAAGACGACAGCGTTCTTGTTGTTGTTTTGACTTTGGGTTGGAGCCCAGAAGTTCATGATGGTTCCGGGTTCGATCTCAATCTTTTGAGGTCTCACACCGGCGAGCTTCATTGTCGCTCGCAACAAGGGCTGGTACAGCTTGATTGTGTTCACCATTCTCTCCCTCTCTCTCTCTCCTTCTCTCTCTCTCTCTCTCAATTTTTGTTTTTGTTTGTACTGCTTACAGCGAAGGGAGTCGGTTTAAATATATCTCTGTATCGAAAAAAACTGTCGAAAATAAAGTTTCCAACATGCTAAAAACCACTCACATGGGAGTCCAGTTGTTCATTTCTTCTCCACGTTTTTATCACGTGGATGAGACCCACATTACTTTTTGACACGTCATCATCCATCAATTTATTTATGTACGTCTGTATCGAAATCTACGTGAATTTAAATTATTCCTATGCTTTATTTTAAGTCAAAGTCAAATTCCCGCTGCGATTGACAATGGCACAAGGTACTAAGATACTCAAGCAGGCAAATTAGTTTGAAGCTAAGCGTTGGCACCTAAATTTTGGTGATCCAACCATTAATTTATTGCATAAAAATTAGGGATCATTGACCTCCAAACAAAAATATTTAATTAAAATTACACAATTAATTGCATTTGATTGGACTAGCAGTGGTTGGACTTAAATGAATAGTTCTAAACTCAATGAAATTGGACTAAGCCTGCTGTGAAGAGAATTCTTGCCCAAATCCATAGATATTGTCAGAGCCGAAATTGGCACAACAATAAAGCCAAGTTGGAAAATATTTAATAATTGGGCAGCTTCGTTTGATATTATCAGAATTAGATTCAATGAGAAAGGGGAACTTTTTTTTTTCTTTTGTGGAGATATGGCGTATCGTTTAAAATTTTTTAATTGGAAAGTCATATAAAATGGGCTTCACATATTGAATACACCAACATATAACATATGCACACGTGTGTTAAAAAAGAGAAATAAGATTGAGGGGAGGTCTGCGTTTGGGTGCTGAGGAAATTTTAAAATAATTTTGAAGGACAAACCGCAACTGTTGTTCTTTCCCACGTGGTCAAAGTTTGAGAAAAGAGGGAGACTCAGTCAAGCATCATCAAGAGCACAACGGCACCAAGCCATCCCAGGCGCACGACCGAAGGAGAGTCCAGGCGCATCGATATCATCGTTGACGAGAGACTAAGCTACTTTATTTGGGTTACCCACCATAAATTGATTAGCTATGACTCTTATTGAAAATGACATATAAAAAATTTGATCTTAAATTGCGAATTTGTATGAACTTGGGAGATAATGATTCAAGTTTAAACTTAATGAACAATTGGCCAAACTCTAAATGATATACTTCGAAATAAGGTCACGACACTAAGTAAAAGGTGGAGCTTCAAATAGAAACTCGACAATCGCATTTGCAAGCATAGGTACCAACAAATGGTTGGTATTTTAACTAGCATCACTAGAGTTGTGGGGATTGGTATCCAAGGAATAGAAGTGCCTTCCAAGAGCGTCTTTTGGAGGCTCTATTATCCAATTCCAATTAAATAGTTTCTGGTAAGCCATAATGATGGAGGCATGAGGGTTTTTGTAGCTGAGGGAAAAGAATTGCATTGAAATAGGAGTGGAAGTGTTGCAAAATGTAGAGTGCGTAGATTGGCATTAGTCACCCAAATTACTTATTTGCTGATATATCAGATGCAATGATATGACAACACTATAAGGTACTAAGATACTCAAATAGACAAATTATCTTGAAGCTGAGTACAAGGTGGCACTTTAGGTCGACACTCAATGCTCACATTAGCAAGCATGAGTACCAACTAATTTATTCTCACCTGCACCACCAGAATTTTAGGGAGCGGTATCTGCGGAATAGAAAGGCCTTCCAAGAGTGTCTCTTTGTGGCTTTGTCATCCAATTCCAATTGGATGGCATCTGGTTAGCCACCATGATGGGAGCATGAGGGTATTTGAAGTCGAGGTAAAAGAAGTGCGTATTCCTTGGCTATTCAATAAGAGTGAAAAAGTTAAAAATTGAGGTGTTTAGATTGTCAGTTAGTCACCCAGATCCCTAATTAGTAGAGAGTTCACATTTAACGAGTTAACATCACAACAAGGTACTAAGATACTCCAGTACACAAATTGTATTAAAGCCGAGTAAAAGTTTGGGCTTTAGATTGAGGCTTGGCAATTGCATTTGCATGACTCGACTTAGCAATAGGAGCCTCTAGAGATACCGTCGTTGAGTATAAAGTTAGTCAAAGAGCTACAAAAGGGTGCACAATTGTCAACTTCCTTGGCAAAGAAAAAAGAGCAGGGCGGAGCATTTCCTGTCCTGATAGTGTTTAGAATTACCTTACTTGCCTCAAGCATGTTGTAGGGGCAAAATCGATGGTGTTCAGGTTGACCGAATTTCAAAATAAGGTAATTTAGGATTAGTCTTGGACTGGAATTTAGACTTCAGATTGGTGCAAACTCGAATTCAAGATTAATTTGAGATATCATCGATATTCGGCCAATTAAGGTTATGATAGGCGTTCGAATTCAGAGATCATGATCCATAGAAGAGAGGTTTGCGAAATTTTGGTGGAATATTTGGATCTCTTAAAAAATAAAAAGAAAAGAGAAATAGGAAGCCTTTGGAAAGGAAAGTGTGTAGATTTTTATAACCAATACGTTGGCATAAGATTCATCAACGGACTCCACCAATTGTTTATTTCCTATGAATTCTCCATGATATGTGGGATTTCTTCGGCTATTAAAAAAAGCACCAATGAGAAAGCAAAATCGCGGCCAGCAAAGAGCGAAAACGTAGGAGATCGTGGAGTCTGAATAGAAGGAACGAGAGGGAATGATGGCCAATCAAAAGGGTGTTGTTTTAAAACTCAAGGTAGACGCCTATAAACGGGGGCCATGTACAAATACTCAAGATAGAGAGAACACACTGAGAACAGTTCTCGAAGCGAAGCTTTGTCAAAACGCCGAACTCTCTTTCCTCTAGCATCCCTCCTCGAGTGGCCACTAGCCTGCACAGCATACTCAGCATACTTGTGAGTTTTAGGTAACACATATTTCGAAGCATCATATATTGGAAATTTCCTATAATATAGACTTACATTAATTAATTGATTAATTGTTCATGAGAATAATTTTCTACATGTGGTATCAGAGCCGATCATATATGATTGTAGAACTCAATTTTTTTTTTTTTATGAACAAATTCGAAATCCTCCTCTTTGAGCCGAATATGGGCATTATTTTTTTGTGTAGATTTTTTGCTTGATTAATCCTGTAACCATAGGACTTTTGTTTTACATGTCGAGATCTTTCCAACCATATATAATTTGTATAATTTCGTTGAGAATTGAGAGAGAATTTTGAATTTGAAATTCTAGGGTTTATGCATGAACAAGTTCTAGAATTTTCGAATTACTTGCAATTAATTGATGTTCGATGCAAATCGTTGTATGGGTATTGTTATATATTTGTTTTAGTATCCTTTAGTTGTATTAAATTGAGTTTTTGGGCCATGGGAGGCTTGGATCCGAAATCTTCAAGCTTGTATGTGGTGGATTTAGTTGGTTTTTTTCTGTTTAATTAAATCTAGTTAATTAAATTGATGTTATAAGCAAAACTCATAAGGAAATTTCATCAAAAACCATGTTAATTTGTGTCTTTGGAGCTTCGGGTCAAAACCGGGTCGTGTGACCCGATTTGCTGCAAATTCGTGACTCGGCTGGAGGTTGAAGAAGACCTCTAGCCGGGCTGGGCTTATAATGGGATAAGCCCATTTTGTCTATAGGGAAAAGAAAGAAGAAAGCCCATTTTTTTAATATAAGGGAGAGAGTTCTGGGCTCTCGACCAGAACCGGAAACATATTAAAAAATTGTGCATGGGCCTATAGCCCAATATTTGGACTTTTAAAGATTCGTGGGCCAATTTTCCATTTAAAAAAAGGGCCAGTGGGCCACGTGAGGGTTAAGGATTCGCGGTTTTGGCCCGCGGTCGATTAGGGCTGCTCGCGGGTCCTAGGCCCGCGGGAGTCCATAATATTTAAATAATATCGTAATAAATAAATAAATAAATAAATAAATAACTTGTGGCAAAAGTTGTTGTTTGAAAAGTACAATATAATCATTGGAAACACATGTTGTAAAGTGTTTCATATTGTTTGAAGAATTTTGGGCATAAGTTTTTGAAATTCCATATTGATAAAAATTAGTATATACAATTACTCGCCGAAAGGGGTTATTGTGTATATTAATTTGGAAAATAGCATGAAGTTCATTCCCATATTTAAAAGATGGGGATGTATAATTGAAAAATATTTATCTATCCAAAGGGGATAAATGTTTTGAAAATTATATGAAATTCCCCTCTATGTTGATATTATGGATATGTATGATTTAAATGATTTGTTTGCCCAAAGGGGATGGATCCTTGACAATTATATGTATTTCTTCTTGTTGTGCTTTATAAATTTCATGTTGGGAAAAATAATGGTGCATTATACACTCTGCCCAAATGGGAGTTTATGATGTATTAATTATTTTTGTTGAGTTGCTTATTACCCATAATTGATCTTATTGCATTATGTGTGTCAAACAGTTATCTTTGCTATAAATAACAACAATGCCACAGTTGAAATGTTAACTAGATCGAACTTTAAGAGATGGAAGCAAGATATAGAATTTGCTTTGGGCATCGTTGATATGGACTTAGCTCTATGTGAGGATGAACCTGCCAAGCCCAATGATCAAAGTATTGCAGATCAAAAGGCCCATTATGCTAGATGGGAAAAATCTAATCAACTAAGCCTCATTGCTATGAAGAGGTCCATTGCTGAGCATCTGATTAGTGTTTGCTGAAAGATACAAATGCCAGATAGTTCCTTAAAGTAGTGGGAGAAAGATATAGAGTCTCAAATAAGACTGAAGCTAGAAACTTGTTGAGTGAGTTAATGAACATGAGATATGATGCTACTATGGGTGTTAGAGAATTTATATTGAAGATGGTCTACAATCAGTCCAAACTTAAGGCCCATGAAATTGTTCTTTCTGAAAATTATATTGTGCATCACGCCTTAAATGTTTTGCCAGCTGAATTTAGCTAGATTAAGACTGCTTATAGCGCTCAGAATGAGACATGGAGTGTTAATGCCTTGATTACTAAGTGTGTGACTAAGGAAGAGAAATTAAAGAAGAAAAAGTATGAGTTTGCCCACTTAACTACCAATGCCAAGTTGAGTTCGTCTAGAGGCAAATGGAACCCTAAAGGGTCAAATGCTCATGATCCAAAGAAAGGGGAAGACTTTAAGAGAAATGGGAATTATGGGAGAAATGGATATAAGAATTTTAAATGTTTTCACTGTAAGAAGCAGGGTCATAAGAGAGCCAATTGCTACAAATTCCAAGCTTGGCTAAAAACGAGAAAAGAAAGTAACCAAGGTAAGTTATTGGTTTGCTTTAAATCAAATTTGGTTGATGTTCCTTTGGATTCTTGGTGGCTTGATTCTGGTGCTACTGTTCATGTGACTACTGCCTTACAGGGTCTCACAAATCTAAGGAGTCCAAGTTTGCGGGAGTCAAAGCTTAAAGTTGGAAACAATATTAGAGTTGATGTGGAGCGCATAGGGACAATTGTTTTGAATTTAGTTCTGGTTTTCAGCTTATCTTGAACAATGTCTTTTATGTAACTAATTTTAGGAGAAACTTAGTATCTCTTTCTTCACTTGACAAAGCTGGATATTGTCTTCATTTTGCGAATAAAGGAGTAGATGTGAGTTATGATTCCAAAATTATTGGGAATTGTGTTTTGTCTAATGGATTATATTGATTATCCTTATCTCTCGATAGACCATATTGCTCTTTCAATGTCGAGAATGTTGTTGCTAAGAGATATTTAATTAAAGATAGATCTTCATTGCTATGGCATAAGCGATTGGGGCATATATCCAAAGAACGGGTAAAGCGACTTATCGTGGCTGATATTCTCTCTCCTCTTGACTCAGATGATATTGAGACTTGTATTGATTGTGTGAGGGGAAAATTAACTAAAACAAAGAAGAAAGATGCTACTCGCAGTCAAAGTCTATTGGAGATAATTCATACTGATATTAGTGAGGCCATACTCAACCACCTTGTGTGGAAATGAGTACTTCATCACGTTCATTGATGATTTATCCCGTTATTGTTATGTTTATCTAATTAAGGAGAAGACTGATGCTCTTGAAATGTTTAAAGTGTTTCGTACTGAGTTGAGAAACAATTGGGAAAAATTAGCAAGATTGTCAGATCTGATGGCGGTGATGAGTATTATGGGCGATATACTGAGGCTGGACAGCAAAAGGGACCGTTTGCAAAATATTTGCAGGACTGTGGTATTATTGCTCAATATATAATGCCTGGGAGTCCTGAGCAGAATGGTGTAGTTGAATGGCGCAATCGCACACTCATGGAGATGAAACGAAGTATGATTGGCAGTTCTAATTTGCCTAAATACTTATGGGGTGATGCGATTAAAATGGCAACTTATATATTGAATCATGTACCTTATAAATTGGTGCCGAAAACACCTTTTGAATTGTTGACAGGGAGGAAACCAAGCTTGAATCATTTTCAAGTTGAAAATTTATGATCCTTCTCAGAAGAAGATCGAATCCAGGACTACTAGATGTTATTTTATTAGATATCCTGATCATTATAAAGGGTATGGGTTCTATTGTCCTTCTCACGGCACTAGAATCGTTGAATCTCAAACTGCCAAATTCCTAGAATTAGATGTCGCTGAAAAGAGTTCTTCTCAATTTTTTGAAATGGAAGAACCAAATAAAACGGTCTCTATTCCATTGCCCATCTTACATGATGATTCTATGCGAGATCCTAACAGTGTGGAAATTTAGCAAGAAGTAAATATTGAAAATATGGCGATAGATCATCCCATTACAAATGAAATTCCCCAGATGAATGATGCGGCTCCAGAAATGCCTATGCGAAGATCACAGCAACAAAGAAGACCAACACTTCTAAATGATTATCATGTCTATCTTGGAGAAACTGATTTTGACATAGGAAGTATAGTGAATCCGACGACCTTCAAAAAAGCTTTTAACAGTGATCAGGCAGATAAATGGTTAGGAGGATGAAGGACAAGATGTTTTCCATGTCAACTAATCAAGTATGGAAACTTGTTGATTTACCTGATGGGCATAAACCGATAGGCTACAAATGGGTATTAAAAACCAAGAAAGACAATAAAGGCAACATAGAGAGATTCAAGGCAAGGTTAGTCACAAAAAGGTACACACAAAGAGAAGTTATTGATTATAATGAAGTCTTTTCCCCAGTATCCACTAAAGACTCTTTTCGGATAATCATGGCTTTGGTGGCTCATTTAGATTTAGAGCTTCACCAAATGGATGTCAAGACAGCTTTTCTAAATAGAGATCTAGATAAAGAAACAACCCGAAGGGTTTAAAGAAGCCAAAAAGGAGCATATGGTGTGCAAACTTCAAAGATCCATCTATGGTCTCAAATAGGCATCACGTTAGTGGTACTTAAAATTTCACAAAGTTGTGAGATCATTTGGCTTTGAAGAAAACAAGTTTGACCAATGCATCTACATGAAAGTAAGTGGGAGTAAATAATTTTTTTAGTACTTTATGTAGATGGCATTTTACTTCCTAGCAGTGATGTTGATCTCTTGAATGACACAAAATTTTTTCTATCTACAAAGTTTGATATGAAAGATCTTGGGGAAGCCTATTTTGTTCTAGGCATTGAGATTCATTGTGACAGATCTAAGAAATTTCTGGGGTTATCTCAGAAAAGTTATATAGATCTTGTTTTGAAAAGACTTAATATGCAGACCTGTAAGTCAGGTGAAGCTCCTATTATGAAAGGAGATAAATTAAGTATAGAACAATGCCCCAATAATGATGTTGAAAAGGAAGTCATGAAAAATGTTCCATATGCTAGTGCAGTTGGCAGTCTTATGTATGGACAAGTATGTACCAGACCTGATATTGCTTTTGCTGTGAATACTCTTGGAAGATATCTGTGAATCTAGGTCAAGAACATTGGGTTGCAGCTAAGAAGGTGATGAGATATCTACAACGAACAAAGGACTTCATGCTCGTATATAGTAGAGTTGAGGACCTAAAAGTGATTGGATATTCAGATGCTGATTTTGCTAGTTGTTCAGATGATAGAAAATCAACTTCTAGATATATATTTTTATGATGGTTGGTGGTGCTATTTATTGGAAGAGCACAAAGCAAACCTTGATTACGAACTCTACAATGTATGCTGAGTTTGTAGCGTGCTACAACGCGTCGGTTCAAGCAGTTTGGCTCAGAAATTTGATCTCAGAATTGCGTGTTGTGGACTCTATTGCTAGACCTATGGTGATCTATTGTGACAACACTGCAGCTGTGTTTTATTCCAAGCACGACAAGATTAGTAATGCGTCTAAACACATGGAGATCAAATATTATACTGTTAAGGACTTGGTCAAAAATGGAGACGTTGTAATTGAAAATATCAGAACTGAGTCCATGTTGGCTGATCCTCTAACAAAAGGCTTACAACCCATTTTGTTTAAAGAACATGTAAAAAATATGGGTGTTTTAGATTCTTTTGATTTCTTTTGTTAGTGGGAGTTAATAATTTGTATTTATGGATATTATAGTTATATGCAGACTGATAATGCTTTTATGATGTCTATTAAAGCATTTATTTTCATGATTGCTATTATTGACTCTATTGTTATCCTTTCTCTTGTTGACTGAGAAATAGAAGTATAAAACAGTATCTTTAAACAAATTTTAGTTTAAAGATGACTGACTGTCACTGATTATGAGATTTCATGTTGTATTGTGACATAATTGTGCAATTTCATGTTGTTTTTAGTTAAATTTCATTGAAATTGCATTGAGGACCGATAAGAAATAGTGTATATCTTGATTACATGTTGGCATTATTTCTTACTACACTACTAGGCCCATGATCCATGAAAATATAATACTTATTATATGTGATTATTGAAGGTTTTGTGTTGTGGTATTTTCTTAACACATTGATCTCCATAGTCCTATATTGAGGTTATATAGGATTGGATTGGTATTGAGATGCTGTTATTGGAATATTATTTTTAAAAAAGTTGTGGCCACATAAAACAAAATTTTAGTTATTAACCCGATAATGTCATTTTCAATATAAAATCTTTTTCAAAATAAAATAAGTTAATTAATGTAGCTCAAGTGGGAGAATGTTGGAAATTTCCTATAATATGGGCTTACATTAACTAATTGATTTTCTATTTTAAATAATCGAGTTAATAGATATTTCAATATTTGTTAAACCCTAAAGTGATCTGATTGAATTGGGTATTGGCATATATTGTTAACGGGCCTAGTTAAGCAGCAAAGTGTAGATAATTGTGTTTGACTGAAGCCCGTAATGGGAAGGGCCCAGTTGACACACTGTTAATTAGGGTTTGCTAGGTCCCCTCTCTAGCCTATAAAAGGGTAGGTTATACCTATCAATTGTTTTAATCCCATTGAAAGCTGCTTTATCGAAATAGGTCATAGAGAGGAAGATCTGACATTCCAATAGATCCCTGATTATCAGAGTGATCTACTTTTCTTCAAGTGAAGCAATGGCTCAAATAGGTACGTTTTAATTCCGCTGTATTTATTAATTTTGGTGTTTTATAATCATATATGGATCCATTTGTTCTTAATTGATTAATTGTTCATGAGAATAATTTTCTACATCATAAACTTTAGTAATTGTCGTGTAAATATTGCACGCATACTTAGAACTCAGGGCTTTCATAACTAAGGCATTGCATATTAATTTTAGAGTGCATATAGACTTAGAATAATACATAATTTTCATTAAGATAAAAAATGTCATTTTTGATTTCATATAGATTGCATGTAGATTTAAAGTTAGTTAGTCTCATAGCTTGCAGATCACATAATGCATATCACTAGAAAAATCATACATTCTAGGATTAATTGTTAGTAATTATATTAGGTAGACAACTTTAGCCGATAATTGCATTATATACATTACCCAAATTGCATATAGATAGTAATCATTATGTGTTTGTTAGTCACATAACAAATTAATGACTAGTTCACGGTGTCACATGTAGAGTACTAGGTTTAAAATAAGTATTTTCGTTGAAAAATAAAAATAGCACTTCATAAGGTTTTCATTATAGAATGAGTTCATTACTTCCCATAGGTCATTCATATATGCTAATTGAAAAGATTGCATCGTATTTTCATTAATCATGTAGTAACTCAGGTTATCCATTCATGCATGATTAAGTTTATTTTGTGTACTTTTGCGGTTGTTCGTCTTTTGTTAATTCATAAAAAGGAAAAAGAACAAAAAATAACATTAGAGAGTCTCATATAGATTGCGTTAATTAGAGTTGATTCTAGAAAATTCACATTGCATGTCACTTAGTAGGTCCATGTCATTTAAAATTAATTTTAATTTATATTTCAGAGTATTACTTAGCATTAACTCCATAAAATAGAATCTAAAACCCATCACGAATGTAATGTAACTATATCATTTTTTCTTTTTTTTATTTAATTAATTAATGCATGTAGGTTAATTATTGTTACATATAATTTAGGTTTTATCTGTGCATTTTCTTGAGTCTTGCATGTTAATTAAACGAGAAAAAATATAAAAATTTAGTGTAGATTGCATACTGGTTAGTCTTAGTTCATGCATAACCATGCATTTTGTCTGCATATTTTCCTGAGTAATAGTTTGCACAAATTTTATGATGATGATAGTGGCATGTTGTGCCTAACGCATCCAAGTTCTTTAAACTCTTTGCAATCTATTTTTTGCTTTGATTATCGTGTTATTTTTTAGATTACATACGGCATTATCACCCCTCACATGTCAGTAGCATAGGATAAAAATTGACGAAGACTGCATGCAAAATATTATTCGAAGTAAAGAAAAAAATGTACCAAAGGGGAGTTAGATTAATCTTGTGTAATTAAATTCTCATATCCATGAATCTTTAGTTCGCAAAAATAAAATATACTCTCACATTTTACTTTGGTGTCTAATCAATCTATAATTGATTAGTGGCGGCTCTAAAAGGTAAGATGAATTACATGGTTAAATTGAGTACCAAGTTGTGGTAGGATGGGCTTGGGAGAGTTTGCATGAAATGTGAGCAGTTGCCTCATGGGAGAAACCTTTGTTCTTGTTTAGTAAATCCATTAGCTTTCCCTTAGTTGTTCACTTTCGGGATGGTCGCAACAATATCACATAAAATCACTATGTTGAAAGGGGTTTTGAGGCTACATGTTGTGATCACTTATAGAGATGGAGCTCCGAGGCTACGGCCTGCAATCACTAACAGATTATATCAAAACAAGTACACTGGTAGCATGAGCATACTAAGCAAGATCATTGTCGTTTGAATAAACATCATAAGAGAGGGCATCAAGAGGGCATTATCGTAGAGAAAGCACTGATTGCATGAACAAATTAAGCCAGATTTCTTTGTTTGAAAAGCAATCAATTACATGAAATTGTCATTCGATTGGGAAGCTATCATCAATCAACAAATTTCCTAAGATAAAAGTCATTGTGAAAATGATCTTGACTCAATGAAAGGGATTGTTAAGTATGCTAAATGAGAGTCCCTTAATCAAAAAGGACTTCTCACATATGCTCAATAAAGGCTTTCGATCCCATCCATTAATGTGGGAATCAGATTGAAACACTCATTATACCTGCACTTCCAGTGTCAAAGGTATTGAGAATCATTCTCAATAGGTACACATTGACCAATCTGAGAGGTCTCTCAGAGGATTGTAATGTGGGCTCAATAACCTAAAGATGAGACAAAAGATAAGCATCATTCGCTAAGAAATGAATTAACCAGTCAATCATCATCTTCCTCAAGTTTTCAAGTCAAAAAAACTAAAGATGAGACAAGATAACCTTGCTCCCATTTGCTTGACTCGGAGCTTTCAATGTGAACTTCATACGTCAGTCTAAACTACTCCAATATGAAGAGACTTGATTAGGGATAGACTATATATTGGGGTTAAGAAATGAAAGGCCTATTAGGCTTAAAAATATTTCAAGGGATTTTGGAGCCGGTGATAATCTAAGCATCATTACCAACTTCCTTCTAAAATTCTCTAATTCTTTGACAATTAATCTATACATGAAAGTTTTGCTCTTGATTCTAATGCATATGTAGATTTTTCTTTTTAACACTTTCTGCATTAATGGGTATTTGCCTTGCTCTTACGTGGCACTATTTTTCATGCCCCAAGCTTTTCATCCTCTTTTTCATTTCATACTTTTTGGCTTTACCATTCAAAGCATTCTACATATCACAATTCAATGATTTTTTTTTTCTACATTTGAGAGCTATGTACTCTCAAGACTCGGCAAAAGAACACTTCAAGTGTCATAACTTTGCTCAAAGGGATACTTAAGTGCCATAACTTAGGAAAAGTACACTTAAGTGCCACATTCTAATAAAAACAGATAACTTAAGTGCCACTCCGGCCAAAGTTCGGCCAAAAGGCTGACGTGACATTTTTCCGACGAATCTCCGATGAAGTGAGCCTAAAACAACGTCGTTTTGCACGTTGACATGGCTAAATAATGCAAAAACAGCGTCATTTTGGGCTAACGTGGTAAAAAAATAATATAAAAATTAAATAAATTAAATTTAAAATTAGATTTAGTTAAAATATTAAAAAATAATAATTTTAAAATTAGATTTAATTAAAATATTAGAAAATAATAATTTTAAAATTAGATTAGTTAAAATATTAAAAATAATAATTTTAAAATTAAAAAAATTAAAAAAAATTAAAAGAAATATTAAAAAAATAAGGGGGGGTGGTGGCTTAGCCCTTAGCCACCACCGTTGCCTCCTCGTCATTGCTAGGAAGGGCTAGCAACGGAGAGAGGAGGGTCGGCCAGCGACCCCGGCCGACCGGTGGTAAGGGCGCGCGAGTCCTCACCCCAAATCGAGGCAAGGGTCCCAACCCTTGCCCGGATCCGGCGAGGGTCGGCGGCCCGCGCCCGGTTAGGCCAAAGGGCCGCCGGTCGTTGGGCGACCCCTAGCGAGCGGCGGCCCTTGGCTTGGCTGGGCAAGGGCTGCCTACCCCTCGCCGGATGCGGGCAAGGGCCGCGACCCCTCACCACTCGCCGGATACGGGCGAGCTCGCGAGCCCTCGCCGCCGGTTGGAGGGCTAAGCCCTAGCCACCACCCCCCCTCTTTTAAAAAAAAAAAATTCTTTTAATTTTTTTAAATTTTTTAAAGTTTTTTTAATTTTAAAATTATTATTTTTTAAATATTTTAACTAAATCTAATTTTAAATTTAATTTATTTAATTTTTATATTATTTTTTTATCATATCAGCCCAAAACGACGTCGTTTTTGCATTATTTGGCGATGTCGCATGCAAAACGGCGTTGTTTTAGGCTGTTCGCGTCGACATTTTGGCCGGACTTTGGTCGGATTGGCACTCGAGCATTTTACTCCGATTTTGGCGCTTAAGTATACCTTTTGTAAATTATGGCACTTAAGTATCCTTTGTGCAAAGTTATGGCATTTGAGGGGTCCACACGTCCTCGAGACTCCTTGTCTTTAGTCATTGCTTTTGAAAAATCACATGCCTTGCTCTAATGTAGGGGATGATCACCAGCTAAATTTTCAAGAAATGAATTATTAGGCTCAAATTGACTTTGTAAAGGATGTAAGTGTGTAGGATAAAGAATTGAATGTTACTCATCATTTTGGGGTGTTTCAAACTTCCATTTTTTTACCTAAAAGACAGCATAAAAAGATTTATGCAAGTGAAGACAAAAAATATCTCTCATCTTTTTTCACCATATAATGTCAACCGGAACCTCCATATTTGTGCCATCGTGGGTGGTTCTTCATACGGGTATTTTTATAAGTATTTTTCACATTTAAAGGCTTAAATGGGCTCACTATGGCCAGTTGTGTTGTGTAAGATAGAGAAAAGAAATGCCTCACAAATTAATGCTTCATCCTTAAATGATATGGTTTTTTTTTCACTCAACTTTCAAAGTGTTTAATGGATCGGTTTGGGAGATGGCTTGCCTTTCCTCATCCTAAGTGCTTCTTGCTTGGCATGATTAAACATCATTTTTCTATTGTTTAGATCATCTAAGTAGATTAAACTCTATGAGGAATTTTGATTCAGAATGAATGATCCACCAAGCGAAAAAAAAAAAAAAAGGACAAATTTCAAATTAAGAAGGTATTCATTGTCGTTGTGGGAAATTATTTCTTTCTTCCCAAAATTTTTATTTTTTTCATCATTTTAAGAGGAACACTAAATTTTTCTTTTTTTGTGATGAAAATTCTTCATATGATTTTCATTTCTTCTTAGGGAAAAAGGTATTTACCTATGATGTGGTGACTCGGTAACCCTGTAAAGACTGACAAGGAATGTGTTAAGAGTATGAATCTCTAGGGATTCAAAGATTGAAAAGATGCAATATTACCTTTCATTTTGAATAAAGTGAAATCAATACAATTTTATCATTGATTTGATTGGTTCTTCTAACACTAATGTATACCTATGGCCCTAAGGCTTTTAAAGTGCCTATGGTTTTGCACGCAAGACTTAAAGATACTAATGGATTTTTTCTTAAGGGTTGAAATGCCTAAGGTTTTTCACTGAGATTTATTGTGACCTTTCTCTAGTTTCCTCATTGGGTAAATAGGATAAGAAATAGTTTAGGGGGTATTGCCCAAGTCAGGCCAACAACCCTCAATCAAACGCTGGCTATCCCAAGCCCTTACCTCGCATAACATTAGGTTCATTTTAGGTTTCGGATTAATATTAAAGGATACTATGCAAGACGAGAGTCACCACAAATCTATCAGGATCGATTAAAAACCAAGCAAGACACGGGAGTTTATCTCACTTTCTATATAACTAGAGATGAAGTAGTTTCAAGCATTTGATTACTCTGATCAATCTAATTAACACCCTTTCGGTATCTCTATCTTAGTATGATTGTTCATCTAAGTGATATAAACAGATTTTTACCAATTATGATCCTAAAAGCCTTTAATGACACTAAGTGTTCATGCCATGTTTTGAGAGTTTATTATAATCCTAATGCTTTCCCTAAGCATACTAAAAAGGAAAAGAACGACCAATTTATCAAAAGTGCAAGAAATAAATACCAAAGTATTGAAAAGGCCTAAAGTAAAGCACAAGAAATAAATCCTAATACTCGTCAGGCAAATAAAAAACATAGCTTTATTCTAAGCCTCAAAACTACAACACATATAAGCTAAAACCAAATTGAGGCCAATTTCTTATCCAAAAGTTCAATCTACCTAAACCTAAGTTGTATCAAAAGCAACCAATAAAAGCCCCTAAACTAAAGGTTATATTATCCAATTCAAACTAAACTAAATCTATTACTAAGATTTAGCAACCTAATCAAGACTTCTAGTTTGAATCATTTTCCGATTTTTAAAAATAATTGAATTTTTTTATTTTTTAAATTTTTTTAAAATTATTATATTATTACTTTCAATTCTGAAAATGGGGACTCGGGCCAGGTCCAAACACGGGCTGCAATCCGGTCTCGCGGATCTGGCCCATGAAGACTACAAGCCTGATAGAAGAAGTGGGCTCATTGATCAAGCCCAGTCCGACCACAACCAGAATCAAGTCCAAACTCATTCTACCAAATTAAACCCAAACTCAGCATGCCCAATTAAGCCGAAAAATTATCAATACTGAATCGGACCCAAACTCCCCAAATTAAGCAAGTCCAAATTTGCCAAAAATTTCCGCTTAAACCCACTTTACTGTCGTCTTGGTCTTCATTTTCACCTTGCAGGAACCCGAATCATTCAAGCTCCTGGTTCTTTACAAAGTGAGCGCAACTACTTGACTGCTACACTAAATTTAAACCATGAAATAACCTATACCCCGTGGTTACCTTAATTTGTCAGTCACCGAACCTCCACTATAATCGTGCATACACCCTTGGTATTTACCGAAACAAAAAAATGGAAAGGAGTGCAATGAACGAACCGATACGAACATGGGTAGCGATTCATATTAGGGCAACAGATGCAGTGTTACCACCTCACCATCGATCCTCATTGATTGCCACCACCAGTGCACATAGATAAAAATGAGAGAGAATGCTCAGATGCGTTCTCAATAACTATAAGACATAAAATTTTTTGCCCAAAAGCAAGCTAAACAAGAAATAACGTGTGGATGCATCAATATGAGCTCATTGATTAATAGTACGGATCAATTGGCAAAGGCCTTTTCGATGCATTTTATCAACCCATGGAGGATGATGCGAATATTAATGCTAGGCACAAGACTGAAATGGTTTCTTTTCATCCAAAATCTATACCAGATCAGGAATGCCAACACAAGTGACGTTAACACAGCCGGACCCTAGATTTCATCAAAACAGGGCAATAGAGAGGAGAGGTTAACTTATCAAGGAGGAGCTGTTGGTCGTGGTTACTGGTCAAGCTTGCACGGGAAGTCTTGGTTACCTCCGACATTCCTTCAAGACCAACGGCGTGGAAAACACACTTCCGAAATCTTCTAGCGACAACCAGCAAAAGAGGCTAACGTCACCGGAGACAGAAGACAGAGGGCCTCGGTGAGAGGAAAAGGAACGATGGTGACTGAGGAAAGTGGGACTTGTGACAGGCCGCCGAGTTATCTCTTGCAATGGTCGGCTATGGAAGCTTGTTCGGGGTTGTTGAGATTTGCACAGAGAGAGATTTGCAGAGAGAGAGAGAGAGAGAGAGAGAGAGAGAGAGCCGATTGAGAGAAAAAAAAAAAAAAATCTCCACACCCTCCGTCTAATTTTTTTCATTTTTGTGAACGTCAAAACCTTGAGAGATCCCCCTCTTTGAATGTTTGGAGGGTTGGCCGACTTGAATGAGCGGGGTCGTCCAAAGTGGCATCCGAGCAAGACCAGTTCTAGTCGAGATGTGCAGTTCTTGGGCAGACTAGACCTATAACTAATTCAGCGAGGTGGGAGGTGAGAGGGCTCAAATAAGATCCAGTTCATGGTTTGCTTCTAGCATGGCGGGAATGGACTGCTCCAAACATAGAATATGGGGAGTATCACCAGGTGACACGGACCAACATTGGATGGGAGAGGCATATTGAATAATTCAAAAAGTTTACACTTCCCAAATGACCACCACCTTATATAGTTATTTTGAATACTTCTCTTGGAGGGCTTGATTGGAAAAAGTGTCAAAAAAGCCTTAAATGTTTTGTATTTGTGCTAATTTAGTCCTAAATCATTTATTGGTGCCAATTTAATCCTAAATCTTTTAATTTTGTGCCAATTTTAGTCTGATTTTGTTGACCGAGTTTCGATTGGTTGATATGGCACAGCCGGTGTTGATGTGAATAATTTTTAATAATCTTTTAATATTTTTTCAAATTTTTTATTTTCTTTTTTATTTTCTTTTAATTTTAATTTTTCCTTTTCTTTTAATTTTTCTTTTTTCCTTCACCTCCTCCTTTCTCTAGCCGATTGTCGAACCTTGGTGACCTCGACCTTGCTGGCCTCTAGCAAGCCTCACCAGCCATTGGCGAGGCTCGAGCCCTCGCTAGTGGCCTTGCCAAATCTAGTGAAGTTGCCCTCATGGCCTGAGAAGCCTCAAGCTAGCCTCACCAAAGGCTAGGCGAGGCTTGACCCCTGCTAGATTCGGCAAGGGCAAGCCTCACCACTTAGCGCAAGCAGCCCTCGCGTCCTCTAGCAAGGGCTCGAGCTTGGCTGGTGGTTGGCAAGGTCTTGACCTCATTAGGCACTGCCTTTGACTAGTCGCCTAGGTCCAACAACTGGCTGGAGGAAAGGAGAGAAAGAAAAATTAAAATAAAATAAATCGAAAAAAAATTAAAATATTATTAAAAGTTGTCCACGTCAGCACCAATCGTGTTACGTTAACTAATCAATAGTCTGTTAGCAAAATCTGACCAAAATTAGCCAGAAAAAGACTAAATTGGTACCAAGTGAAAATGTTTAGAATTAAAGTGGCACCAATAAAGGTTTATGACTAAATTGACAAAAATACAAAAGGTTTATGACTTTTTTTGGCACTTTTTCCCAACCTTTACTCATGGGAATTGGTTGGATCATCACACCATATGCATAACCATTTTCATATTCGAAAATATAGATAGGTCATATCATGTGACATGATCAAGCTTTCCTATAAGGCCACCAACATTTTATCTCATGTACAATATTATATTGCTATTGTGAATAAATTGGCACCTAAAAATGGCAAAAATACTATTGACCATTTTGAAAGAGACCATTGGATTTTTGAGGCATTGATATATTAAGAAAAAATATCAGCTTTATAAGATGTCATGCAAAAATTTTCAGTCAGACTGCGATTGGTGTAGGTTTGGCCAACACGAGGATTGACATGCGCGAGATTGGTATTAGTCAATGTTGGCACCAAAATTCGACATGTCTAGCATGGATGCTTGGTATCGAAGCACAGCATGAAGACTGGAACGTTATAAGCAGTGGACATCCACACGGCACAAGTAGTTGGCATACGCATGGCGAACTGGTTGGCATGAATGCTAAAGTTGGTACTAGAAATTGGTACTAACCACATCCAAAACATGAGGAACATGTCCAATATGTGAGGGACACGTCCAGAACACGGAAAGCATATCCACAACATTGAGAACAAGTCTTAGAAAATGGAATTGAAATCACAGAGGCTCATTGCAATAAGGACACGTTCAAAACCAAAACCAACTTATGGGGCCAGCTTCCCAAAGCTGGGAAACATGTCCAGAACTTGGAGAATGAGTTGTAAAACGTGAAAGTGTGACCCTAGCGGCTCATGATTATGAAAAGGCGTCTCAAGTATGAAGAATGACACACTCAACAAAATCACAGGATTTTACATATATCTAAGTCACCCATTAGGTTAATTTGTGCTCCTTTCCAATCTGCAAATCTGTTGATAAATCATACAAAAACAAATGTTTTCCATTGATAACTCTATAAAAGTAGAGTTATTCTACCTATTATAGGCAACATATAATGTAAAATTTTTAGAAAATATTTGGATTTCCTTCTATTTACTCAAATTTTCCTTATTTATGCAACATAATGAGACATCGAGAAAATTGAGAAAAATTTGAGAAAAGAAGAAGAAGAAGAAGAAGAAGAAGAATAAAGGAAGACGTCCCCCACAAAAGCGTTAGAAGGTGGATGCCAAATAAGGAATTATGTGACTTATTCCCCAATTTATACGAAAAATAAGTAATTGCCTTGTGTTAGGAGTCTTGTATGGATCCTATAAATAGGATACAATTGATAGCTTGGGGGAGACAGCTAGGTTTTTATTTTTGTTCATTTTTTTCATTGTTTTGGGAGTTTTTAAATTATTTTGAAGAGAAAACAAAAAGTGGTAACATAATTCTTGTTCTTTGATTCAAAACGTTTGATTTAATTTATCTTTTTGTTTCTTCTTCTATTATGTTATAATTTTCTTTTGCTACGATTACGATGTAGCTTAACCACGATAATTTGAATTTTATGATTTTTTAATGCTTTGCAAGTAATTTCATTGATGTGAGTTATTTGTTATTGTACTTAATACTTTTAAGTGACTAGCTATCATTTTAATGATCTGATATGCATATTTAAGACTAAAAAGTAATAATAAACAAATACTCCTTATAACATATAACCGTGATTTAAATGGGTAGATATATACTACATTATTTGTGTAGCTTTTGTTAATTAGGTGATCAAAAAAAGTCATTTTCAATTGAGAATAATCATAAATTTTAATGCACTTATGTTCATTTAAATTCATAGAAATATTGTGAATTGATAAATTGAGTAGGTTTGTTATATCTAGAGACAAGATAGTTAATATATTAGGAAATTTCACTATCACATGTTTAATATCATTTTTGTATGTGTAATGATATGAAATTCATATGTAATTGTTATGATGAAATCGGATGCTTTAACATGTTTATTTGAATGATTAATCGCAAGTTCTGAAATTTTGCTTCTAAGATTGTCAATTTTAAATTATTTTCAAATCTATTTTGATTTGTTAGATAAATTCTAGAATTGTCTATTTTTAATATTTAATTAGTTTATTGATCATCAATTTCTATGGGACGATATCATTTATCATCACTATATTACATGTTTGACACGTTCATTGACATGTTTATTTGCATTTATAATTTTACAAGCATCCATATTTGCCAATACGGAGTTTGGCCTTCATGGGAGAGTATTCCTTGGCCGCTAGTATTTATTTTGCGAATTTTGGGGGCAAAGAATGATCTGAGTTTTTTATTTTTGTTTTTTGGACACTCAACAAATAATTAATTTTGCATTTGGATATGGTTCACTCGTGGCTGACGTCTTATCACATAGAGGGAGAGAGAGAGAGAGAGAGAGGTTTTGGATGCCCTGAAGTTCAAATAGTAGAGACAGGTGTCAAAATACAGTAAATGGCATAGGTAAATTGGGACACTAATAAATGATCCTCATCCATCAAAGAGAGATCTCAAGTTTAATTTTCACACTCTCCTATCATTGATTTATAGGCATCCCTACTTTTGTTTTCTATAAAAGCATCAATTTGAAATGTAGATCTAGTCACCCCTCTAGTACAATTTAGGTTTATAGAGTAGTTCGCGAAGGTTTCGCAAAATTCTACACTACTAGCTATTAGTCCACTAAATCGTGAGAGAAAATCAAGTACTCTTGAAAAGGGGTTTTTGTCTATCCAAACAAATTACCTCATGCTAGGGTTTATCATATGGAGAAATACTAATATTCACACCACATAATATAGAGTGATTGATTTGATGGACGGGGACGTTGTGCTTCAGAATTACTTAAAAAAATGCTTAAAAATTACAGCCATGTTTCACAAAGTATTTCCAATTGTCATGTATTTTAATTTCAAACTCCAAAAACATGGAGGATAATTAAGTACTTCATTATAGTTCTTTGTACTCTCAACAAATAAATATGCATACAAACGGTGATCACTCGTAGCTAAACTCGTTTGACCTCTTATCATAGATGGAGGCAAGAATTCTTTTTAAACATTTAATGTAGACGAAGGGTCGCTCTAACATAGCAAGATGGCCTGCTTTCTCAATGCACTCCAATGATGCTTTATTTCCCAATTTTCTGCCAAAAGAAAGCAATTGAACAGTTCAAGTCAAAAACTGGCAATGGAATTAAGTGGAACGATCATGTATCAACTAAGAGTCCCATCCATAACTGTAACATCAGAAAAATTAGCGGATGGGAAAATTAAAAATAAAAAAATAAAAATCTCTCAGGACTACGACAATGTTGGATAATGTTGTGAATTAAATTCAACCATGTAATATATATATATATATATATATATATATTATTTTAAAGTAGTCTTTTGGATATTAAATGAACCAAACGCAATGAAATCAGTATTTTCTTCTTCAAATGAAAATTTGAGAGTTTTGCCAAGGAAGCGAAAATTAAAGAAAGCGTAGACTCTTGGAAATTAAAAATATAACCATTCTTTTCAGGAGAAGGAAAGTTAAAGCAATGTAGACTATTTTTTGAACACCAAATGCTCTAAATTTAGTGAAGGAGTCATTTCTTTTTCAAATAAAAATTTGAAGTTCACCAAGAAAGTGAAATTAAAAAAAGTCTTTTCAAATTCAATGTGCATGAAAACGGTAACATAAGTATTTTATATATGCAACAAAATTGACTACGTACAATAGCTACGACGTAGATATAGATCTTTCAGTATCTTTACATATAACTAACAATAATTAAGCTACATGCTACACAAGAGAAACATGACTTATAATCTAATTGGTGAGAAAAAAAGAAGAAGAAAAAAAGATAGACTTTACTCTTTGATATCTTTCACTAAGCCTACATTGAAGATCTTATCGTCCACGCCGCAGACTAGATGGACCTTCTGCAAAGATCATTATAATCATCATAGTTCTTAAATATGAACTGTATCAAAGAATACCACAATATATAGATCAATCCAGAAATGAAAATAAACATAAATTGAATTTCACTTATCAAATGTAGACGGTTTTGATCATTATAAAGGAAGCTGGAGAGACATAAATTTCTCCACGATGTCACGTGATTGCATGCACCCATGTGTATTGTTTGTCGAAGAGTTGGTTTAAACTATTATAGTCAAGAAGCGATATGGAATGGGAACAACGTTTCAATCTTCTTGTGAGTTTTTTTTTTTTTTTTTCTTTTCTTTTTTTATAAGGGTGCATTTATCTGGCAAGATATGAATGATTTAAATAATATTTTTCTCAAAATGATCGTTTCTATAACTTACAAAAAATAAATAAAAGAAAAATATTTTTATTATCCACAAAAAATTTAGACATAGATTGTGATTGATGATAAAAAAAATAATGACTAATTATTTCAAACAATATAAGCGATAATTTTTAAAAATATATTTTTTAAAACATTTATTTTTGGTGAAATAAACGAAGCATAAATTCCTAATTTTCTCTTCAAATATAGCTGCCATCAGAGTAGGTCACACATGTTCCCCCCTATTTCCTGACAAGAAGCAATACTAGCATCTGAGCTAACCTTGCTGACTTTCATCTATACAGGGTAAGATGTATGCATATGAATACCCTTTTTTGCTTTAAGAAAAGGAGGAGGAAGCTTCTTCAAGATTTTATTAAACCTGGGAGTAGTCTGGCAAAATGAAGTCCTTGTCTGGAATGACCAAAGCCTCCAGCAGTTCAGCTCTCTCCTTTCTGTAGTCAAACATGAACTACAATCCAATAATTAAAAAACTCATACCTATCCAAAATTCTAAAAATAAAATAAAATAATATCTCGCTTTCATCCTGATGTATTAAAGATGCGAAGCTTATCCCACTTCAACGATTTTCTACCAGTGAATTTTTAAGTTATAATAACCTAAATATATCCGGTTCAGAGTGTAGGCCTAAGGCCTATTTATTTTGGCTATTTAAGTAAACAGATACTTCTTTTGACTTTTTGGAAAGGCATTACCTGAACTTTAAGAAATCATATAAGAAAAATTGTAATATGTGACTGCTATACTTCCGAAGGCTTTCTAAAGTGTTCGGACAAGGAAAAATTTAGTAGGTGCCAAACAAGAATATACGCAAAGCACCTCAAAACGACCTTATTATTTTCTCTGTTAGTTATAGAGTAGTAATTTATGTTACTTCAATATGCAGCCATTCTCAGGTTTTTGTTATTTTCGTGTTGTTCCTTTATGTTACTTCAAAAAATCGTAAATCCTAAGATTAGGATTGAGACTGTATTTATTTATTTATTTAACTAGAATACTCCGTTTTTATGGCTTTTTAAAGTATAAAAAACAGAGGAATTTCTTGTTATGCGCTTTGTATATATGCGATTCACTCACATCTATATGTTTTCTCTTTGTCAAATTCTAAATATCAATATTTTGACCCAAAACAATTCTATAAATATCGATATTTCAAATGCTATGATAAAATCATAGAGAAAATTCCAAATGAAGGCCCAAAGTGTTCTCGTTTTCTCAAATAATGACCTAAAGTTGACATTGTTTTAAATAAATGTATGGAGTACCCTTATTTTCTCACATAAGAGCTTAAAGTAAATATTATTTCAAATAAGAGCTGAAGTGGTTATATTAGTCTAAAAAGAATGGCCTAAATTCACTATTTAGTGAAGAGCAATTTTATCTTTTAAAATTTTTAAATATTTTCCTCTTCCTTTTCATCTTTCTTTTTTTTTTTTTTCTGTTTTTTCCTTCCAAAAAAAAACGAAAAACAAAAAGGTGACCATGCACAGGAGGGAGGCTTTCTCCCACCTATGGCCATCGCCTCATCACCGGTGGGGCGGCGGCAATGGCTAGCAAGGTCGCCAATGCCTGGGCAAGGGCCAACAACCCTTACCAAGCAGAGGTGAAGGCTTGCTAGCCCTCGCCTAGGAAACAAGAGAGGGTGGCAACCCTCTCCTAGATCTTGCCCAGGCCTAGTAGCCCTTGCCTAGTGCCCCCCAACCTTGGTGGTGAGGTTTGAGGGGTCTTTGGGCGAGCACCAATTATCCTCGCTCAAATCTAGAAGAGGGTTGCCGCCCTCTCCCGTCTCTAGTAAGGGCTTACAGACTCTCACCTTTGGTCAACAAGGGTCTATTGGCCCTCTTCAGCCTTTGCCACCACCCTACCAGCAATGGGGTGGCAACTATCTGTTTTTTTTTTTTTTTTTTTATTTTTTTTTAATTTTTAAATTTTTAATCTAATTTAATTTTAATTTAAATTGTATTAGAAAAAAATATCATTATTCAGCCAGAATTTTTTACCAATCAACAAGGCTAGTTCCTTATTTAAAACAATCATAATCACTTTAGACCATTCTTTAAGACTAATATAACTACTTCAAACTTCTTATTTGAAACAAAATTCACTTTATATTTATTTAAGAAAATGATAATGTTCGAACCCTTATTTAAAATTTTCCCTAAAGTCATACGGGAGTTTGGGACATTGAAAAAAATTAAAATTGTAAAAAATTATATTGTAAAAACGAGGGAAGAGTTTAAAGAAAGGAAAGTGGTCGTGATGGCGCCAATCTGCCCTAAGATGCTGTCAAGGTGACAGCTCGGTGACTTGAGCGTGACAAATGTGGATTGACTAGGATTAGGTAGAAGAGAGATGGGTAATTTATAGTTAGGGGAGTTTGGGTGTAAGCGAAGATGGATGTGCGTGTCATTTTCTTATTCGATGGTCAGAGGGACCATCATTTTGTCGTTTATGTTCCCAAGCCTAGCTAATGGTCAGAGGGACCATCATCTAATGGCTCATGTTCCGTCCATGACGACTTGCTTGAGAACTTCCCCTTTATATTAATTATACATGTCGAAATCCTTCATTCGGTTTTCTTACTAAGACTTTGCCGGAGTAGTCATTGGTGAATATGGACATCCAAGGAATTAACACTTCACGTAGTAATCAAAGTTGAGGAGCACAGCAAAGCCAAAGATAAATTAGGATTTGAACGATCCATGAATTAGCACTCAGGTGCACACGCTCACAGGCATAACTGTAGAGAGAGATCTCTTTTTTGTTTTGTAATATGACAAAAGCCATCTGAAATACCCAAAAAGATTAAATAAATGCTCTGCTAATCCTAAGTGACACTAGAAAATAAAAAATAATCTAAGACGGTAAACAAATATGAAGAATAAGCAAATGCATAAATTAACGCTGGAAATAAACATAAATGTGCCCCCAAAACATGCTTAAATGACAGAATGCTTAAATGGCAGATTTTGAGGCCCAACCGATTATGAACAAACTTTCCGAATTGACTTGGTAAGTTTTCTTGGATCAAAAGTTATGCCCGTTATCTCATGCGCTAAGTAGACCTTTGATTCGAGCTGGCCTATTAGAATATGTTTGTCGGAACACTCCAAAAAATCTCTAGTAACTACATCCGTGTCATTTAGTAGCATTTCTCGTTTCATTGACTACAATCACTTCGAACATATCAAGGAAACGAGCTTATAACTCTTTTGATTTTTCATTTTTGTCAAATTTTTAACCCAAAGTTATATTTTCCCATTATCATGTCCACTGCACATCACAGAGGTAAGGGTACAATTTATCTCATCTTTTTGTACAAATTTCTCTTTTGCCCTTAATTAGTGTAAAAATGAACAATATAGAAAATGGAAGAAAACTTAATTTACCAAAGTACACATAATAGAAAAAGACAAGACATCAATAATAACATTAAACATTAAAAACTTGTTAACATACGGTGAATATAACCACTATAATAAACTAAAGGATACATTTTAAGAAAAGGAATAAACATAAATGACGAAAATCTGCAACTCGTTATGTACATTTATAGCATTAACTAAAGTAGAAAAAAGATTGATTAACAAAAATATTTTTAAAAATTATAAAGGAAATGATGTCCTCAATCCATTAAAGGAAATTATAAATCAAAACTTAAGGTAATTTTTCATTGATCGATCATTGATCGATCTTTCTTTTGGCAATAATCAACCATTAAAAAATAAATAGTTAATATCAAATTTTTTATTATTTGACTTTTTTGTTATTTAGGTTTTTTCCTGTTTACTTAATTGTGTTTATTTCTCTTAAATTTCTCATTAGTTCTGTCAATATTTTCATCAAATTTTAGTCATTTTTAGTTCTAGTATTACTACTATAGTAATTTCTTTTTATATTGACACTTAATTTTTTTCCAAAATATTCTTTATTATTTTTTTGTCCAATGGAAATCAAGGGTAAAAGGAAGATGTCTTTTAAAAAAAGAGATGAAAATACATATTTTCCCTTAGAAAGTCATGGCCATTGTACATGCTAATGGAAAATATAATAAAGGGTTTACGACTCCAACAAAATTAAAGTTCATGAGGTAATGCTTAACAATTGAAAGCTTTTATCGAGTGATTACCTCCATTTTAATTTGAGCAATGCTAGAAACGTGGAAAAAAATCCTTGATGAAACTTGGTCAAATCAAATGTTTACATCAGCTAAGGGAGACTATGGGCCCGTTTTGTTCAGCTCTGGAGAAATGCATTTGGAAGAATGCAAATACTTTTGAGGTAAAAGAGTTTTCCCAAATGCTACACATTTTGGAAAATTGTAATATCAAATAACATTGAAATGTAACTTTAGCATAAATATCGTTTAGCAAAACTCACATTTGTAATGGGCTTTTGCTATTTTTTTTTTAATTTGAAAATCAAATCCGACGGCCGGCAGCCAGATCTGGTCGCTTGAGGTCATGACTTCAGGTGACGTTGTCGTCTAAAGTTGCAAAGGCTAGATCTAGCCTCCAGACCACCAAATTGGCTACTTGAGGTCGTAGAGGCCAAGATCAGTCGCCGGACGGCTAGATCGGTCTCCAAACCACTAGATCTAGCAGCCTAAGGTTGTGACCTCAAGCGGCGTCACCTAGTGCACACGAGCCAAGCAAGCGGGTCACGCCACCCTAGGCAGTGGTCACCGGGACGCCACGACCCCCGGTAGCAGTGGCGGTTGCTAGAGAAGCCCGACTCTTAGGCGGGGAAAGAAAAAGATGAATAGTGATGCGGTGAATAGTGAAATTGTATTTCCAAAATACCGAATGCTCAAAGTAGGTCCGGACCCGGTATTGGACTTTCAGTATTGGAAATGCTGATATTTAGCCAATGAGCTATCGAAATTGTTTGCTAAACACAAAATATTTTCCCTAAGAGGCTTTGGGGGCTCAAAGCCCCTTGGGAAAATCGAACCAAACGGGGCCTACATAAAAGGATCGGCTTCCAATAATATCTTGTTAAATCACTTAATCTATAAATTTTACTAATGCATATAATAAATTTCGGGTTTCAAGGTGTTTCGCGAGGACCTGGAGCTGCCACGTGATCATGCCATCACCGACAAAGCCGTGAAGGAAGACTACAGCGTTCTTGTTTTTGTTTGGTGTTCGGGTTGGAGCCCAGAAGTTCATGGCAGTTCCTGGTTCGATCTCGATCTTTCGAGGTCTCACGAGGGCGAGCTTCATTGCCGCTCGCAACAAGGACTGGTAGAGCTTGATTGTGTTCACCATTCTCTCTCTCTCTCTCTCTCTCTCTCTATATATTTGTTTTTGTGGGCTCTGCTTATGGTGATTTGTCTCTCAGTATCGAACAAAACTGTCGCAAGTCAATGTTGCCGCCATGCTAAAAACCAATAACACGGCAATCTAGTTCTCCGTTCCTCTTCTACTTTTTCTATCATGGGATTAAGTTGTCCAACACGACCTTCACGTTACTTCATGACTATTGGTCATCCATCAATTTATTTCTGTACGTCTTTGTTCAAATCCACATCAATTGAAAATCATTTCTTTGCTTTATTTTAGGTCTAGGTCAAATTCCCCCATCACTGAAAGATATCTTCCTCGTGCCTTTCTTTCTGCATAATCACATCTCCATTTGTTGTTAATACTCAAGTAGCACTGACACGCGACATGAACACACACGACACGACACGACACGATACGCCGACACGTTATTTCTAAAATGTAGAAAATTTCAATATGTTGGGACACGTTATTTATTAAATAAATAATTTTATTTTTAATTAATTTGATTCAAATTTACAAATAAATAAATAATAATAAAAGAACTTACAATAAATTTACACTAATAATATTAATAATTCTATTAATAGAAAATTCGAAATACATATTTATAATTAATGCGTACCCATATTTGGGAGTATGTTTTTAATTTTAACAAAAATTATGAATGAAATTAATGACTAACAAAAGAATAGAATCAACTTTATTTAAATAAATCTATGATTTTTCATAATAATTAAAATTTATCATTATTTAACATTCAATATTTTTTTTAAATCACTTTTTAACTCATTTATTTATTTTTTAAACAAAAATAACTTTACCGCCCCCAACCCCCTCCTCATTTCTCCCTCCCTTGGTCCCCACACCACCCCAAAATCTCCCCCTCGATTTCTTCCCCCTAATCTCTCTCTCCTCTCCCCTTCCCTCACGCCACCACCAGCTCCCCGCCCCCATCAATCACCCTCGCCCCCTCAATTTCTTCTCCATCCCCTAAGAGCACTTGCCATTTATTTGATTTCTCTCTCCCCACCCCATGCCACCCCATCCACCCCCTCTCCGCCCCCAGTTTCTTTCCGTCGTCCCCCACCACCCTCCCTCTCTTCTTGCTAAAACCCTAACAACAGTCTCTTCTTCCTCCTCATCGCACGATCCTCTCAACTCTCTCGGTCACCTCATCATAGTCGCTCGCCGCCTCACCTCCGGCCCTTCCTCCTTCACCATTGCCGCCTCACTGCTGGCCCTCTATCACAATGTCGCCTCAGTTTATGCTCTTCTTCTGGCCCTCTCTCACTGTTGTGGCCTCACCTCCACTCCCTCGGCCTCACCTCCACCCTCCATCATCTTTTTCAACAATCTCTCTCTTGGACACGCGTATCAAATCGTGTCGAGAAAAGTTAATCACATGTCAGATCTGAGCGTGCTGACGTGTTCGACACGCTTCAACACATGTCGGACATGATACAAAAGCACTCGCAATGTGTCCGTACTTCATAGGTTAGTATGTCAACTCCGTTTGGGAATTCATTTCATTAATTATTTCTCTGTATGATTCATGTTGCATGGCTAGTCAAATCACTAAAAGTCAATAATGGATTAGTCGATTTTTTCTCCGCTGGCCATTAATGGACCCGTATCCACCAGCCAAAGCATCTGTGGCAGGGAATTACTATGACTTACGCATGGCACGCATACGTCCTTTTTCTTTTACAAAAAATAAATAACTTTAAAATATTTTTTAAAAAGATAATCGCTTATATTTTTCTAATAATTAATTAATTAAAATTTTTTATTATTAATAATAATTTATATTAAAACATTTCTTAAATAATGAAAACAATTTTCATGCTAAAAACCAATGACACGGCAATCTAGTTGTCCGTTCCTTTTCTACTTTTTCTATCATGGGACTAAGTTGTCCAACACAAGCTTCACGTTACTTCATGACTATTGGTCATCCATCAATTTATTTCTGTACGTCTTTGTTCAAATCCACATCAATTGAAAATCATTACTTTGCTTTATTTTAGGTCCAATTCAAATTCCCCCAGCACTAAAAGATATCTTCCTCGTGCCTTTCTTGCTACATAATGACATCTCTATCTGTTGTTAGTACCTAAGTAACATTGACACGCAACAGGGACACGCGACAGGACACGGTACGATACTCCAACATGTCATTTCTAAAAAGTAGAAAATTCCGACACGTTGAGACACGTTATATATTAAATAAATAATTTTATTTTTAATTAATTTGATTCAAATTCACAAATAAATAAATAATAATAAAAGAACTTACAATAAATTTATGCTAATAATATTAATAAATCTATTCATAGAAATTCGAAAGACATATTCATAATTAATGCGTACCCATATTTAGGAATATGTTTTTAATTTTAACAAAAAATATGAATGAAATTAATGACTAACAAAAGAATAGAATCAACTTTATTTAAATAAATCTATGATTTTTCATAATAATTAAAATTTATCATTATTTAATATTTAATATTTTTTATTTTTTAAAATCACTTTTTAACTCATTTATTTATTTTTTAACAAAAATAACTTTACCCCCCTTCATTTTTCTCTCCCCTGTTCCCCATACCACCCCCAAAATCTCCCCCTCAATTTCTTCCCCTACTCTCTCTCTCCCCTTCCTTTTCCCCCACGCCATCACCTGCTCCCTCTCTACCCCCATCAATCACCCCATTCCTGCTCCCCCGCCCCTTGGTTTCTTCCCCTTCTCTCCTCTCTTTCTCCCTCTCTCTCCCCCTCCCCTTCCCCCCATGCCACCACCTGCTCCCCTGACCCCCATTAGTCACCTCCATCCCTGTTCTTCCCATGCTCTCTCTCTCTCTCGCCCCCTCCCCTTCCCTCACGCCACCACCAGCTCCCTGCCCCCATCAATCACCCTCGCTCCTTCAGTTTCTTCCCTGCTCTCTCTCCCTCTCCCCCTCCCCTTCCCCCCACGCCACCACCAGCTCCCCCGCCCCCTCAATTTCTTCCCCACCCCTAAAAGCACCTGCCATTTACCTGATTTCTCTCTCCCCCATCCCATGCCACCCCATCCACCCTCCCTCTCCACCCCCAGTTTCTTTCCGTCGTCCCCCACCACCCTCCCTCTCTTCTTGCTAAAACCCTAACGATGGCCTCTTCTTCCTCCTTGTCGCATGATCCTCTCAACTCTCTTGGTCGCCTCATCATAGTCGCTCATCGCCTCACCTCTAGCCCTTCCTCCTTCATAGCTGCCGCCTCACCGCCAGCCCTCCATTGCAACGTCGCCTCAGTTTATGCTCTTCCTTTGGCCCTCTCTTGCTGTTGCGGCCTCACCTCCGCTCCCTCGGCCTCACCTCCACCCTCCATCATCTTCTTCAATAATTTCTCTCTCGGACACGCGTGTCAAAATATGTCGAAAAAAGTTAATCACGTGTCAGAAAATCCGATATGCGTTGACTGCACGATGACACGCCCCAACACGTGTCGGACATGACACGGAAGCACCGGCAACTTGTCCGTGCTTCATAGGTTAGTACGTCACAACTCCGTATGGGAATTCATTTAGTTAATTATTTCTCTGCATGATTCGTGTCGCATGGCTAGTCAGATCACTAAAAGTCAATAATGGATTAGTCGATTTTTTCTCCTCTTGGCCATCAATGGACTCGTATCCACCAGCCAAAGCATCTGTGGCAGGGAATTACTATGACTTACGCATGGCACACATACGTCCTTTTTATTTTACAAAAAGTAAATAACTTTAAAATATTTTTTAAAAAAGATAATCGCTTATATTTTTCTGATAATTAATCAATTAAGATTTTTCATTATTAATAATAATTTATATTAAAAAATTTCTTAAATAATGAAAACATTCTTCATTCATTACTCTTTTTTTTTTTTTATACAAGGGATCAGTTTTTAAAAATATTTTCATTTAATTAATTGACTTAGTCTAGTATTTTGGATATAAATCTTTATTTAATTCCTTTGTTGAGGGTTATTTTCCTAATAGGAATCTTGTTAGGGTTTGTTTACAAATATAAACCGAGACAAGGATCTTGTAATCTTTATTCCGAATTGGTATTGGTGAGAATTCCAAAAAAGAGTCTTAAGTGTCATCATTTTCTGAAATAATAGCCTAAAATGAACATTGTTTAAAATAAGGGTCTGAATTATCTTTATTTTCTAAAATAAAGTTCTTTCTAAAATAATGATTTGAAATAGACCTTATTTTAAACAAACGCATGAAGTAGCAATATTAATCTCAAATGAGGGCAAAACTCATCAAATGGTCAGAGGCAATTTCATCTTCTAAATTTTTAATTTTTTTCCCTTTTTTTTCTTCTTTTTTTTTTCCATAAAAAAAAAAGCTAAAAAAAAAGTAGACACACATGCATGCACACATGCACGCGCGCGCGCGCGCACACACCTGTGGTTGCTACCCCATTGCTAATTGAGTGGCGGCAATTGCTAATGAGGTTGTTCGTGACCCTTGTCAACTAGAGGTGAGAGCCTACCAACCCTTGCCAGAAACAAGAGAGGGCAGCAACCCTCTCCCGCCCCCTCCAACCCGCCAGCAAACCCATCCCCTATGGCCAACGCCCCACCTTTGATGGGGCAATAGCCACAAGTGGGAGGGTAGGCCTGAGCTCTCCCATCTATTTTTTTTTTTTTAATTGTTATTGTTCGTGTATGTGTGTGTGTGTGTGTTTTCTTTTCTTTAAGTTTTAACTTTTTTCTTTTTTTGAATTTTTATGGAAAGAAAAAATAGAAAATGAAAAAAAGAAAGAAAATAAAATATAAATGACGGAAATGCCATCAATCGGTTAGTGAGATCAAGCCCTTCTTTGAGACTGACATGGCATTTTAAGCCTTTATTTGAATTAAGGTTCATTTCATACACTTATTAAAGCACTTCGTGCCCTTAAAATTCCTTTTAGGCCCCTAGACTACATTTAATCGTTTGGATTTCTAATCGAAATAGAATTGGATAAAATAGGATGTGAAAATCCAAGGGATTTTGCTACATTTTATCAATTGTTTGGTGATTGAAGTAATAAAGTCGGATATATTTACATCATATCATATATATTATTTGGTATAGACGGCATATTAATATAAATGAACCACAAATTTTACAAACAAAGATAGTAAAAATTTCCTAAAACACTCTTGTCTACTTCATTTTTATTTTATTTTTTTTTTCATTAATTTCTTTTGCATTCCTTTCTTCTCATTCCATCATTCTCCAATAAAATATTATTAAATAGAAAATTGTATTGATATACCTAAAATACTAAAACATCTAAAATATGTTATAAATATATATTTATATATTAAATTTATATTATAGGATAAATTAAATTTGAATATATAGATAAAAATAAGATTAGATTAAAAAAATAAATTATCATTTTTTGCTATATTGAATATCTAATATTAGAATTCAAATACTATTTATATTGAAATATAATTTTAAATTTGTTAATTTAAGAAATTTGTTATTTGAGAAAAATAACTCTCTTATTATGAATATTAGGAATCATATCCACATTTATCACACCTCCCCTATGAAATAATTTTATTAGGCCTATATCCTCCTCATATCTAATATTTTTTTTTTTTCGTATTTTAAGTAAGTACCAAACGCAGGATAGAATAAATCTTATCTTACCATGAATTTTATACTAACTGCTAAACACAGTCTTAGGGCACTTCAAACATTTATTTAAAATTTTCCCTTGATATTGAGATTATTGTTGTCATCAAGATTTTGCAATATTTTCCTTTCCTCCGTTCTTTTTTTGAGTCGCTCTCCTTTCTTACTATCTCATTTTTCTTCTCTGTCTACAATCCTCAATCGTGTTTTGCTACCCTTTTTTCTTTATACCTTAGTTTGTTGTCAAAGCCAGATTTGTTCTCCACAAATGTCTATGATAACATATATTCCCAAGTAATTGCGTTTAGGTTCTTAAACCACGGTCAAGAATTTTCTCATTCATTTTATCACAAGTAGAGGGAAAATAACCCTCGTTGGATTTAGGGCGTGAGGAGAAAAATTGCGGCAGCTTTAGAACGATCGTGTGGCATTTTCTCATTTCGAGTTGCCGATCTAGACTAGCCCGTTGTCGCTGACAAGAAAATTGCCACCAATATGTCGGTAAGATGTTAGTCAATCCAGCACAAGTTCTATATACTATTGATTATCCTGTTCCAAAGGAGGCACCGACAGATAATCTACTAATTACTCGAGCATGTGAGTATTTGCATGTCTTGCACTTCCTCATGTAAGAAATAGGGAAGAATAGTAGAAGTATCAAAAGTTGTGTATGACGCTCACTTTAATGCTAATACTTTTTTTCTGGATCATTTCTGTGCTATTTTTTTTTTTAAAATGATCACATAAGTACCGGCTTCAATTTAGGTCATTGGAAATCTAACGTGACAATTTCTTTTATCAATTTTTTAGGTCCACACGGCTCACTGGCATGCTCAATCAAAATTGATAGTCCCAAATGACGTCTTTTACATGTTTAAACAAAATATAAACTCTAATTATACCGGTACTTCTACGATGGGGGTGGGAATGGCCGATGCGTTGGCATCCATCAGTTGTTGCTAGTTTTTCCTGTGGTGATCATCGCTGTGTCTTGAGCTGCTTCTATCTTTGCAATGGGTCGCCTGTCTTCAAATCCTCCATTGAAGCTCAGAGAGAGAGAGAGAGAGAGAGAGAGAGAGAGAGAGAGAGAGAGAGAATCGTTCGATCATTCTACCCCGATCAAATGAAGAAAGTGTAAATTTCAATACGGGCGGGAAATTGTGGAGGGGAGTCGACATCGAAAGCTGGCAAGGGATTATCGAACGAGCTAGAAGCACTTTAAATTTATTGGCCGAAAAACAAGGCAGAACTGAGCCGCATCTCTGTCGATATTAACGCAAATGGACGAATTGAAACGATGCAAGACGTTTGGTCGGACTCGCTGGAGCACTTGCGATGGCTGCTGAACATCGAGACTCCCTCAAGGACGCAAGACCAAATTTGAGTCACGAGACGCGTGGAAACGCCTCGGATTGACATGGTCAAAGACGTACCTCATGAGAATAAGTTGGCAATGAGCCAAATTTCCCTTTCTTATGAATGAATATTCCTTATGGCATAACTCTTTTTAATCACTTGAATGTCAAATAACTTCTCAAATGATTATTTGAGTATCATAATTTTAAAAAAAAAATACCGCAAATGATATGCCACATCAAATTTCCAACACTTGGGTGAATTAAAAAAAAAAACAAAAAAAATTAGCATTTAAGTGATCAATTGAAAGTTATGGCACTTAATTAAACGTTTTTTTAGAAGTTATGGCATTCGAGTGATTAAAAAAAGTTATGACCTTCAAATAAATATCATATAAAATTTACGACAACCGTGATATCTTTATCCCCTCTCAACTTATTTCTCGTTGGAAATTTCAGGATGGGTAACGGACACTCCTTTTCTGTAGTTCGCACATCTCAACTACTCATGGTAATTCATTTTTTTCTTTTTCTAACATCGAGTAAATATGCCTATCTCAACAATTACTGCACACAGAGGAAACCCACGAGAAAATATTAGATGAGTTTCATACTCCACGTGAGCCACGTGGGAAAGCACACAAAATTTGACACGTGTCATCCACGTGTAATTCGAGTCCTACGCGAGCAAACTGAAAATTTTGTGCTCCCCTCTCCTCTGTCTCTCTCTTTCAAAATCCTCGGCCCACCTCTGTAGATTCTCTAACCCTCTCTCTCCTCTCTCCCCTCTCTCTCCCCGTTCTCTGTTCCATTATAGGAAAGAACAAAATCGCGAAGGGTTAAAAAATGGTTCTATGCTTTCTCTCTCTCTCTCTCTCCCTTTCCTTCGCCAAGTGCCCTTTGCTCCTGAACACGGATGCCGCCAATGCCGTTGCCTCCTTGAGCCTGTCGTCACCTGTTGTATCCCCATTGGCGGCTCCCATACGTCCCCTGCATCCGAAGGTTAGATTTTTTTTTTTTTTTTTTTCTTGAATTCTATTTAGTAGAGTTCAGTGTGATGCTAATGTGATGTTAGTGACTGTGATAGGTTCTCACCATCCCCTTCTGAAGCCCTTTTGGTCGAACTCTGAAGAGCGAAGCAGAATAGGTAAGTTTTCGTTCCCAGTAGTCTTAGATGGCCTTATTCATTTATTAGTTTCTGCAAAGCAAGGTCTCTAGACTAGCATGGTTTTATTAACTTGCCCTTATCGATGCAAGTGAACACCATTAACTACAAGCTCCAAAATGCTGACTTGGACTGGAGTATTTTTAGTTTTTCGAGGTATTATTGTTGAATGAGAAAAATAGGCCATGTTCTCCCAGCAGATTGCCAGGTTGGCCCATGAATGTAGTATTAACCTCTTTAGGGTTATAATATACGTGCACTTCGGGATATATATAGGCAATAGCTTCAAAAAAGCTTGTGCCCAGTCACTCATGTCGCCTGGTTCAATATACTGGATTCATAGCCAACCATTTGAAATTGCCAATAGATGCAACCCCGCATTGTGTATGCAACAGACTGTATATCACCCATAGACTTTTTTTTTTTTTTTTTTTTTTTTTTTTTTTTTTGGGGGGGGGGGGGGGGTTTGTTAGATTAGATTAGATGGTTGCTGATTGCTGGTGCTTGCTGCAAATCTTTCAGCTTTTCTTCTTGCAGGCGTTTATGTGTGCCTATGGAAGTTGTCAACTCACTTATTTAATCCTTTATAAGTGCACTTTAAACTGAAAAAAGTCTGAGTTGCTTTCTGTCGGGTATGAGGTTTCATAATATGGTACTCTGCTTGCATTTCTCAGCATGATGTGGATGTGGAAGAGACTCAGGAGCCCTTTCCAGGAAGTTCTTCTGGAGAAAACCCTCATACAGAATTGGAAGGTCCGGTTACCCCAAGATCAGGATTAAGAATGTGCATAAATGAATCAACTACAGTGATGTATGTATCTGTTTAATTGCCTTTTATTGCAATAGTAAGTTATCTACATGAGCTATTACCGATTCCTGATTGTAATTCATCACTCAGATTTAAAAGGGCCAACCTCAAGTCTCAATCCTGTAATGAAGTTGATACATCAAGATCTGTCGAACTTGATTCTGCAGCACAAGCACACAGAAAAGCACAGGTAGGTTTTATCGTTCTTGTTTGTCAGTAATGACAAATAGTCATGATTGTGTTATTACAAGACAACTTTATAGTTTGGGGATTTTCCCGTACCCAGAGATGTTGAATAGTTCATGCATTGCTTCTTGTCCTGTTTATAAAATGTTTTCGTCCTGAACACCTGATTATGGGGGCACTGTGAGAACTTAGAGAGCCGGACCCTACTTGGAGAGAAAACATCGTAGTGATATGTCATTGTCATGAGAACTTAAAAAAAAAAAAAAAATAGCAAGATTATTATATAGGCTGGAACGGGAAGGATCTAAGAATATGGTCCAGTTTTAAAATGATATATACTGAAAAATATCACAACAGAAAAGAGTAAAATTTCAGGACTCTGGTGTCAAGTAAAGTTGAAGAAGATATGCTGTGAGACTGGCGTATGGCTTTAAGGTTGAATCAGTTTAAACTTGGCTTAAAAGTAGGGTGTGATTTAGTTCGTGAGTTAAGATGCCCTCCTTGAGTGTGTCTAGGCTTCTTTTTTCTTCAAGCTGGTTTTCCCATCTTCCACATTTGAACCTTCAGCTTACTTTGTGGCTACTGCTTGAAAAATTTGACCAATACTTCGGTGTTATGATTGTCTTTCTCTAAGTATCATATGCAGTTATAGTGATTGCACCTTTTCCTTTTCAACGGAAATCTTCAAGAGGATCTGACAGATGAAATGGTGGGTTTGGCACGGCAACTGAAAGAGAGTAGCCTCGTGATGAGTCCGTCCCTGCAAAATACAGAAAAAGTAAATCTTGATACTATGTTAGGTGTCTTTTTATTTTTTATTTTTTAAATCTTAATTTCTTTCATAATGGCTATTCTGGAATGTAACGTGAGCGATCTGCTTCAATCTTGCAAGTCTGTTGCAAAACAGCTGCTTTGATCATGGCATTTCCCTGGGCAGTGGCTTTTCCATTTAAGTGAACAATTTACTTAACTCTGACAAGATCCTTATGGGTTAATGTACGAGCAACAGAGATATACTCAGAAAGCTCTAAGACTACATGCTTTACTTGGCTTCTGATCTTCGCAATGACATGTATCTTTATTATGGTTGTGTTTTTGATTCGTGTCATTTACGACAATCCTGCTTCAAGTTTTGTCAGTTGAGTGAGAGTACTTTTCATCCTGCTATGTCATCGAAAACATGACAGTGTAAATGTGTAGCTTAACTCTCCTAATGAATTGTGATTGAGCTTTTGCAAGGTTCTCTAATCTGAGTTAACAGTGCTTATGATGCCTGCATTTTTTATGCACTGAAGAGGTAATGATGGACAGACCACTGTGTTATATTCAAAGAGTGTCTCCGTCAGCGCAGTTTTAGTGGGGCAATTATTTCTTCAGTTTTTAGATCTTGACTGCGATAATTTTTTTTCACCTGGCATCAGAACTAGCTAGCTATGCAGAGGGGAAGTAACTTCCAAACTGAAAAACCGCATGCTAAACCTAACGAGTTGCAAGAAGCACTAAGAGAGTTGTGCAGGGTGGGAATATCCTAGCAGAAGTAAACGCTGTCTGGACATAAGCAACCTGTGCTCTACAAAAGAACACCAACAGAATTGTTAGGTACCGATCGAGTTCTAGGAGAATCAATTCACTTCTGACAAGTAGTGTTCTCTTGGATTGCAATTATTCGCCATGAATGACAGTGAAAAATGGCCCTGGTGCTGATCTTGCAAAAACCAGAAAGAGAGACTAACAAAATCATTAATATGGGCACCATGATCATGGTTCAGCCAAGAGCATTATAACTGAGACAAAATTCATATGCTCATTCATTTCTAGGTACGACAATAAAGTAGAAAGACCAAAGATCCAACAGAGTATAAACAACTCTCCACACATTCCATAACTGTAGTATCACGTCTAGCCACAACAACAACTGAGGATGCTTTGTGAATTTACATTCTTCGTTCAAGCATCAGTCATCTATCCTTTTTCAGCAGATGATGGCATTATGCTGAAAGAAATTAGTACAATAACATACAAAAAGGATTCAGAAGAAAGCAACCAAGAAGCAACAAAAATCCTAGCCGCAAGGGTGAAAAGGCGAGATATCTAAAGAGACCAGCTTTCAATCGGATGAGAGGTGACGTCTTCCCAACTTTCGCCCTCCTAGTTTCGAACAAGGAAAGTCGGACTGCATAAATTTTTCTTCAACTACCTTGCATCTTCTTAAGAGCTTAATAAGGTATAATAGCTCCTCATAACTCGTGAAAGCTTCATATACGTAAGGGCCATGGGCTCCTTCTCTAGAGCCAGAACATCAAAGTAACTGGACCAGAGAGTCATTCTTTTATCTCCAACCACGAAACGGTTTTTTGTTGTGCTCATGCCTGACAAATGCAGCTGCTTTCATTTCTTTACAAGATGTAGTGCAGTTCTCCTGTCGTCTTGAGCTTCTTCACAATCTTGCTGCAATGCAGGGGCTAATTCATTAGTATCTTTGCACGCTAAAGCTAGAAGAATTACAATGATCAGCGGCATACCTGAAGAGATAACGCTCTATCGAAACTAGCAATGGCGCTATCAGGCTCTCCAAAGTTCAACTGTGCTCTACCCAGCGTGATCCGTGCCTGCATAAATTCAACGATTCATCAGTATCACACATGAGGCCTGAGATGAAATTGCTTCTAGTTCTAGTTGATTCTCAACTCTCCCAAGTGCAACTGCAAATGGTATAAGAAAAATAACAAGTGCCCTCCACAAAGTAATAGCTGACGATTTTACAAAGCCACAAACTACATAATCACGAGCCACATTCGAGCAATCATTCACACAATAAGTTTAAATTATGTACCTTTTAAACCTAAAACACTGCTTGCTTACTAGGGCTATGTTTGGTAATGCTCCCAGGATGAAGTCTTTCTATTTTTTTTGTTTCCCGGAGTAGAAATAGAACATAAACCTATTGGTAAGTTTTTTGTTCTCAGGAACAAATTTGTTCCTGGGAACAGATTTGGAACAACAAGAAATTAAAAAAAAAAAATTGCTTATTGTTTTTGGGAAAAACTCAAGAAACAAAAATCAAGAATCAAGCCTCTTTTTCCTTTTCTTTTTTGTCCTCCCTTCTTCCCCTAGCTAGTTGCAAGCCCCAACCAGATGAGGCCCAGTGGCCTCGCCAGAGCCTCGCCAGCCCTCGGCAAGCCTCCCTGTAGGCCAACCTTGCTAGCCCTTGTCTGGTCAGTCACCGACCGATGACCAACTGGAGGAAGGAGAAAGAAAAAAAAAAGGAGAAAAATGAAAATGTAATAAAATTATTAATAAATTAAAAGAAATTCTAAGTCACAAAAAAATATGGGGTCATACCAAACATATTTTTCTCGAGAGAACAAAAATCTTGTATGGTTACCAAATGCGTTCAAATGCTCAAAAATTGTTCTCGGGAACAAAAATAGAAAAAATCATTTTTGAAAAAAATTATTCGCTAGAATAGAAACTTTACCAAACGCATCCTAGATAACATCAGCAAGGACATTTCAATACGAAAGCAACTTTCAAGCTTTAGTTAATGGAAGACTCATTCCACTCAGAGAAGAGAAGCTTTGCTAGACCATCAACAATCATTCAAAACAGCAATGACCAACTACTAAAAAGCCAAATTGCTTTCCACTAAATTCAAATCCCAATTTCCATTTATTAGTTTGTCTACCTGGTAAGAGCATTTCATCAAAAAGTGTGCCTACCTAGTATGGGAGCCGCCAATGGGGCTATGACAAGTGACGGTGGGGCTCAGGGAGACAATGGCGATGGTGACGTCCGCGTTCAAGAGCAGGGGGCGCTTTGCGGCGGAGACCGGGGCGGCGGGGGTGCGGCGGGTGAGGAGAGAGGAGAGAGATGGTTTGCAAAGGAGAGAGAGGGTTAGAGCATCTGCAAAGGTGGGCTAGGATTTTATAAGAGAGAGACAGAGGAGAAGGTACGAAATTTTAAATTATCTCAGCATGGGCCTGGATTATATGTGGGCGATACATATCAAATTTTGTGTGATTTTTCATATAGTCCAAATGGAGTATGAAACTCATCTAATATTTTCTCGGAATCCTCTCCTATTGCATGCCCACCACTCTGCCATTTTTCTCCCCGTTGTCTCGCCATCTTTGTTAGTACGTGTATTTACCCGGGATGTCCATTTACTTAAAAAGAAAAAAAAATGCACTACCGTCAATTTTTAAAGAGCCAATTTATATCACAAGATTTTTGCTGGAAACAACGTAGTTTGTTTCGCCTTTAAATCCTAAATATTCTTCAATTGTATGTTTAGTTCAAATTACGTTTTTTTTTTAATTAAAAAAGACTTTCACTCAAATCTCAAATAAATTCTCCAGTTAGCCTTTTGTTCTAAGTCACTGTTAATCATTTAATACAACATTCTTATGTCAACAAACTAATGTTGATTTAAAAATATTAATTTCATAAAACGAGGTTTTGTCTAGAAAATCCACATCAGCCTCTCCCTCTTTAGCCCCTGAATCCTGACCATTGTGTAGCCTCTCCCCGGCAACACCATAGGTCTGGTCCGACTCCACCTATGAAAATCACCTAGCCAAATCCACAGCCAAGCTAGCTCTGCCTCCAGAGCCTCCTCTCTCCCGTGACCTCATCCTTGCGGCGGACAGTGACAATAAATAGTCATCTGCCGCCACTTTTCCTCTGTCTCTCTCTATATTCCTTTCTCTATATTCCGTATATATAGTAAAGCAAATTCATAAAATAATTTCGACATCGAACACTAGGGTTAGAGTACGTTGCAGTAACAGAAGCAAACAAGTAAGCAATGTGGCTGAGAGGTTTGCTTCGAAAGCAAGACTGGAACCAAATAGAATTTTTATTTATTGCGATAATTAAGTGCACGTGTCTAAAAACAAAAAAATTCATCGAGGTGCAAACCATACAAATTGACGATATTTGTAATCTTTTTAACAAATTATTCTGCTAATTGTTATAATAGTCATCAGAAGATATTATGCGACTCAACTATTTTGTGTGTCCAGCTTTGTAAATAGAGGCCAGAATTTTCTTCAAACATTTATTGTAGACGAAAGGTCTCTCCACTGCAACAATATGGCCTGCTTTCTCAATGCATACCAGTGTTGCATTATCTCCCAAATTTCTGTCCAAAAGAACATAACCGAACGAGTCAAATTTCTTCTGAAAATAATTGAACGGAAACCCAGTGGAGCAAACAACATCTTTTAAGTATGCCTGTTTACAGTAATAGATATCAGGTCAAGGAAAAAAAAAAAAGAGAAAAAGACCAATTTGACGGGAAATTATCAGTGAACCAAGTACCAATAATATAAATAAATCGTTACAGGTTTATCAATACTTCCCCATTCGCTTCATGCAATTTCGCATCCACCATATAATAGCTTTATTAGGTCCACAAAACGTGCAAAAGAAAAATTAAACCTCCATCGTCATAAATCAATGTTATATATCGAAATTCATTTCTTAAAACTCTGATACGAACATATCGCAATCTAATGAGCAGTAACAATCTCCTTGTCTTAATTGCAAACTAATTGGACAAAATAAGAACTGCGGTTAAAGTTTTTGTTAAGACATGACTTCTTTCCTCACGATCAATGATAATCGAGAAAAAGGAAATAGCCAAGACATGCTGATATAACAATATGGTTTTGGCTTTAAAACTTTAGCATGGATAAATAAACAAATAAATATAAATTGATTGACGAACTGTTAAATGAAAATCTGTAAACATACTCTTTCAGTGATTTGGCTACTTCCACAGGGAGGGTCCTGTCATTCTCGCCCCAGACCAGATGCACCTTCTGCAAAAAGATCCCATCAATCATCGGCAATTTCCACAACATTCCACAAATATGACTAGAAGGAGCGTAGTTTGAGAAAGTCTTGCGTGCACCCGAATAATGTGAGTCCATTTCGTATAAACTATTTTATCAGCCAATTTATTTGTAGTAATGGAATAAGTTGTAGCGTAATGGCTATTGCATTAATTAGTACATTGTTTGATTTGAGGATTACAATATCTATTACACTATTTGGTTGTATGAATCACATATAAAATAAGGGGTAAATAGTTTTTTTCAATTTATTTAACAATTATGAATGATTATGACTTCAACTTAACGGTTTACCCTATTAAAAGACTACTAGTTATTACATAGTTAAAAGTAGATTGAAATAACAATTATAATTTTTGAGCATTGATTAATATAATCAATAATGATTATTCGTTATATTACGAATAAGAAACTATTTGATTATAGAAATATAGATAATTGTACCTGATAGTAGGTAACTAATATGATGCTAGTTATTGTTATCAATTTAACATAAACCAATATTTCTCTTATAGATAGCATAATTATTATAACATCAATTGTTTACTGATTATATCTAGTATTTTATTTATTAATGACATAACATATGAATATGTCAAAAAATATATATAACTAATGTTATTTTTATTATTTTTATTTTTTTTTGAGGACCATTGAAGATTATCCTTCAGGATCACACGACCCTCCGATACTTGGTAGCACTGGTGGGGTCTTGCCACAAGCCGTTATTTAGACGTAAACCCTTGGGGGCTGGCCAGTAAACCACCCTTGAGACCCTCACTTAAGTCACAAGCATCCAGAGATTCGAACTCGTTCCCTTGGCAATGAGGTAGTAAAGTTCAACCATCACGGCTACCTACGGGTGGGTAATTAATGTTATTACTATGTACATAATACAACAAATTTAGTCATAATTCAGAATAATAATCTAACATAGATAGAGTGAGTGCAAGAATGAGACAGATAATTAATGTAGTTTTGGCTATAATAAAAATTATGCTATAACAACTATTACTGCAAACCAAAATTGTAATAGGCAATGAACATGTAATATAATAGGCACTATTACAACCAAACAATGTTCTACATATTGATTCCATGTAGGGCCACAGGGTCTAATGGTTAGCAATAGCATTAAGTGGGCTCACATGCACAGAGTACACGTTACAATTTTGCATGTAACCATTCACTTAGGTTCTAACCTTACTTTCTTTTGCCTTTTCCAGTTATGCCCTAAACTATGTACAGATTCCTACTATAGAATATGTAAGTTTTTGCATCACGTAAAAAGAGATTGACCAAATACAAAAAAGAGATTATCAAGTATACCAAGACCGTTAATATAATAAGTGATGTGAGAGAACTTTAATGAGCATTTATCAACTAGGTAGTGTTCGAACATCATATAAGAAATATAGCAACTTGATATATCGATGTAAATATACAGCATTTCCACTGAGGAATACTAAATTGAACACGAAAATTATCAATTTCAATGATACACATGTATTTAAAGGCATGCTCATGTAATTACATATGAGATTCTAGCCTAATATATAGATTTATCTAGGGACAATAACCAAAAAAGTGCTAAACATATTGCACTAGTGCCAATTTAGTTATAGGCCTTTCAATTATGCTAATTTAATCATAAATCTTTACACATTTTTGCTAATTAAATCCATCAGGTGAATTTTAGCAAAACACGGGCCATCCTACTCGACATGGTCAGTGCTAATATGGACAATTTTTAATTATTTTTTCTTTTCCTTCTTTCCCTTTTTTTTCACTGTATTCGATGAGAGTTGTTGAAGCTCCCTAGCCACTAGGCAAGGCTATCAAGGCTTCACTACCAAATCTGGGCAAGGCCTGCCTTGTCAACTAAAGGCAAGGCCACCTTTGCTTGTGGCTAGTGAGGGCTTTGCAACCCTTACCTACAACCAATGAAGGCTTTTCGACCATTGCCTAGTGGCTGACAAGCTCTATTGACCCTCACCAATGACAATGATAAAAAAGAAAAAAGAAAAGAAAGGAATCCAAGGAAAAAGATTAATAAAAATTTGAAAAAATATTAATAAACTAAAAAATTGTCCATGCTAGCGCAAGTTATGTCACGTAGGACAACCGTCATCCACACTAGCAATTTTTGCCAAAAAAATTAATTAAATGGACTCAATTGACAAAACTTGAAAGTGTTTAATATTAAATTGATGTAAGTGCAATAGGTATAGAACTTTTATAATAATCATCCTGAATTATCTTAGTTGTTAGATGCACAAGCCTCACATGATCTGACAAGATCAAAGGGTTTGGATCAAGTTGATTATGAATATCTTGTATAGGCATGTTAAGAATTTACTGTGTATTATCTACTGTTGGATTTGGTGAGAATCACAAGAAGTAATTCAATAGGTTGCAAGGATAAGAGTTCTAAGGACTAGCTTTTGGCAAAGTAATTATAGCATATACCGGCACTGTGAAAAGTTTTACACAAGCATCTTTATCACCATCAATCGAGAAGATTAGCTGGTTATGGCCTCAAATAAAAGGTAAATGAGACGTTTGTGCATGCTTTTCTCAATATAGGTGGTTTTGCTCTATTTTTCCTTCTTGTATACTTGAGTAGGTTACAAGCACATCTTGCATTATCACAACAAAACGAATACGATAGTGACATGTAGATTTACTCAATCAAAGTACTATATATAGAGTCTATATGTTAGAGAAAATCAACAAAGAACGAAAGAAATAATGAATTTCATCTCATATTACATCCAAAAAGAAATGTTTTATCAAGTACTTATTGTGTTCATCACTCTATCCATAAAATGAGTATAAATAGAATTTTTCAACTGTGCAAGCATCATGCATGGTGCGAATTCACTCATTTATGTTTTGTAATCTTTTTTCTTTCACCTATAATCAGTTATTTATTTATTTATTTATTTATTTAAAAACTATATTTTTTGTCGCAACGAAAATTCGTAGGTTTTAAAAAAACCAACAACCAAGGGAGAAGGTTCATCAAACCTGAGGGTACCGTGGGAAAGCGAAATCCTCGTCTGGAATGACCAGAGCCTCCAGCAATTCGGCTCTCTCTTTTCTGTAGTCAAACATGACCTGCCATCCAATGACAAGAAAAGGCATATATTTGCTGTAAACCACTCATTGATTAGTTATTTCAAATAATACAAGTAATCAATTTTAAAATATATTTTTTTAAATCATTCATTTTTTAAGAAACAAACACAACTAAGACTCCGTTCGTTTCGTGGAAAATAACTTCCAGGAAAATATTTTCCGGATTTTCCTGTGTTCGGGTGGGCGGAAAATCACGGTCAACGGAAAACATTTTCCGTTGACCGGAAAATCCCTTCTTTGTAGCTTGGAAAATGTTTTCCTCTTTTGAAAAGAGGAAAACATTTTCCAAGCCTTGCCTCTTCACTTCCTTCAGTTCTTGTTCTCTCTCTCTCTTGCTCTCCTTGCTGCGAAGTCGGCTTCGACGACGTCCTTCTCGAGACCAGCCTTCGCCCTCCCGGCCGCTCCGCTGCGCCGCGGCCGGGGCGTCGCCGCCACCGCCGCGCTCCGCTTCCCCGGAGGCTCGAAGCCGCTCGGGAGGATCCAGCTCAAGAGGGAGCTCCGCGGCGGCGTCGGGAGGCTCGCGGGGAGATCGTCACCAGATCCGGCAAGCTCGGGTGAGATCGGCCGAGCCTCGAGCTCGCCGGATCTCGGCGGCGGCGGAGCTCGCGGCTCACCGGATCTCGGCGGCGGAGCTCGCGGCTCGCCGGATCCGGGCGAGCTCGAGCTCCGTCGCGGATCCGGCGAGCTCGGGTGAGATCGGCCGAGCCTCGAGCTCGCCGGAGTGGCCACCGGGTCTTGGTCGGCGGCGGGCAACCGGCCATCGTCGGGCGGGGAAGGAGGCGGCGGCGGCGGAACGTGGAGGAAGAAGGAGGAGGAAGGAGGCGACGGCGGACGAAGCCGCTCGGGAGGAATCGGGAGGAAGAAGGAGGAGGAAGGAGGAAGGAAAAAAATAAATAAATAATAAAAATTTCTATTTTAAAATTATAAATAATTAAAAAATCATGTTTTAAAAAAATATAAATAAATAAAATAAATTTTTTGGTCAATTAAAAATATTAAAATTCAATTTTTGATAATTTTTTTCAGGAAAATGTTTGAGCTAACGAACAGTGGAAAATATTTTCCACTCAAATTTTAGATTTTGGCCGAACACCGGAAAATAGAGTCATTTTCCTGGAAAATAACTTCCAGAAAAATATTTTCCGGAAACATGATATTTTCCGTGAAACGAACGGAGCCTTGTATATATAATTTTTCAAAAAGAGCTACACAAAACAATTGAAGATCTTGCATTTAATTTTTTTGGAGGGGGAGAGAGGCTGAGATTTTTGTCTTTTTTTTTTTTTTTTACATATCTTAATGCGGTATGTGGGCAAACGCAAATCACGTATTTCCTCCATGGATGGGAGGAAAAAAATGATTCTTGAAAAAAATAATTCAAATACATATCTCACTTTTGACCTAATATCCATTTCACACCTCTATTTTTGCACATATCAGTGACCTACCTCTAAGCAAATCTCACATTAAAAAGATCAAATTGGCCCTCCTTACAAGCTTATTCTAACATCGTGCTTAAATCTAAGGGATTCAGTTTTTAATTGGTTTTAAGTGTTTTGGATGGATTTGAGAATTCAAGATTTCACGAAGAGAATTTTCGGAAAGAAAATGTTATGTTTGTATATAGAGACGCAATAATAATTGATGTGGAGGTGTAAATTTATTTCCAAAAGTAAATACTCATGTAGCATTTACTATATTCAAAGGAGTATGTAAATAATCAAAAGTTTTACTAATTGTCATGGCTAAAACAGTGGTTTCGCTCATGTAAATGCTATCAACGACAGCACATGACACGCGCCCATAAGCGCCTATTGTGCACGCATGCACTTGCACACATAGAGGATTAGGATTTTTTTTTTTTATTGGGTAATATTATATGCACATATTGTGTAACCAAATTTCTACATATTCTATGATCATCACCATCGATGTTATTAGTTATTTAGTTGTTAAAACACACAAAAAAGGAATTTTGGATTTTGTTTATCGAGAAATATTAGGTACACGAATTGTATAACCGTGTTCCTACACATTCCGCAACTATCACCATTGAGGTAATTAGTTATTTAGTAACTAAGATTAAAATTAACCACATCAATGATGCTAGATGTGAATGTGCAAAAATGTTACATAGACTACGTAGCTAATGATTATTCTTTTTTGTGTCTATGTGAGTTGTGATCACATCTATAAATATCATAGTGGAGTAGCTTTTGTACAGCCAGAAATACAATTTGAAGGACGGATTCTTTTGTTGCCAAATTAAAGTTTAAAGGGCCTGTTTGTTTAATTTTTACTATTGCAGTTGTTTAGCGTAATTCTTAGCTTTTTTTTCTGTGTTTGGAGAAATAGAACACCACTTCTTAACTTCCTCCGATTCTCTGTAGCATCCCAAGGAGAATTATCGACCGATCAAGAATAGCACTTTTGGGCCCACTTCATGTGCACAACAGACAGATTTGACCGCAGCTCCGATCAAGAATTTCGTAGAGGAGAACCCAATGCTACCGAGGCATCCAATGCATCAGGATGGTAGATTGGGGCGAGGTGATGAATGATTTCCATGATACGATGGCCTATCATTTGTACTTTCTTTTTTAACAGTTCGGTCGGGGAAAAAATTACTGTTAAAATCAGCCCGCAATGCGGTTAAAGTATTTTTTTATATATAAATTTATTCCTATTTTATCTTTATTTTTGAATTTCTTTTTATGTTTAATATATATTTAGCATGTATATTTATTACATATTCTAGGAATTTTAATATAGTTTATTACTTAATAAATCTTATTAAAAATGGAAGGGAATATTAAAAAAAATAAAAAGCAAGAAAAAGAGAGGAAAAGTAATAAAAAAAAAAGTAAATAAATTGAAGTAGCCATGAAAGTCAAAGCACTATACTTTTTAGAGCCGCAAAGATAAATCATCATGTTTTCCCTCTAATTCTAGATTCAGTATTCGCTAATTGATCTATCTTGTCAATATGTAGTTTGATCACATCTCTTGTCAAAATCGAAGCTATGGCTTTGAAATGTTGCATAAACTCCTTTGTTGTTTAAGATTTAGATCGTATAATGATTATGATTTATTGATGGAGATTATCTCTATTTGTGCATTTATAATTTTTTTTTTAGCAGTGAACTATAAGAGATTCCTAACATCTTAGTTTATGCATTTCAAATTCATTAACATATATATACTGTTTATGTCAAACAATGAATATGATAGGATATAAAAATATCTAGCTCTATTACTACAATTCACCAAACAATGAACATCATATAATAAAATTTTTGGATTTCATATCATATCTTATTCGATCATACTCCAACTAAAAATTTATATGACAAAATGATGACAAGGACCGATGTGATTTTGCACATGGATATGGTCATAGTAGATGGCTCCTGATTTTTAGGTCAAAGCAGTCATTGTCATCTAATCTAGAGGACTTTGCCTCACAAATTATAGGTTCCACAATCATTTACTTAAAATACCATTTCTCATTGAAAAAGTTAAGAAACACGACCATTTACTCAACATTATAAAAGCATAACCAAGCAATTAGTCATTAGCACCAAAATTAGAAATATTATATACTTACACTTTGCATCAAACTATCCAAAACAAAATATTATACAAATCACAAACAATGAGACATTTCACCAATCTTAGACCCAGGATCAACTATAGTTGAAAATGCTTTTGGTGGAAAAGAAATAAAAAGAGATAATATATGTTATAAAATTGAAAGAAAAAAGTAAATTTGATTAAATGATCAATGATAGATATCTTGGTGACTCAAATTTAAATCATAAATCAACTAAACCATATGGCATTGCCCACAGTAAATTGATGATCGGCGCAACATGTTATGTTGAAATCCACTTTCTTATAATACTTTTTTTTCCATATATTAAGTGAAGCCTCACACATTTTTCCAATTTAATATCATCACTCATAATGACATTTTGACATGCTAGCAATGTAAGGCTAGAAGTGTAAGGGTTGCTTCGAAAAGTACACTAGAATCAAAACTGCCATGACTTTGTCATGAGCAAAGCAAAAATTTGTGTAATCGATTGATATTGTCAACCACCAACATCAACTCTGGTACTTGGTCCTCTATATTTAAGAGAATTTATTGTCGGAGTTAGAAATGAAAACATATAAATGTTCAAATTCTCAACCACCTTGGCTTGTCCTATATAGCTTGTGAAAGTCTAAAACGGAAAAACAGAGACAAAAGCTATCGAAATTTTCAAGAAAGCCACGCCTGCAACTTTCCTCGTTTTATTAAGAGCATTTTTTTCGAAAATAACAAATATTTACATGTCATTGGATTGTAAAGAACAAAAATTACGTTAAATTGTTCTGAAATCAAAATAGGATACTTATGCTTGATATGGATAAAAGATACAATTTGAAAAGTAAAAGTGATGAATTCTAATTGGTTACTTAATAAATCGACAACTCATCAATGAATTTATAATTCTATTTTGATTTGGTAGTTTCATTTACACATAGGTGACAAATGCATTTCATTCACATAATTAACATAATGAAAATTTAAAAGTCAATATTGGAGAATCAATCGATTATTTAGATAATGGACTAAGACTCTAGATAGAGCAAAGGTTTTTGTGCGTGACCTTAGAAAAGTTCGCTTTGGTACGTACCTCCAAAGCGTGCTTGAAAACACATTTGGGGAGTCTAGGGAAGTGGAAGCTGCCGATTTCAAGCAACTTCTTCAGTGCACTCGCCGAATCAGGCAACAGAAATTCCGACCACGTCGCAAACCCCAACCTCTCTAAGCACTCTCGGCTCAGCGACTCCGTCAGAACCGGGCCAGAGCACGTCGCCACCACTGACTCGACCAGCTCAGGCCGCAACTCGGCCAACCTGAACGCCACCACCGCGCCGTAGCTGAACCCGACCACTGTGCACTGCTGCACTCCTAGCTTTGCCAGCCCCCTTGCCAGGCACTCCGCCTGGAATCCCACAGTCCGGCGGCTGTCGCAGGTGGAGGAACCGCCGAAGAAGAGGAGGTCCGGCACGTAGACCGCATAGTCCCTCGCAAGGGCGAGGACTTGGAACTGCCACGTCAGGATGCCGTCGGCAACGAAGCCGTGGAGGAAGACGACGGCAGGTTTTTTACCGTTGTTGGCATTCTTCTTGGATCGGGTCGGAGCCCAGATGTTCACGACAGTCCCCGGTTCGACCTCGATCTTTTGAGGTCTTACGCCGGCGAGCTTCATGGTCGCTCGCAACAAGGGCTCGTAAATCTTGACAGTGTTCACCATTCTCTCGCTCTCTCTCTCTCAGCCTGATTATGCACGGTGTCGTCCCTCTTCGCCATGTACGTCCAGTGGTCATATATTTGTTGGGATATGTGAAGCGGACGGTGCAGTCTGACCCCACATGTTCCCATAACTTGCTTGTCCGGTTTTCCTAGGAAATTGAAATCTCATTCTATTTTCTTGTTAAACCGCACATCCCTATTATCTTTTTATTTTTCTTTTGTGCTACGTATCATTGGGGGTCGTCTAGTCCCATTCCCACCGTTGGAGCTCTCCCCTCCTCACTCCCGTCTCTCTCACCCCTTAAATGCCGTCTCTGCAGCCGCAAATTCGGGTTTATACTTTTCCAGTTTCCCCATCTGCGACCGTAAGTGAGTAGTGGCAAGGAGCATTAGAAGCTCGTTGGTACTTCGATGTTAGTAGATGCCCTTTCTTTACTGTCCCTCTTCCCAAGGCCTTGTGGTTTAGCAATCCAGTCCAAAGAGAGGAGAGGAAAGCACAAATTTAAGGCAAGCATCATAAAATATTTACTTTTCCATTTTTTTAATTTTCTGTTTTCAAAAATAAGTTTGGAACATAAATCCATTTGATAACATAATTTAATTTTTCTATTTTTAAAATAGATTTCTATCTCAGAAATAGATTTGAAGAAGAAAATAAAAGCTAAAATTTTTAACTTCTCAATTTCTATTTCAAAAATTGAGAAATCAATTTATGGCTAAAAATCAATTTCTGTTTTAAAAATTTTATCATACACATCCTTGGCTTCTCTGAAGTGGCCTAAATTTTCGAATCTTTTCTATCTCCACATCAAAATGAAGGCTCTCTTCATGAATAGTCATGTCGCCAAGCTCATCCTTGAACTTGATCAGCACGTTGGACAGAAATATTGGAACCAAAAGGATAAAGGAGCTTTTAAGTATTTGAGGAGAGAATATAAGCACACAAGAGAGAATATAATATTCAAAATGCCTTGCGAAGGCTTAAACATCTCCATCATCTGGACGCCACCGTCTTTGACTTCAAAATACAACAAGTTGAACTTTTTCCTCCTGGTTGCCGTCTCCAGCGTGAATGGGAGTTGCCCAAATTTTATCCAAGGCCAAGTCCAACTTCACCGTGCTAACCGACTTCATTTTGTCAATAAGACGACACATGTCTTAAATGTCGGGCCCGCCACTTATCTTCATGCAAGTTGTTTTCTTCTTTTTTCATCAGAGTTGAAGTCGGTTAAGAGTGCACTCCAACACAGTCCAATTCTTGCACTCAAACGCCTATGCCATGTACAACGATAGGTCCAAGTAAAATTTTCTTTGATCTAAATCAATTTTATTACTTCCAACAAGGAAGACCTTGAACTGGCTTGACTAGCTTCGGATGGTTAGCATAAAGGACAACCCCATCTATAGCAATGTCCCCACCCTTGAGTCCCTCGGCCCAAATGAAAATGCTTGCTCCAGTATCTTCAGCGAGATTTTGGATAGTTAACAACCCCATGAATTTCTTTTTCTTCAACATCAATGGACGTATTTCTTTAATTACTACAAACATGTAAAATAAATGGTTTTCTATAGCAAATTTGTGGTCCGATTGCTTGATGTACACCTAACAAAATGATTGGGCAAATTGTACCATTACTTGTAAAGTAACGGTGCCATTTTCCAAGCGAGATCCTTTAAGACTTGTTTGGTAACTTTTCTATCTGCTTGGAATAGTTTTTTCTCATTCTGTTTCATGGACAAGTTTCGAGCATTAAAACGTGTTTAGAAGCTGTACAAAATTATTATTCATGAAATAGAAAAAGAATAGGAATGCATTTGATACGACTTAAATTTTTTTTGTAACTAAGAATTTCTTTTAAATTTTTTTTATATCATTTTATGAGTTCGTTTACTCTTTTCTTTTTTCCTTCTCTTCTTCTTTCTTCTCTAGTTGGCAACCTTGACCCTCACTCAATGATGGCTAGGTCGAGCCCCACCTAGCCAAGGCAAGGCCGACCTCATCGAGGGTTGGCGAGGCTCCGATGAGGTTGCTAGACCTTGTCATTGGAGATTGCCAACCATTGCCAAGCCTAGCGACCATCTAGAGGAGGACAAAGAAGTGATTCATGGATTTTGATCAAATCCCTTTTAGCCCTAATGATATTAAGATTAAAAGGGATATTTTTTTATGTAAAATGTCAACTTTTGACCCGAATGTTGACTTTTAGTCGAAGGATTAATCAAAAAGTTAACTCAAAAGTCAACTATTTGACTTTTGAGGTTTTTGATAAAAATGAGTTGAAAATCACTCAACAATGACGAGACAAAAGAAAGAAATGAAAGATGACATTTTTTATTCGAAAAAGGGCTTTGTTGAAATCAAAAACCCTAATATCGAGTTTTTTTTATCTTTATCGACGCGTCAACTAAAAATCAAGTGTCAACAATTTGTCTTAAAACTACAAACCTACTAGAGGGGTTCCTACTTTGATATCATATTGTGATATCCATATATTAACTCACTTAAGGTATTGCCCATTTTGATCTGTTCCGAGCCTCATGATTTTGTCCTTTGGCTTATAGGTAGAACGTTCTCAAGAGTTCAGCCATCCTGGTAGTGTTCTAGCTTGAACATGCTTAACTTTGGAATCCAAAGCAAAACTTACCGTAATATCAAAAGCCAACTCCATGAGTTATTTTTATTTTTCACGTATATATCTATGTATATATATATATCTCAAAATCACTCTTCTCCTCTCTAGTGCACAATTTGGTTCATTCTTAGCCCCTTCATCACCAAGAGCATGCTAGGAGCCACTCCTTATTAAGGTCCTCATGCCCCGACAAAAATTTACTGTTATATTATCCATATAAAAATTTGAAATATAATCTCAAGAAATAGAATAAATAGAATTGAACTAAATCAAAATACTAAATAGAATATAGAATAATCAGATTAGAATCTTATTCTATATTCTAAAAAATAGAAATTCTAATCGTTAGAATGGTCATTTTAATTTAACTACTAATACAAATTAAAATAGAACGTGTATTTCTAACTAATATTAATAGTTATTAGTTATACATAATAAATAATATTTATCTAAATTAATTAATGTTTGTATATAGTTTATAGAATTCTAAATAATAAGAATTATGTTCTATTTTTAAATTAATGAAATGATTTCCTATAGAAAGAAATGATTCATTATAGCTATTATAAATGATTAAGGTGTATTAAATATACAATACAATTTAATCAATATCCAATTTCGATTTCCTTTTTTTTTTTTTTTTTGAGTTATAGAAGGTCCACTCTACTCTAAGGAAAGGATAAGAAGAAAAATAAAAGATAAAATAAAGATAAATGCATTCCAAACCATAATGAATGAGACATTCATCTGTTGTCATTCAAAAAAAAAAACAAAAGAATCGACCCTTCAAGTATTCTAAATTGAACTAGAAAAATGAGAGTAAAAGAGGCATAGATATGTTATATGATATAGATCATATCCATCTATATTGAATTGCGGATACATAAATAATAGAATTATTTCTGATTGGATCAAATGGAGGTCTCGATAGATATTAAAGAAGATAGGCAAGAAATTTAAAGAACAAGAAACACTTTTTTTCTCTAGTTTATATATATATATATATATATATATATATATATATATATATAATCGATGTCTAATTCAAATAAGTGCAGGATTTTAGCATAAATAAAAGGGGGATAGCAAAATTGGTAGATGCTATGGACTTACTTGGATTGAGCCTTGGTATGGAAACCTACTAAGTGACAACTTTCAAATTTAGAGAAACAATGGAATTAAAGATGGACAATCCTGAGCCAAATCCTATTTTACAAAAACGAACAAAACAATAAGGGCTCATAAAGTGAGAATTAAAAAAGGATAGGATAGGTGCAGAGACTCAATGGGAGCTGTTCTAACAAATGAAGTTGACCCATTGCATTGGGAAATGAATTTTTTTATCGAAGCTTGAGAAAGGGAAAGGATAAAGTTATGTATATACGTGTACGTACTAAATACTATCTCAAATGATTAATGATTACGCGAATTTTTTATATGAAAAAAGGAAACAATTGTTGTGAATCAATTCTATGTTGAAGAAAGAATCAAATATTCATTGATTAAATCATTTACTCCATGGTTTGACAAATCTTTTGAAGAATTGATTAATCATACAAAAATATAGATAGAGTCCCATTTTAGATGTCAATACCAACAACAATGAAATTTAGAGTAAGAGGAAAATCCATCGACTTTAAAAATTATGAAGGTTCAAGTCCCTCTGTTGACACCAAAATTTTGGCGACCCAGACATTAGTTTTTTACATAAAAATTAAGGATTAATTTTAACCCCTAAAAAAATGCATCAGAACAAATAAAATTAAAAAAAATGGAAAATAAGGGGATGATCAATTATGCATGGAATGTGAGAATTCTCACTAGCCATTATTGCTTCAATTAGATATTCAACTTCGTAAATGTGGAGCCAAATTTCCAGCCAAAGATAAAAAAAAAAAAAAAATCAAGAGAATAAAAGTCAAAATGGAAATCTAATCCAAAATCAGCAACGATAATGGCCAGATTGATAAATTGAAGGGAAAATATCAAAAAATTATACTCATCAGGGCTGAAATTCGGTAATCCCCATAATTAAGGAAGCGTAGCTTCGAACTTTCTAAAGGTAAGTGAAGGTTTTCTTTATAAAAGAATGGCGTGGAAGAAATTCGAAAGGGGGCACAAAAAAATTCGTGAGCAAATTTGTAAAAAATTTGTGCAAGAGAGAAAGAGTGAAAAGAAGAGAGGAAGAGAACCTTCGTCCATCTTCAATCAATAAAAAGGGCCATTGTTGACACTTAATTTAAATTTAATTTTTAGAAATAGAAGATAATCTTTGATTAGAAGGAAATTTTGAAAAAAAAATTGAATTCAAAAGAATTCAACATCAGATTTTGAAGCCACTTTTTGTTGAAGAAGTTGAGTGAATATCGTCGGATCTTCAACAACTTTGAGTCTTTCCTCTATAAAAAGGAAGGTGAGGTTTTAGAACTGAGGGGGCGATTTCTCTTCGTCGAGGGAAAAAGAAAACAAAAAAAGCAAAAGTCAAGAGAAGCTTTTGCTTATGCAGAGAGACGGTGGTGGAGAGAAAAAGGGAAAACAAAAAGAGAGAGAGAGATGACGTGAGGAGAAAAGTGAGAGTGGGGAGGGTTCGGCGAGAGAGTGAGAGAGAGTGTCGGGTAAGAGAAAGTAAAAAAAAAGGCAAAAAGATGGACTACTGTTCATCTTCCTCGTGAGTTTCTGTTTAGTGTCCCCGCTGCCCATTTCCTCCGTGTTGCCAAGACTGCTGCCGCCACTCCTGCGCCCCCACATCGCCCCTAGCCCGAGATCCTCTGCTCCGCCGCGCCAACACCACCGCTCTCGCCACAGCCGCTTCGCCGGTCTCCCCACGAAGCTCATCGAGACGACTGACGTGCGCGCCCGTGCACCGATGCTCCCTGCAACCCGCCGATCCGGTTAGTGCCACTTCGCCGAAGCCCGCGACTTGTAGATCTCGAGTTGCCGGTTGTAACTGCCGTCGCTGTCCAGCAGTAACCCCCTAACGCCACTGCTCACCACCCCTGCTGCCCTGCCTCGACATTGCTGTCCACACCTGTTGGAAATGGTGATCCATTTTCTAGAATTTCCTAGAGTTGGTAAACTTCTAGAATTCTCTAGAATTCCCTAGATGAATTTTCTATAAGAAAGAAGAAAACATTTTCTAGAAGAAAGAAGAAATGTCCAACATGTAAGGGAAGTCTCTAGAAGAACTACAATCTAGAATTTCCTAGAATAAGCCTAAGTGGACAACATTCCACATTATTCTAGAATGTTGTATTAGTCTCTATAAATAGGAAAGAGGGGGAGCGTAGCAAAACAACAAATGTAAAGGTGTGAGGTGAAACCCTCCTCCACCATGAGAGATCTTAGATCTCCATCAATCTCCATCAAACTATTTCCTTTAACTGTTGTAAAATTATTTTATCCAACTAATGAAACTATTTCCCATATCCCATGTTCTTTTTATCCTTTAATTATCCTACTTTGTCCCTTGTTCATCCTTTATAAAATATACCATACACTTGCACACATACCACTAACAAAAAACTATAATCAATACCAAAACCATGCTTCCAAAGACACACATCCAAAATTTTTTAACATGGTATTAGAGCCAAGTTACGCCTGGTTAGAATCGAGCAGGCGTAAGGGACCATGAAGCCAAAACCAGGCATATCAAATGGTTATGGGCATTTGTTCTCACTATCTTCAACTAAAAAGGTCAGAGCTCGAGTGAGAGCCAAGAGAGCCAGAGCCGGAGCCAGAGCCAGAATCAAAGTCGAAGCCAGAGCCAGAGCCTACGAGAGCCAGAGCCAGAGCCCGAGCTAACAACTACAACTAAAAGCATATTGATGCCCCGAGACATATGGGACATCGTTGAAGAAAAGTCATTATGTACGCGACAAAAGGATACAAGGGATTATGGAATGAAGACGGACTAAAAGACATGGGACAGACTATAATATCCGAAGTATCCCAAAAATGGATCAAGGGGGAGTGTTGGAAATGGTGATCCATTTTCTAGAATTTCCTAGAGTTGGTAAACTTCTAGGATTCTCTAGAATTCCCTAGACGAATTTTCTATAAGAAAGAAGAAAACATTTTCTAGAAGAAAGAAGAAATGTCTAACATGTAAGGGAAGTCTCTAGAAGAACTACAATTTAGAATTTCCTAGAATAAGCCTAAGTGGACAACATTCCACATTGTTCTAGAATGTTGTATTAGTATCTATAAATAGGAAAGAGGGGGAGTGTAGCAAAACAACAAATGTAAAGGTGTGAGGTGAAACCCTCCTCCACCATAAGAGGTCTTAGATCTCCATCAATCTCCATCAAACTATTTCCTTTAACTATTGTAAAATTATTTTATCCAACTAATGAAACTATTTCCCATATCCCATGTTCTTTATCTTTTAATTATCCTACGTTGTCCCTTGTTCATCTTTTATAAAATATACCATACACTTGCACACATACCACTAACAAAAAACTATAATCAATACCAAAACCATGCTTCCGTAGTGCACACATTCAAAATTTTTTAACAACACCCTGCTGATCGCTGCTTGTGCAGCCAAGTTGTCGCTTTGCTCGCTTGATCGTCTGCACGTCTACTGTCGTTGTTGTTACCTCCATCTTCAATGACAACAGCCGCGACCCAGCCTCTTCCGCTCGTTGTTGTGCTCTCGTCGCTCTCTCTGCAGTAGCCTGGGCCAATCTCAGTAGCCCGACGCCCCTACATCAAACGTTGTTGCTCCTCGCTCACTCTGCACGCCTGAACAAAGCCCGAACCTCGCCGGAGCTCCGACGGACAGCCCTTGTTCCGAACTAGGACCTATCACCCTTGGTGAACCATCATCGTAGTTCAGCCATTACTGCTTCCTTGCCATTTGTTCAAGTCCACTATGAGTTAGACTAGGTAAATTTTTTAGATATTTGGTTTCATAGTTTTTTTTTATATTTATTTATTATTTTCATTCTAACCCAATTTGTTTTGATTTATTATCCAATTAGAAAATTTGTCATATTAATTCATGATAATAAAAAATATTGAACCGCGAGACGTCGGGTTAGATTTTTTATTATTTCGACTTTTTTTATGACAAATTCATGAATTGCTTTGCATCAGTGAAATAATATATCATTGATTTATATTGATGGATTTTCAATAGGACATATTTTGGTGTGTTATTTGTTCATCACATGTCATGCACTATATGTCATATCCAGGATTTAGGTATTTAGGTCCATATGCATTTCATATTTAAAGCTTTGCATTTTGATTTTTTAGATTCGTATAGGATTAGGTTAATTTTCCTTTAATAAAACAAAAAAGAACAAAAAATGTTATTTAGGTTATATAGATTTCATAATGTGCACACCACATGTTGCGCTTTAGTTAGTGGGTCATAGGTTAATGTTTTAATATTCTTGTCGTGCAATTTTTTAATAAAAAAGACCAAAGATTATTATTGCATCATTATGTTGTTTTAATAAGAATAACTAAGTAATTAAAAAAAACACAAAAGGTCATTTATTTGGTTAGCTAATAGGTTAGTTCATAATTAATCCCATTTTATGTCATCGTTGTGTAGTGTAAGTTGCATATATGTATAAAAAAGAATCATAAAAAAAATCATAAAAAGAACATGCATATAGAATTACCACGTCATCCATCTCAGTACATGCATATTTAGGATTATATAAATTAGATTGCACACATATGGTGATAGTTCAAATTATGCCATATAAATCGCATTTCATATATCATTAAAGTAAAATTCATGCATATTAAGTTTAGATTAAGATTGCATAATAATAAAAATTAGGTGTCATTTAGAAATCATGTTTAGGACATGCATTTTTATTAGCATTTTTTATTGAATGTTATTTTATTGATTGTGCACCTACATTACCATCATTTGCATGTTAGTAGCTTAAGTTAAAATTAATCAACATTGCCTGTAAAATATTTTTGAAATTAAAATAAAAAGATACCAAAAGGGCATTAGACTAATTTAGTGTAATCATGTCCCCGGACCTACTCTGATTCGCAAAAATAAAATATTCTCTAATACTTTACTTGGGTTTCTAACCAACCCTAATTGGTTAGTGGTGGCTCAAAATTAAGTATGATTACATGTTTAAATGAGTTAATTTCTTAGTATTAAGTCGCGATTGATAGGACTTAGAATGATCCGTATCAAGTTTTCGGATTTAATAATCCAATAACCTCCTTTAAATAATTCACCCTCGGAAGGTTGTGACAGCCATTTTCTCTGACAAGGCATAGAAAAAGAAAGAAGCAAGTGCAGCAGTAAACAGTGTCAGAGGGAGAGAATACGTGAAGAAACGAGTCAGCAAAAAAAAAAATTAAAAAAAAAGAGAAAAAAGAAGAAAACAGAGGAACTATTCATCTTCTTCCCGGACTTCTCCTGTCCGAGCGCCGTGTCGGCCTCCCCTGCATCGTGCCTCGCCGACTCTCCCTGCACAGCGCTGCCGCGCCACTCCCTGCGCCGCCGCCAGCAACCCTACGCCGGCAACTCACGAGCATCGCCGCTGCTTCACCAGTCCCCACGCCTCCGCGCCTCAGCCCCACTCGACGCCTCCGCTTCCGCCTCCGTGCTGCTCGACCACCACCAGCAACCCGCATCACCGCTTCTGCTGCACGCCGTCGCCCTGATCGCTTCCCCTGGTGCCTCCCTCCTCTGTCGCCGGCGCAACAGCGATCGCCGCCTCTACAGCCCACGCCGTCGCCCTCCGTCCGTCGCTGTGCTTCCGCGTGTCCGACCATCTGAAGCCCGCGATCTGCAGCGCCCATCACCGCGCGCCTCTGTTCATCCGACACTACCCGCGCCGGCAGCCGAAGATCAGCGACCGACACCACTGCTCACCATCACCGCACCCGCTCCTCGCCTCACCTGCGACCCGCGCCGGCCCGCGACTCGCCGTTGCTGCTCCGCCCTTGCCCGCTGTTCCCTGCGCCGGGGCTCGACGCCACCGCGCCGCCGCCCACGACGCCCCTCGCCATCGCCGCCCGCCAGCTCTTGCCGGAGTCCCAATGCCTGCCACCGTCCGTCCGGCGCCCATCAACGCTGCAGCAAGCCCCTCTGTCTTTAGGTTGTTTAGCTTCTTCTTTTTATTTATTTTATCTCATTTTTTTGTTCTTTTTTAGTTTATCTATTTAAGTTGTAATGTTTGATGTCAATAATTTTGTAGGCATCATCTGGGATTTTTCCCAAAATTATTGTAATTACTAATTTAATCTGTAAAATGTGAGATTATTTTTTTAATTATATTAATTTTTGGGATTTGTTGATAGTATTTTAATTATTAAATCAATATAATTATTAGTTTGATTCGTAAGATTTTGAATCAGATTTTTAATTATTTTGAACTCTTTATTGTGATGATTAGGGTTGGAATAATCATTAATTTGACCTATAGGACAACGTGTTATTTTTTCGATCATTTTAATCTTTTATTTGTTGAATATCTTAATTGTTTAGATTTAATGTTCATTTAATGATTACTTATATTAAAAAATCAAAAAATCAAAAAATCAAAATTCTGCATAGGCATATAGGTTTAGTAAACTAGACATGCAGGTAAACTAATTTTAAGGATTATATTTTTAGGATTGCATTTTTAGATAATTTTTTTGAAATAGGTTAGGGTTGGACCTAAATAACTTTTTTTTTAATATAAATAGGGTTTTAGATAATGTTTGCACATTTTAAATTATCTCATTTTTTCTAAAAAAATAGTTTTCTAAAATAGGATAGGGTTTAAATCAAATTAATCCCTAAAATAAATTAGAAAATTATTCATTTTCGATAGTTTAATTAGGGTTTTTATTAATTCCGAATTTCAATAAAAATACAAAAATATTAGGTGCATGTTAATTAGTTTGCATAATAGGTTCATTTAATTAGGATTTGTTTGTTTGTAAAATTAGGTCATGTAGTTAAAAATGCATTTTTATAAAAGAATTCTAATTTTCAAAAAAAAAAAAGAAATTGTTTGCTTTGTGTGATGAAATTTATTTTTATTGAATGTTTAATGATGATTGAGAACCTGTGTGATCATCTTTTGACATGATAGTAATTTAAGTTAAAATAGGTTAAAGTTGCCTATAAAAAAACATCTTTGAAAATAAAAAGAAGGGTACCGAAAATGTATTAGAGAAATTTGGTGTAACCAAATCTCCGTATCTATAATCTCTCGATTCGTAGGAATAAAATAATTCTCACATTATTTTAATTAGGTGTCTAATCAACCTACCGTAAATCGATTAGTGACAACTCCTAGATAATAATCAATTGCATGTTAAATATTTGAACCTTAAGTTGCGAATTAGTATGGGCTTATGAGAGCTCGAACTAAGTTTAAAGACTTAGTAGTCAATTAACTTAGTTTTAGGTAATGCACCCGAAATTTAGGTCACGACACCCTCTATCCCCCAAAAAGGACCAATTGATGATTTATCCTCTTTTTTTTTTTTTTTTATAAAAAAATTATGGAGTCTAGATAAGACCTTTTCTACCCCTTTCGTCTTTTTAATTGACATAGAACCAAGTCATCTAGTAAAATATTGAGAGTATTTGAATGACTCAAATGTTGTTGTAATTTTCGTTGTGTTGCCTATTCTCTAGTCGAATTGTGTGTTGTTCTCCTATAGATGTAAGTCACGTTGACCGAACCACGTAAATATAATGTCCAATTTATTTTCTTACTCGGTTTATTTTATTATTTGATTGCTTGCTTTCTGCAATATCAAGGAAGCAAGTGGCTTGCTTTCTTAATGCACTCCAATGTTTTTTTTTTTTTTTTAATGATTCAGGGAACCCGCGCACCGTACCAACACGGACAGCCTCGGTAGGCCTAGGGTGACGGGAGGTAAACCTTGGGGCCCCACAAGAGAACCTACCACCCTCGTGGGAACGGTAAGACGCCAAGCATCTCGCGGAAAGTCGAATCCTCTCCCTCCTAGAAGGGGTTAGTGGGTCCCCCACGGTGGGAAGACTTAACCGGGGGGAGCCACCGCGGCCGGTGGTCACTCCAATGTTGTTTTATTTCTCAATTTTCTGCCAAAAAAAAAAAAGTAAATGAATAGGTCAAATTCAAGCTACAACTTTCAAGGGATTTAGGTGCGCCAAGCAGGTATCTGCTAAGAGTACATGAAATGAGGAAAATTTCCAAGTGGGATAATAAAAAAAAAAAATACTAATAATGCTTAAAAAGATCTTCATATCACACAAGCATTGTCTATGAAATAAATTCACCTTTGTAACGAGAGTATTTTATCTTGCGGAAGAAGGTGCAAGAAGTGAGCTTCACAACTCAAATTCGATAAACCAAAAAGAACGTGAAAGCAACCAAACCAAAATACTTAGGCCAATTGGATTAGAATATACTGATTGTTGCTCTCAACTTTGAAAAAGCACGCCATAAGTTGCATGACTTTTGTACGGCGCTCATTTAAGTAACATAATTTTTTTGATCACTTAAATATCAAATAACTTTTGAATTGATAATTTGAGTGCAATAAATTTGTAAAAATATTTACCATAAATGCTATGCCATGTTGGATTTTCGAATTTGAGTGAATGTTTTAAAAAAAAAATTAGCACTCAAATGATCGATTAAAGGTTATGACATTCAACTAAACTATTTTTTTAAGTTATGATATTCAAATCATAAAAAAAAAAATTATAACATTCAAATGTTTGAACTCCGTGACAATTGTGGTATTTTAATCCACTCCGAACGCATTCCTCGCGGGATTTTTTTTTTTTTTTCAAACGATAAGTTCTGTCTCAACAGTCATTGCACACGGAGGAAACCCACCCCTCCTCCTGCGTTCACACTGCCGTCTAACGCATACTATGCCGCCTTTGTTCCCTCTCCTGCGATCTTCGTTAGCACGTGTATTTACCCCGAACGTCCTTTTTCTTTTTCTTTTTTTTTGAAGAAAAAAGAAACTTCCATTTACCGTCAATTTCTGAAACATACGGATAAATGCGCGCCTTCTTCCTTTTTTAAGGAACCAATTTATATCACGAGATATTTGCTGGACACGACCTAGTTCGTTGCCTAAATCGCTAAATTTTATGTTCAATTCAAATTATGTTACCAACTTTTTTATATAAAAAAAAATCACCAACTTTTACTCAAGTCCCAAATTTGTCATTGACCTTTTGTTCAGAGTCACTAGTGATCATTTAATGTGGCATTCTCACATCAGCAATAGATCCAACAAACTAATGGGGATTCAAAAGTTATTGCTACCATCATGTTCCTGGTCCAAGAAAAAAGGATTTTGTCTAGAAAATGCAGATTAGTCTCTCTTTCTCTCTTCAACCCCTCAATCCTGATCAATGTGCATCCCTTCACGGACAACACCTTAGATCTGGTCCGACTTTGCCCGTGACAATCTTCTAGCCAACTCCACCACTAAGCTGCCTCCACCACTGAAGCCCCCTCTCTCCTATGACCATGTCTCTCCTATGACCGTGTCCTCACAGCGGACAGTAACAATAAACAGTCATCTGCCACCACTATTCCTCTATCTCTCTCTATATTCCTTTTATATAGTAAAGCAAATTCATAACATAATTCCGAACACGAAGGTATATTGCAGCAACAAAAACAATCAAGGAAGCGATGTGAGAGGTTTGCTTAGCAAGATTGCAACCAAATAGAATTGTTATTTACTGTGATAATTAAGTGCATGTGTCTAACTTAAAACAAATTCATCAAGGTGCAAACCATACAAATTGACGATATTTCTAATCTTTTTAACAAATTATTCATCAGAAGATATTATGCGACTCAACTATTTTGTGTGTCCAGCTTTGTAAATAGAGGCCAGAATTTTCTTCAAACATTTATTGTAGACGAAAGGTCTCTCCACTGCAACAATATGACCTGCTTTCTCAATGCATACCAGTGTTGCATTATCTCCCAAATTTCTGTCCAAAAGAACATAACCGAACGAGTCAAATTTCTTCTGAAAATAATTGAACGGAAACCCAGTGGAGCAAACAACATCTTTTAAGTATGCCTGTTTACAGTAATAGATATCAGGTCAGGAAAAAGAGAGAGAGGGAGAGAGAGAGGGAGAGAGAGAGAGAGAAAGACCTATTTGACGGGAAATTATCAGTGGATCAAGTACCAATAATATAAATAAATTGTTACAAGTTTATCAATACTTCCCCATTAGCTTCATGCAATTTCGCATACAACATAGAGTAGCTTTATTAGGTCCATAAAACGTGCAAAAGAAAAATTAAACTGCCATCGTCATAAATTGATGTTATATATAAAAATTCATTTCTTAAAACTAAAATTGGACAAAATAAGAACTGCGGTTAAAGCTTTTGTTAACACATGACTTCTTTCTTCACGATCAATGATAATCGAGCAAAAGGAAATAGCCAAGACATGCTGATATAACAATATGGTTTTGGCTTTAAAACTTTAGCATGGATAAATAAACAAATAAATATAAATTGATTGACGAACTGTTAAATGAAAATCTGTAAACATACTCTTTCAGTGATTTGGCTACTTCCACAGGGAAGATCTTGTCATTCTCACCCCAGACCAGATGCACCTTCTGCAAAAAGATCATATCAATCATCGGCAGATTTCCACTACATTCTACAAATATGACTAAAAGGAGGATAGTTTGAGAAAGTCTTGCGTACACCCGAATAATGTGAGTCCATTTCGTATAGACTATTTTATCAGCCAATTTATTTGTAGTAATGGAATAAGTTGTAGCGTAATGGCTATTGCATTAATTAGTACATTGTTTGATTTCAGTATTATAATATTTATTATACTATTTGGTTGTATGAATCACATATAAAATAAGGGGTAAATAGTTTTTTTTTTTAAATTTATTTAACAATTATGAATGATTATGACTTCAACTTAATGGTTTATCCTACTAAAAGACTACTAGTTATCACATAGTTAAAAGTAGATTGAAATAACAATTATAATTTTTTTAGCATCGATTAATATAATCAGTAATGATTATTCATTATATTATGAATAATAAACTATTTGATTATAGAAATATAGATAATTGTACCTGATAGTAGGTAACTAATATGATGCTAGTTATTGTTATAAATTTAACATAAACCAATATTTCTCTTATAGGATAGCATAATTATTATAACATCAACTGTTTATTGATTATATCTAATATTTTATTTATTAACAACATAACATATGAATATGTCAAAAAAATATAATTAATGTTATTACTATGTACATAATACAACAAATTTAGTCATAATTCGGAATAATAATCTAACGTGGATAATTAATGTAGTTTTGGCTATAATAAAAATTACGATGTAACAACTATTACTGCAAACAAAAACTGTAATCGGCAATGAACATGTAACATAATAGACACTACTACAACCAAACAATGTTTCTACATATTGATTCCATGTAGGGCCACAGGGTCTAATGGTTAGCAATAGCATTAAGTAGGTTCACATGCACAGAGTACACGTTACAATTTTGCATGTAACCATTCGCTTGGGTTCTAACCTTACTTTCTTTTGCTTTTTCCATTTATGCCCCAAACTCTGTACAGATTCCTACTATAGAATATGTAAGATTTTGCATCACGTAAAAAGAGATTGACCAAATTCAAAAAAGCGATTATTAGGTATACCAAGACCGTTAATATAATAAGTGTGATGTGGGAGAACTTTAATGAGCATTTATCAACTAGATAGTGTTCGAACATCAGATAAGAAATATAGCAACTTGATATATCAAGGTAAATATACCTACCATTTCCACTCGGGAATACTAAATTGAACACGAAAATTATCAATTTCAATGATAAACATGTATTCAAAGGCATGCACATGTAATTACATATGAGATTTTGGCCTAATATATAGATTTATCTAGGGATAATTACCAAAAAAGTCCTAAACATATTACACAAGTGTTAATTCAGTTATAGGCCTTTCAATTATGCTAATTTAGTCATAAATCTTTACACATTTTGCTAATTAAATCCATGAGGTGAATTTTAGCGAAACGCAAGCCATCCTATGCGACATGGTCCGTGCTAACATGGACAATTTTTAATAATTTTTTTTCTTTTCCTTCTTTCCTCTTTTTTTTTTTTTTTTTTTAACCGTATATGATGAGAGTTGTCAGATCTCACTAACCACTAGGCAAGGCTACTAGGGCTTCACTACCAAATCTAGGCAAGGTCTGCCTTGTCAGCTAAGGGCACGGCCACCTTTGCTTGTGGCCGGTGAGGGCTTCACGGTTCCTACCTACAACCAGTGAAGGCTTTTCGACCCTTGCCTAGTGGCTAACAAGCTCTATTGACCCTCACCAACCACAATGATAAAAAAGAAAAAAGAAATGAAAAGAAGCAAAGGAAAATGATTAATAAAAATTTGAAAAAACATTAATAAACTAAAAAATTATTCATGTTAGCACAAGTCATATCACGTAGGATGGCCGTCATCCATGCTAGTGATTTTTGTCAAAAAAAATGATTAAATTGACTCAATTGATAGAATGTGAGAATGTTTAGTATTAAATTGACATAACTGCAATAGGTTTAGAACTTCTATAATTATTATCCTGAATTATCTTAGTTGTTAGATGCACAAGCCTCACATGATCCGACAAGATCAAAGGGTTTGGATCAAGTCAATTATGCATATCTTGCGTAGGCATGTTATGAATTCACTGTGTATTATCTACCTTTGGATTTGGTGAGATCCACAAGAAGTAATTCTATAGGTTGCAAGGATAAGAGTTCTAAGGACTAGCTTTTGGCAAAGTAATTATAGCATATACCGACACTGTGAAAAGTTTTACACAAGCATCTTTATAAACCATTGATCAAGAAGATTAGCTCGTTATGGCCTCAAATAAAAATAAATGAGACGTTTGTGTATGTTTTTCTTAATATAGGTGGTTTTGTGCTATTTTTCCTTTTTGTATACTCAAGTAGGTTACAAACACGTCTCGCATTATCACAACAAAATGAATACGAGAGTGACATGTAGATTTATTTGATCAAAGTACTATATGTAGAGTCTCTATGTTAGAGAAAATCAACAATGAACGAAAGAAATAATGAATCTCATCTCATATTACATCCAACAAGAAAAATTTTCTCAAGTACTTATTCCGTTCATTACTCCACTCATAAAATGAGTATAAACAGAATTTTTCAACTGTGCAGGCATCATGCATGGTGCGAATTCACTCATTTATGTTTTGTAATCTTTTTTCTTTCACCTATAATCAGTTATTTATTGATTTAAAAACTATATTTTTTGTCGTAGCGAAAATTCGTAGGTTTTAAAAAAACCAACAACCAAGGGAGAAGCTTCATCAAACCTGAGGGTACCGTGGGAAAGCGAAATCCTCGTCTGGAATGACCAGAGCCTCCAGCAATTCGGCTCTCTCTTTTCTGTAGTCAAACATGACCTGCCATCCAATGACAAGAAAGGCATATATTTGCTGTAAACCACTCATTGATTAGTTATTTCAAATAATACAAGTAATCAATTTTAAAATATATTTTTAAATCATTCATTTTTTAAGAAATAAACACAACTAAGTATATATAATTTTTCAAAAAGAGCTACACAAAACAATTGAAGATCTTGCATTTAATTGTTTTTTTTTTTTTGGAGGGGGGAGATAGGCTGAGATTTTTGTCTTTTTTTTTTTTTTTTTTAATGTTTTACATATCTTAATGCGGTATGTAGGTAAATGCAAATCACGTATTTCCTCCATGGATAGGAGGAAAAAATTCTTGAAAAAAAAAATTTAAATACATATCTCACTTTTGACCTAATATCCATTTCACACCTCTATTTTTGCACATATCATTGACATAACTCTAAGCAAATCTCACATTAAAAAGATCAAAGGGGCCCTCCTTACAAGCTTATTCTAACATCGTGCTTAAAATCTAAGGGATTCAGTTTTTAATTGGTTTTAAGTGTTTTGGATGGATTTGAGAATTCAAGATTTCACGGAGAGAATTTTCGGAAAGAAAATGTTATGTTTGTATATAGAGACACAATAATAATTGATGTGGAGGTGTAAATTCATTTCCAAAGGTAAATACTCATGTAGCATTTACTATATTCAAAGGAGTATGTAAATAATCAAAAGTTTTATTAATTGTCATGGCTAAAACAGTGGTTTCACTTATGTAAATGCTATCAACGACAGCACATGACACGCGCCCATGAGCGCCTATTGTGCACGCATGCACTTGCACACATAGAGGATTAGGATTTTTTTTTTTATTGGGTAATATTATATGCACATATTGTATAACCAAATTTCTACATATTCTACGATCATCACCGTCGATGTTATTAGTTATTTAGTTGTTAAAACACACAAAAAAAGGAATTTTGGATTTTGTTTATCGAGAAATATTAGGTACACGAATTGTATAACCATGTTCCTACATATTCCGCAACTATCACCTTAGAGATAATTAGTTATTTAGTAACTAAGATTAAAATTAACCACATCAATGATGCTAGATGTGAATGTGCAAAGACATTACATATCCTTTTTGTGTCTATGTGAATTGTAATCACATCTATAGATATCATAGTAAAGTAGCTTTTGTACATCCAAAAATGCAATTTGAATGACGGATTCTTTTGTTACCAAATTAAAGTTTAAAAAGCCCGTTTGTTTAATTTGAACTATTGTAGTTGTTTAGCGTAACTCTTAGCTTTTTTCTGTGTTTGGAGGAATAGCACACCACTTTTTAACTTCCTCCGATTCTCAATAGCATCCCAAGGAGAATTATCGACCGATTAAAAATAACGCTTTTGGACCCACTTCGTGTGCACAACAGACAAGATTTGACTGCAGCTCCAGCGGACATTTACTGATTTCGTAGAGGAGAACCCAATGCTACTGAGGCATCCAACGCGTTAGGATGGTAGATTCGGGCGAGGTGATGAATGATTTCCATGATACAATGGCCAATCATTTGTACTTTATTTTTTAACAGTTCTGTCGGAAAAAAAAAAATTACCGTCAAAATCAGCCTGCAATGCTGTTAAAGTATTTTTGTATATATGAATTTATTCCTATTTTTATTTTTTTTTTGAATTTATTTTTATTTTATAATATATATTTAGCATTTATATTTATTAGATATTTTAGGAATTTTAATATAGTTTAATGCTTAATAAATTTTATTAAAAAATGATGGAAGGGAATATAAAAAAGAAAAAGGAAAAAGAAAAAGAGAGGGAAAATAATAATAATAAAAAGTAAATAAATTGAAGTTGGCATGAAAGTCAAATCACTATATTTTCTAGAACCGCAAAGATAAATCATCATGTTCTCTCTATTTCTAGATTCAACATTTGTTGATTAATCTATCTTGTCAATATTTTTGTAGTTTGATTACATCTCTTGTCAAAATCGAAGTTGTGGCTTTGAAATGTTGCACGAACTCCTTTGTTATTTAAGATTTAGATTGTATAATAATTATGATTTATTGATGGAGATTATCTCTATTTGACCATTTATGATTTTTGTTTTCTAGCAATGAATTGTAAGAGATTTCTAACATCTTAATTTATCTCTATTTGTGCATATACTGTTTATGGCAAATAATGAATAAGATAGGATATGAAAATATCAAGCTCTATTACTACAATTCATCAAACAATGATTAGCATATAATAAAATTTTTGGATTTCATATCATATCTTATTCAATCCTACTCCGACTAAAAATTCATACGACAAAATGATGACAACGACTGGTGTGATTTTGCATATGGATATGGTCATAGTAGATGGCTCTTCATTTCTAAGGTCAAAGCAGTCATTGTCACCATTCTAAGAAAAAGGGGAGGGGGCGGGGATGCACTGGATATGATGGTGGCTAAGAGATTTTATTTTTCACTGAAACCCACCCCCACCCCCCGGCACAAAAAATAAATTAGGGCAAAACCTGACTAATAAGTGAAAGTAGATCACAGTATATAAAATAATATAAAAACCTTGTAGATACATGATATGGGATATTTTAACATTGGGCTAAAAAAAATTAGTGGAAAAACTTGTTTTCACATAATGGAATAATACAAAGTGCAACTATGAAGAGTACTTAGTCCAATATGACATCAACATGTTAAGACTCGTGAAAATTCTTCCTTCTACCGACATTACAATAATAAATGCCTTCGTCATTTTGAAGCCAATAATCAAGTCCTCACTTTAAAATAGAGGGATTCTTTAAGTCTTATATATAATAAAATGTATTTGGATCATAAAATTTGATAAGATTATTGGCAGTCCACACTTATCAAATCTAACTATTTTCAAAATTTAACTCACCAAATATATCGTTTGAGATGAATGAATGAAACAAGTGATGAACTGATATTTAACGTAACTTCCCATAGTCAAGACCAGGGACCACGTATTTAAAATAAGTACAATCAACTTCATTTGTAAGAGAAAATTGCTGGTCAAAAATTTATATGAAAAGCACGCGTACCATAATATTCCAAAATGGGAATGATACGTGTTGAAATATTCAAATAAATTCACCTTAAGAAAAGAATCATAGTCTAATCCAAATACAGTCCTACATGTACATGTGTTTTGTGAATGGAAAAAAGTATATCATTTTTCACATTATGGTCCAAAAGTAGCACTCGAGGACCTATATAAAAACTTTCCTTCGAGAACTTATCAATTACAAAGTTTCTAAATTAATACTATCATCAATCCTCCAATTTGTGCACTTTGTATATAAAGTTTTGAAACTTTCAATTCTACTAATGAATACTATAATTCCAATGGTTCATCCAATCAAATTCTTTTGTCGCCAGGTATTTGAAAAAGTTAATATTACAGAGGAAATGAACAATTATTTGAATAATAACGAGTATTTCTTCATAATTTTGATAAGTTCTTAGGCAAAAAGAAATAGTAACAATAATTTTTATAACAATAATTGATCGACCAATTTCGAATATGTGGAAAGAAGGAACATTTGTGATGATGGAGGCGACTCCAGGACAGGACAGGGTTGCCAACGACTAAGGCCAGATTAGACGATCCGTGGTTACTCTCTCTTCCCCACACCCCCCTCCCATCTCTCCCCCTTTGCAATTTCTCACTTCTTATCTGTTTTCTTCTTTATTACTCTACGTTATACATTGGCCAAAAAATATAAAGCTGAAATTTCAGAATTTTAATTTTCTTGTTATGTTTTGTAAACTAAAATTGGTTAATTTAACAACAAATCCAAAATGATTAAGGGTATTAATGATGAAAAAACTCAATTAGAGTCATCTAATCTAGAGGACTTTGCCTCACAAATTATAGGTTCCACAATCATTTACTTAAAATGCCATCTCATTGAAAAAGTTAAGAAACACGAACATTTACTCAAAATTATAAAAGCATAACCAAGCAATTAGTCATTAGCACCAAAATTAAAAATTATATATTTACACTTTGCATCAAACTATCCAAAACAAAATACTATACCAATCACAAACAATGAAAAATTTCACCAATCTGAGATTTAGGATCAACTATAGTTGAAAATGCTTTTGGTGGAAAAGAAATAAAAAGAGATAATATATGTTATAAAGTTGAAAGCAAAAAAGTAAATTTGATTAAATGATCAATGATAGATATCTTGATGATTCAAATTTAAATCATAAATCAACTAAATCATATCGTATTGCCCACGTAAATTGATGATCGGTGCAACATGTTATGTTAAAATCCACTTTTTTACAATATTTTTTTTCATATATTAAGTGAAGCCTCACACATTTTTCTAATTTAATATCATCACTCATAATGACATTTTGACATGCTAGCAATGTAAGGCTAGAAAGTGTTAGGGTTGCTTCGAAAAGTACACTAGAATCAAAACTAACATGAATTTGTCAGGAGAAAAGCAAAAATTTGTGTAATCGATTGATATTGTCAACCAACATCCATGAACTCTGGTACTTGGTCCTATATAAAGTTAAGAGTGTATTTTCGGAGTTAGAAATGAAAACATATAAATGTTGAAATTCTCAGCCACCTTGGCTAGTCCAAGTCTAAAAGGGAAAAACAGAGAAAAAAGCTATCGACATTTTCAAGAAAGCCACGCCTGCAACTTTCCTCGTTTTGTTAAGAGCATTTTCTCGAAAACAACAAATATTTATATGTTTTTTGTTTTTTTTTGTTTTTGTTTTTTTTTGTGATCAACAAACCGTTGGAGACCCTTTATTCACACCACCATCCGATGTCCGGTGATATCGTCGGAAGTCGTCGCAAACCACTATTTAGACATAAATATCAGGAAAGATTAGCCCAGCATCCCACCGCCATGGCCCCCCACTTCAATTGCAAGCAACAAAGGGATTCGAACTCTCGATCGTAGCGTTGCAGGAGAGAGTGAATACCACTTGCGTTGCCCACGGGTAAGTTATATTTATATGTTATTGGATTGTAAAGAACAAAAATGATGTAAATTGTTCTAAAATAATCAAAATAGGATACTAATGCTAGATATGGATAAAAGATACAATTTATAAAGTAAAAACGATGAGTTCCAATTTGCTACGTAATAAATTGACAACTCATCAGCGAATTGATAATTTCATTTTGATTTGGTAGTTTCGATTATACATAGGTGATGAATGGTTTCGTTCATATCATTAATATAATGAAAATTTAAAAGTCGATATTGAAGAATCGATCGATTATTTAGATAACGGACCAAGAACCTCTCGGTAGAGCAAAGGTTTTTGTGCATGATCTTAGAAAAGTTCGCTTTGGGACGTACCTCTAAAGCGTGCTTGAAAACACATTTGGGGAGTCCAGGGAAGTGGAAGCTACCAATTTCAAGCAATTTCTTCAGTGCACTCGCCGAATCAGGCAACAGAAATTCTGACCACGTCGGAAACCCCAACCTCTCTAAGCGCTCTCGGCTCAGCGACTCTGTCAACACCGGGCCAGAGCACGTTGCCACCACCGACTCGACCAGCTCAGGCCGCAACTCGGCCAACCTGAACGCCACCACCGCGCCGTAGCTGAACCCGACCACTGTGCACTGCTGCACTCCCAGCTTTGCCAGCCCCCTTGCCAGGCACTCCGCCTGGAATCCCACAGTCCGGCGGCCGTCGCCGGTGGAGGAACCACCGAAGAAGAGGAGGTCCGGCACGTAGACTGCATAGTCCCTCGCAAGGGCGAGGACTTGGAACTGCCACGTCAGGATGCCGTCGGCAACGAAGCCGTGGAGGAAGACGACGGCAGGTTTTTTACCGTTGTTGGCATTCTTCTTGGATCGGGTCGGAGCCCAGATGTTCATGACAGTCCCCGGTTCGACCTCGATCTTTTGAGGTCTCACGCCGGCTAGCTTCATGGTCGCTCGCAACAAGGGCTTGTAAATCTTGACAGTGTTCACCATTCTCTCTCTCTCTTTCTCAGCCTGATTATGCACGGTGTCGTCCGTCTTCGCCATGTACGTCCAGTGGTCATATATTTGTTGGGATATGTGAAGCCGACGGTGCAGTCTGACCCCACATGTTCCCACAACTTGCTTGTCCGGTTTTCCTAGGAAATTGAAATCTCATTCTATTTTCTTGTTAAACCGCACATCTCTATTATCTTTTTATTTTTCTTTTGTGCTACGTATCATTGGGGGTTGTCTAGTCCCATTCCCACCATTGGAGCTCTCCCCTCCTCTCTCCCGTCTCTCTCACCCCTTAAATGCCGTTTCTGCAGCCGCAACTTTCAGGTTTATACTTTTCCAATTTCCCCATCCGCGACCGAAAGTGAGTGGTGGCAAAGAGCATTAGAAGCTCGTTGGTACTTCGATGTTAGTAGATGCGCTTTCTTTACTGTCCCTCTTCCCAAGGCCTTGTGGTTTAGCAGTCCAGTCCAAAGAGAGAAGAAGAAAGCACAAGCTTAGCTTCTCTGAAATGACCCAAATTTTCGGATCTTCTCTATCTCCACATCAAAATGAAGGCTCTCTTCATGAATAGTCATGTTGCCAAGCTCATCCTTGAACTTGATCAGCACGTTGGACGGAAATGTTGGAACCAAAAGGATAAAGGAGCTTTGAAGTATTCGAGGAGAGAATGTAAGCACACAAGAGAGAATATATTATTCAAAATGCCTTGCGAAGGCTTAATATGGAGTACACATCACACTCTTACAAACTTAACTATACAAGCTTTGCTAAACTTAACCCTCTCTCTCTCTCTCCGTTTCTCTCTCTATGCTCCTAAAGCTCTCTCACTCTCTCTAAAAACAAAATAACAAACGTAGGTACATATAATTATAAACATCTCCATCGTCTGGACTCCACCGTCTTTGACTTCAAAATACAACAATTAAAGTTGAACTTTTTCCTCTTGGTTGCCGTCTTCAGTGTGAATGGGAGTTGCCGAAATTTTATCCAAGGCCAAGTCCAACTTCACCATGCTAACCGACTTCAGTTTGTCAATAAAACGACTCATGTCTTAAATGTTGGGCCCAGCACTTATCTTCATGCAAGTTGTTTTCTCCTTTTTCATCAGAGTTGAAGTCGGTTAAGAGTGCACTCCAACACAATACAATTCTTGCACTCAAACGCCTATGCCATGTACAATGACAGGTCCAAGTAAAATTTTCTTTGATCTAAATCAATTTTACTACTTCCAACAAGGAAGACCTTGAACTGGCTTGACTAGCTTCGGATGCTCAGCATAGAGGACAACCCCATCTCTAGCAATGTCCCTAACCTTGAGTCCCTCGGCCCAAATGGCAATGCCTGCTCCAGTATCTTCAGCGAGATTTTGGATAGTTAATAACCCCACGAATTTCTTTTTCTTCAATATCAATAGATTTGTTTCTTTAATTACTACAAACATGTAAAATAAATGCTTTTCTACAACAAATTTGTGGTCCGATTGCTTGATATACACATAACAAAATGATTGGGCAAATTGTACTGTTACTTGTAAAGTAACGTGCCATTCTCCAAGCGAGGTCCTTTAAGACCTGTTTGGTAACTATTTTTTCTGCTCGGAATAGTTTTTTCTCATTCTATTTCATGGACAAGTTTATGAGCATTGGAACGGGTTTAGAAGCTATACAAAATTATTATTCATGAAATAGAAAAAGAATAGGAATATATTCGATACGAGTTAAATTTTTTTGTGACTAATAATTTCTTTTAGTTTTTTTATTTATAATTTTATGAGTTTTTTTTTACTCTTTTCTTTTTCCTTCTCTTCTTCTTCCTTCTCCAATTGGCAACCTTGACCCTCACTTAGTGATGGCAAGGTGGCTTGTCGAGGTCGAGCCCCACCTAGCCAAGGCAAGGCTGACCTCACCGAGGGTTGGCGAGGCTCTGGTGAGGTTGCTCGACCTTGTCATTGGAGATTGCCAACCATCACAAAGCCTAGCGACTAGCTAGAGGAGGAAGAAGAAGAAAAGAAAAGAGAAAAAAAAACAAAAAGAAGAAACTAGCTTTATTCTAGAATTGTTCTAGGGAATAAGAAAAAAACTTTGTTCTTTTTTTTTTGTTCCGTTCCAAATCTATTCTCAAGAACAAAGTTTAGAGTAAATATATTATAGTGAGAATAATTTAGAATTTTTGATATCATAAAAAAATTCAGGATAAATGTATCATATTTAACATAATCTTGACTATTTTTTTATGACTTTCCATTTATAATTTTTTTTTTGTAGAAATTGTAAGGAATTCTCTAGTGTGAGAAGAAGATAGGGGCTGACATGAGGATTAGAAAGAAAAGTACTTGACATCTACTTTTTGTGGAGTTGATTAAGCAAAATGATGGATGCCTAAGTTGAAATAACTGAACACATGTTGGATCACCGACCAATTTTTAGTTATTTTTGTTCTTTTCTTCCCTGGAACAAAAAGAGAATAGAAAATCGTGTAGTAATGTTAGCTTTTTCTACTCTCGGGAACCAATTAGACTAATTTAGTCCTAATCATTTTTACATTGGTACCAAATCAGTCCATTCAGACAATTAGGCTAGAAATTGTTGATATTGATACCGGTTGTTCTACATGATACAGCCAACACTGATGTGAATATTTTAATGATATTTTTGAATTTTATTATATTTTAAAATAATTTTTCCAATTATTTTATTTTATTTTTTCATTTCCTTTTCATTTTACTAGTGCCAATGGCTAGTCAATGACCACTGGCCATGGCCGGTGAGGGTTAGCCTCGCATGGGCAAGGGGAGCATCAAAGAGGCCCCCCTCCCTGGATTTGGCAAGGCCAACTCTCACCTAGGCTAGGATGGCCTTGTCAGACGACCTCACCGTGCCTCATAGAGCTAGATATAGCGACTATGATAGCAAGCTCAGAAGCGGCAACTTCGGTCCAAGCCAATGCTCGCACTCACAATGTTTGAAGGAGCCGATAAACTAAGCGAGTTTGTGACCGGTTTTGATGAATGGCGACGTTGGACCATGGGAACTACAACGGAAATCCAAAAGCAAAGGAGGGGACGAGAGGTGTCAAATTTTGATGGACGAGGAGGTGCTGTTGTTGCGAGGCATGTCTTCGCTCAGTGACAGGTGACGGTGGACTCAAAATGGCAGTGAGATAAGAAGCCCTTCAGGTTCTAGGGTTTTACGAATGGCAAAGAAGATGAAGACAAAGCTAATGCGTCGCTGAAGTTGAAGATGAGGCGTGGTGAGGCCGTCTTGGCTAGGGCAAGGGTCTACGGCGCTGGCACTCGCCCTTGCCCAATCTGGCACTCGCCCTTGCCCAAGCATCGCCCAGCAAGCACCAGCAAAAAGAAAAGGGATAGGAAAAAATTCAAAAAAAAGAAAAAAGAAAAAAGAAAAATATTTAATTTTTTTTTAAAATCCACTTTAACGCTGACTGTATCATATAGGATGGTCGGTGTCTACATTGGTATGGCTGACATTTATATCAGCGATTTTCGATCTAAATTGTCTAGATGAATTAAATTAGTACCAATTTAAAAAGGTTTTGGAATAAATTAGCTCGACTGAAAAGTTTAGGACCAAGTTGTTACTAATATAATAGGTTTAAGACTTTTTTTAATACTTTTTCCAAAACATAACACATAATTATCAAATCCTATTGTCTTGTATTCATCAAAGATTAAAGCATGCGACCCACACCTCTTTGGAATGATAGTACCAAATTAATTTGGTCACCGATGCACACGGGTACCCAAAAATCATGCGATCGTAGTTGGTCCTTGAAGTAGTGCTAAGATATCGGATGGTTGGCCTAGTAATTATAACACAGCAACTTTAATAGCGGCAACAAATGGAAGTCGGGTTCTACACTTACGTAAGAGAAGTTCTGCAAAGTACTGGAATTAGTAGAACCAACTTGGGGTAGCAAAGCTTGGAAGTAGCGTACTGACGCTGCAAATGGAGAATGACGAAAAGATATAACAAAACCTGTCTTATATAGAAAATCCGATTGACTAGCAAGATAAAAGAGGCTTCTACGAAGACCAAACCTCGAGTAGAACAAAGCTGATTGCGAGTGCTTGAGAACAAGAGGAATTGAGGCATTTTCCGCTATTCTTGAGCCCGTCTCTTTGCTGTTGCCTTATAGCCAATTAAGAGCTGATCCCACTGTTAGTGGAAGTGTACAAACCCATTTGTAGGTTTACTAGAGAAGTCCTTGTACTTAAATAAAAGACATTGCCTTAAGAGTAAACAAAGAGCACGAGTGACCCTTTATAAATAATTACCGGTGTAGTTTATGATTTGGGGAGTGTGGGTATTATGCTATTTATTAGGGTGTGCGAGAAGCCATTGGAGGGGGTGTAATAGTGGTTGGTTTCGATAGCAGGTAGCTATAGACGAAGTTTGGCGTCGTAGATCGTTCTATACATGTAACAAACCGGTGTATGTGCTCCTAGCTAAAATAGTGAATTACAGTCTAATTAAACTATTGGAGCTGGAAGAGAGGATGTATGCTTATCAAGCTGACCATATGTAAATCAGGCTTGTAGTTTCTCCAACCCTAAACTCTTTATTTTGTGCACTTCATTTACTAGTTCACTTGCTTGTAGAAGCAGGATTTAACCAAGGAGTTGGTTCTGCAAAATTAGTTTTGTTTACAAATTCAGTGCATACATGCGACCACCCTTGTAGTTTTGTACTACATGTTCTCATCCCAATGAGCAACATGAATCGCAGAAAGATCATCACCCGCATGAATCCGAAAGACATGAGGTTATTTATAAGGACTTCATGGGTAAGAAAAATGGCCTTGCATGTACTTGGAATATCTCATTCAATTCAAAGAGATCCTGTAGCTCGTGAAACTTTCCCAAATGACATTCTTAATTCTATTTTGAAATTTAAATTGTTTATGGAAAGAGAAATTATTTCCTCCGTTTGCCGACTATTGTATTTTTGAAGAATGTGTACAGCGGGAAATTTTAGCATGTTGATGATGATGTTGATGTTGATGTTGATGTTGTCCACAAAATAATTCTGCACAGGGAAATTTTCTTTCAACTGTTAAGTCACATGAGGCCCTTCTTAAGCATGGAACATTTTGATTTTGATGACGGAGCATTTCTAGAAATCATCGATTCTAGAAGGGAGACTTAGTGGGCAATTCATTGATGGCATTAATTATCGACTAGCAACCTAGATGTCAATCGACAAGACAATTATCAATTCTGAGTCTACTTCAATCACTTCACATATGGAGGGTGTCTTTCCTTGAACACCATTAACTCAGTACTATTGGAACAAGACAATTATTGACCGGCAATCTAGATGTCAATTGACAAGACGATTATTGGTTCCGAGTCTACTTCAATCACTTCACATATGGAGGGTGTCTACATTCCTTGAACGCCATTAACTCAATACTATTGGAACAAGCAAATCTTGGATATAATATTTCATGTATGGCATTTCAAAATCCCATGTCAAATAAGAAAGGTATTATTAAATGATTTATAAGTAGAGACTCACCTCTCGAGAGTATTCCTTTTGGAGGGTTGGCCACTTGAATGGACAGGGTCGTCATAAATGGCATTCGAGCAAGACCATTTCAAGTAGAGATGTGCAGTTCTCGGATGGACTAGACCTATACATAATTTGACAAGGTGGGGATTGATCACTAAAATGAGAGAGCTCAACTAAGGTGCATATCTTGGCATGCTTCTAGCATGACAAGAATGGACCGATCCAAGTATAGAGCATGGGGAGTATTACTAGGCGACATATACCAACATTGATCACCACCTTGTATGTTACTTTTGCATCTTTTGAAGGTCTTGAATCCTCAGGAATTGGTTGAGTCATCACGCCATATGCGTAGCCATTCTCATTTTCTAAATTATAGATGATGAAACAAATCAAGCTTTCCCATGGAGATACCAACCTTTTATCATGTGCACACTCTCACGTAGCTCTTGTGAATGTGTTGGTGCCTAAAAATGACACAAACAGGTATTCTTCAGTTGGAACGAGATATTTGATTTGTGAGGGATTGATATATTAAGCAAGATATCAACTTTATAATTTTACGATATTGTGCAAATTATGCTGGTTAGGTTGTGGTTGGCATAGGTTTGGGCAACACCAGGATTAACATGCATCAAAATTGGTATTCGTCAATGTTGGCCCCAAAATTTGACATGTCTAGCATGAATGATTGGCATCGAAGCACAGGACGAAGACTGGTGCATTACAATTAGTTGACATCCACGTGGCACAAGTAGTTGACATACACATGGCGAACGGCTGGCATGAATACTAAACCCGGTATTAGAAATTGATACTAGCCGCGTCCAAGGCATGAGAAACATGTCCAAAGGGCACGTCCAGAACGTGCAGAGCACATCCACAACATTTTTAGAACGTGCAATTGAAATTCTACAAGTTCATGATTATAAGAACAAGTCCAAAACCGATACCAACCTATGGGAACCGTATCTAAAACTTGGGAGTATGTCCACAATCTGGAGAACATGTCCAGAAGTTGGAGAGTAAGTTTTAGAACGTGAAAGTTTCCTAGAGGATCATGATTATAAAAAGAATATCTTTAAGTATGAAGAAGGACACATACTCCACCAAATCGCAAGATTTTATCTATTTTATCTGAGTCGCCTAAGGTTAATTTTTGTTCCTTTCTAATCCGTAAATCTTTTGATCAATCGTACAAAGAACAAATGTTTTTTTTTTTTTATATTTGCCAATAGGAGGTTGGCCTTCAGGGAGAGTATTCCTTGACGGCTAGCATCCATTTGGCAAATTTGGGGGCAATAGAATGATCCAAGTATTTTATTTTCGTTTTCTGGACATTCAAAGCATATAATTAGATTTGCATATAAACACGGTTCACTCGTATCTGACGTCTTATCGTAGGGAGGACCGGAGGGAGAACGTGTCCGGACAGTAGAGACATGTCAACATAAGGTAAATGGCACAGGAAATTGAGCCACAAATTAATTATCCTCATCCATCAAAGGAGAGATCTCAAGTTTAATTTTCCATACTCATCTGTCATTGATTTATGGGCAACCTACTTTTGTTTTCTATAAAATTATCAATTTGAAACGTAGATCTTATCACCCTCTGATACAATTTATGCTTATAGAGCAGTTCGCCAATATTTCACGAAATTCTCCACTACCAGCTATTATTCCACTGAATGGTGAGAGAAAATCAATTATTCTTGAAAAAGGGATTTTTTTTTCTATCCAAGCAAATTGCCTCATGCTAGGGTTTATCAAATGGAGAAATGGATACTAATATTCACTCCACCTAACATGGAGTGATTGATCTAATGGATGGGACGTCGCCCTTTAGAAATATTTAAAAAATTTAGCCATGTTTCACAAAGTATTTTCAACAGTCATATATGTTAATTTCAAACTCCAAAAACATGGAGGATAATCAAAGTACTTTGCTATAGTTCTTTGTACTCTCAACAAATAAATAAATATGCATATAAACGATGTTCATTCGTAGCTAAACTCATTTGACCTCTTATCGTGGATGGAGGTAAGAATTCTCTTCAAACATTTATTGTAGACGAACGCCCGCTCCAACATAGCAAGATTGCCTGCTTTCTCAATGCACTCCATTGTTGCTTTATTTCCAACTTGGAAGGAGGAGGTGAGGGGGTTCGAATCCCACTTTTTTAGGGGGGTTGAAGTGAGGATGATTTAGTCAAAAATGGGTTTCGACTCCCACGCCTTGCAAAAAGGCAAGACAAAAGTCCAAGAGTGAGTGTTAGAGTAGGAATATAGTAAGATCGACCCAAAAAAAAAAAAAAAAAACAAGTCAAAAACTAGCCAAGGAATTAAGTGGAACGAACATGTATTAACTAAGAGACCCAGCCGAAAACATAAAAAATATTAGCAGATGGGAATTTTTTTAAAAAAAAGAAAAATATAGTTTTAGATAAATGTTGTGAATTAAATTCAACCATGTAATCTTTATATATTTTATTTTAAAGTAGATTTTTGGATATTAAATGCGCCAAACGCAATGAAATGAGTATTTCTTTTTCAAATGAAAATAAGAGAGTTTTGCCAAGGAAGCGAAAATTAAAGGAAAAATAGACTCTTGGACATTAAGTACACCAGATTTATTATGTTATTTTTCAATTAAAAATATCACCATTTTGCCAGGTAGAAGGAAAGTTAAAGCAATGTAGACCATTTTTTAACACCAAACGCTCTAAATTTTGAGAACGAGTCATTTCTTTTTTGAAATAAAGTTTGAAGATTTTCAATAAGAAAGTGAAATTAAAGAAAATATTTTCAAATTCAGTGTGCATAAAAACGGCAACACAGGTATTTTTACATATGCAACAAAATTGACTCCGTACAATAGCTACGATGTAGAGATAGATCTTTCCGTATATGTACATATAAATAACAGTAGTAAAGCTACGCGCTACACAATAAAATAAAAAATAGTCATAATCTACTTGGTGAGAAAAAAGAAGAAGGAAAAAAGATGGATGTTACTCTTTGATATCTTTCACTAATTCTACATTGAAGATCTTATCGTCCACGCTACAGACTAGATGGACCTTCTGCAAAGATCAATTATCATCATCATATTTATCAAATTATGTATAGTATCAAACAATACCACAATATATAGATTAATCCAGAAATGAAAATAAACGTAAAATTGAATTTTACGTATCAAATGAAGACTGTTTTGATCATTATAAAGGAAGCTGAAGTGACATGAATATACTCCACGATGTCACGTGATTGCATGCACCAATGTGTATCGTTTGTCGAAGAGTTGGGTTAAACTATTATAGCGACTACGCAACATTGAATAGGAATAAGGTTATAATGTTCTTGTGAGTATTTTCTTTTTCTATAAAGATGCGTTTATTTGGCAAAATATGAATGATTTAAAGAATAATTTTCTAAAAACGATTATTTTTTAAAAACGATCATTTCCATCACTTAAAAAAATAAAAGAAAAATATTTTCATTATCGACAAAAAATTTAGAGATAAATAGTGATCAATAATGAAAAAATTATTGACAATTATTTCAAATAAAATAAGCAATGATTTTTTGGAAATTTTTTTAAAATTATTCTTTTTTTACGAAATAAACGGAGCATAAATTTCAAATTTTCTCTTCAAATATAGCTGTCATCGAGTATGTCCCCCATGTCCCCCCCCCTCTCCTGACAAGAAGCAATACAAGATTCTGAGCTAAAAACACAGGAACCATCTCACAACCTTGTTGACTTTCACATACAGGGTCGGGTTTGAGTTGGGTCATAAATAGTCCGATCCAAATCAACCCATTTAACCCATTTATGACCCATTTATTACAATGCAAATTTTTTTACCCATACTCAACTCAACTTATTATCGACCTATACTTGATCCATTTAACTAAACCTAAAAAACTTATTTGTTATATATATATATTAAAATGGTATTGCTAAAATAGTTTTATACAACACAAATTTAATGGAAATTTTTTATAATTTTTGAAATAATTATTTAAAAATTGAATTTTAATTATTTTTATTTTTTTAAATTAAAATTTAATTAATTTTATTTTTATTTTTTAAGGATATAATTTTCTTTTTCTTTTTTCTTCTTTCTTCTTCTTCTTTGGCTAGCTGCTGGCCACGACGATAGTTAGCAACCAACCATAGGTGAGCCTTGAGCATGAGGCTCGCCGAGATTAGGTGAGGGGCAAGCTCGAGTCTCGCCCGACGCCGGCGAGTTCGAGTCTCGCCAAATCTAGTGAGGCTCGAGCCTCACCGGACATTGGCGAGGCCTTCGCCTTGCCCAATCTGGCGAGCTCATGCTCTCCCGATGTCGTTGAGCTTGAGGCTCAATTGGCTAGTTGCTAGCCATTGTCTTGGCCACCGAAGGAGGAAGAAGAAAGAAAAAAAAGAAAAATAAAATAAAATAAAAAATAATTATAATTTTGATTTTTATAAAAAAAAATTGTAGAGTTAAAGAGGGAAGAGAGAGATTGTGAAGTTTTGGTTGAAAATGGGTTCTAAATTCAACCCATTTAAGACCCACTTAAGACCCATCTATCTTAAATTATTTAATTGTTAAACCCATATAACTAGTTTCTTCAAAAAATAAGTGACCCATTTATGATTTAAATGGATCATATATGGGTCTAAGACCCATATTGCCATCTCTATTGTTTTAAGAAAAGGAGGAGGAAGCTTCTTCAAGATTCTATTAAACCCGGGAGTAGTCCGGCAAACTGAAGTCCTTGTCTGGAATGACCAAAGCCTCCAGCAGTTTAGCTCTCTCCTTTTTGTAATCAAACATGACCTACAATCCAATAATTTAAAAAAAAAAAAAAACTCATACTTATCCAAAATTTTAAAAATAAAAATAAAAATAAAATGTCGCTTTCATCATGATTTTTTAAAGATACGTACCTTATCCCACTTCAACAATTTTCTTCAAGTGAAATTTTAAGTTATCATAACCTAAATAGTTCTTGTTTAGAGTGTAGACCTAAGGATTATTTGTTTTGGCTATTTAAGTAAACAGATACTTCTTTTGACTTTTTCGAAAGGCATTACTTGAACTTTAAGAAATCATAAAAAGAAAAATTGTAATAGGATTGCTACTTCCGAAGACTTTTTAAAGCATTTGGACAGGTAAAAATTTAGTAGGAAGGTCAATAAAAGAATATGCACGGAGCGCCTCAAAACGGCCTTATTATTTTCTCCGTTAATTATAGAGTAGTAATTATGTTACTTCAATGTGCAGTCGTTCTTAGGATTTTGTTATTTTTGTGTTATTTCTTTATGTTACTCGAAAATGTTTTAATTCCAAGGATCAGGATTGAGACTCTATTTATTTTTTTCATTCCATTAGAAAAATCCTTTTTTTGTGTCTTTTCAAACTTATAAAAAATTGAGAGATTTCTCTCTATGTGCTTTATGCGTATGCGAGTTCACTCATGTCTATATGTTTTCTTTTTGTTAAATTCTAAATGTCCATATTTCGAGCAAAAAAATTCTGTAAATATCAATATTTCAAGCATTATGAGTCTAATATGGAAAAAATAAGTAAAATTGTAAAAATATATAAAAAAGGAGGAAAGAGTTGAAAGAAATGAAAGCAGTCGTGATGCTGCTAATCTGTCCAAAGATGCTGTCAAAGGTGACAACTAGGCGGCGGTGAGCGTGACAACGGTGGATTGACAAGGATTAGGTAGAAGAGAGGAGGGTAATTATAGTTAGGCGAGTTTGAGGAGTAGTCAGAGATGGATGGATACGTCATTTTCTTATTAGATGGCCAAAGGGACCATCGTCTGATCGCTCATATTCTATCCATGCTCCATAGAGTACAACGTGAGGACTTGCTTGAGAACTTACCCTTCATATTAATTATATACGTCAAAATCCTTTATTAGGTTTTCTTACCAAGATTATGCTGGAGTAGTTGTTGGTAAATGTGCACATCCAACTGTTAGGGAAATCCCTTATGATGTTTTGAAGATAACAAAATAAATCAAAGGTTACTAATATGTTTGATGATTGAGTAATAGACCATGCAGATAATAGAACATGTAAATGATATTATCAAAGTCTGAAAATAGCCAGAAGACTGAACGTAATATATGTCCAAAGTATATTATGAAGATTTCTAGACTTTTGTGTCAAAGTCTGAAGACTGTCAGACTCAAGACTCAAAGTCTGAAGATTGCTAGACTCAAGACTCAAAGTCTGAAGACTGCCAGACTTTAATGTCAAAGTCTGTTCTACATCAGAAGTCTGCTTATTCTGACAAATTCCAGTCTGAACGTGAATGCTGAACCAGAAGACAGACTCTATGCTGAAGCTGAACCAAAAGACAGACTCTATGCTGAAGCCGAACTGGGTACAGACCTTAAAGCTAAATCTTTTCAGAAGCAGAATATGTTCAGACTCAGATTGCAAAGTCTATTGCACTCAGATTCAGATTGTAAAGTCTATTGCTCTCAGACTTTACATCTAGATTCGATGAATCGTAATTCAAGCCCAATCATATAACGGCTAGTGATCTGGTTTGGATTCCACATCAAGATCGATTTGATTGATTCAATCTAATTGATTGACGATTGGATCTTGAAGACAAGAACTTTCTATACGAAGAAGCTTTACTTATGGAAACCAAGATTTCGTTTGTATGGGCGATCGGAATCAATTTGGGATTCTACCTTTGTCACTCAACGGCTACCAAATCTTCTAGATATAAAGCTATCCAATGGGTATATTGGAAGACGATTCTCTAGGATACTGTCCAACGGGTAGTTTGGAAGTGGAGGAGTATTTAAGGAGATCATGGACCGATGAGCAAGTAAGAGACGGAGCGTAGAATTTATAATTCCAAAGTCTGAGCGATTTTCGATCATATACTTGTCTCTTGAGAGCTTAAACGTTTGTGATCATGAGAGAAATACCAAAAGAGTGACTTAGTGAGATAGTGTGATCTACTACTAAGTGCTTGCACTCGAAGTTGTAATCTCTTGTTGATTGCATAGTGGAATCCAGCCAAGAAGGCTGTTAGCATGGGAGAGTGGACGTAGGCTTGGATTAAGCCGAACCACTATAAATCTTGTGTTCTTATTCTCTTCCCTAACTCATTTATTTTACTTGAAGTTTATTTTATTCTGCATATATTTGCCAAGGTTTATTTTATACACCTATTCACCCCCTCTAGGTGTTCATACTAGCACTCTCACCAACAAATTGACACCTCTCGTACTAATCAAAGTTTAGTGGCGCAACAAAGCCATCGATAAATTAGGATTCGAAGGATCTACAAACTAGTACTCATGTGCACATGCTTACGAGCATAACCGTGGATAGAGGTCTCCTTTGTTTTTGTGAATATGATGATAGCTATATAAAATACTGAAAAGATCAAATAAATTTTTCTTTAACCCTATAAGGTACTGCTGGAAAACCCGAAAATAACCTTAGACCATAAAAGAATTTAAAAAATTAGGAAAAACCTAAGTTAACAAGGAAAATAGACAACCCAACCGTGGGCAGCTGCGCTGGATTAGAGTCTTTCCTTTATTGCCGAGATCGAGGGTTAAAAACTCACAGTTGGTGAAGCATTGTAAGTGTGGGGGTTATGGTGTTGGGGTCTTGTGCTAATTTTCCCCGAGATATAGGAGTCAAGCCTGACAGCGCCACCAGGCGTGGCATAAACATAAAATATAAAGATGCCCCGAAACACAATTAAACGACATATTTTGAGGCCCAGATGATTGTAAACTAGCTTTTCGAATTGACCCAATAAATCTTGTTGGATAAAAATTATGACCGTCAATATTTGATTTTTTGTCATTTGACTTTTTTGTCACTCGTGACTTTTTCAGGTTTACTTAATTAGGTTTCTTTTTTTCTTACGTTTCATATTAGTTCTATGAATATTTTCATAAAATCTTAATAATTTTTAGTTTTTGGTATTACTGTTGTTATTAACTTATTATTTTTATATTAACACTTTAGTTAATTTGTTTGCTTTAAAATTTCCTTTATTATTTGTTTTACTCCTACGGAAATAAAGGGTAAAAGAAAGATGTCTATTTAAAAAAAAAAAAACAAAGATGAAAATACATACTTTTTGTCATGCCCCAATCCTCGGGCACGCACCCACCCTCACTGGTCAATATAAAAGCGCCGTTCTAAGACACATCGCCAACCCTTTCATTTTAATACGCATACAGAAGTAGATATAAAATCCACAGACAATAAAATAATGGGATAGCAAAGTAGGACTAAAAACTCGAACCTGAAAAACCAACACATTTATACACATATATAACCACTCAGTCATATATATACATATACAAGCCACACTAGAAAATCGGTTTCTACTCAAACGGGTTCGACAGCAACAAGTCATTAAACAGGAGTGGAGTCTCAATTCTCATTAGGATCATACTCTGGATCATCTTTGGGATCCTCCTCCGACTCTTTTTCAGGTTCTTCCTTAGGGTTCTCTTCGGGCTCCTCCTTCGGGTTCTTCTCTGGGTACTCCTCCTCAACAACCTCACCTTCCTCCATACTCCAAATGGAGTCTATTGCTGACGGCTCTAGAGAGTCGGGATCATCACCCAACTTGGGGTCTTTTGCATTGGTCACTGCTCCATCCTTGGGATTTACCGCCCCTTCCCCAAATGCTACCTCTAAGACGAACAGAGGTGATATAGCTAGTATAACCACCTAAAGGGGGGTGAATAAGTGCACAAACAATTTATCGAGATACGGAAGCGATTCTAGGCAACCAATAGAAAGGAAGTTCTCTATTGATTAACAAAATGAAGTACGATCAAAGTAAAGAGAGTAAGGAAGAGAAAATTGAACATAAGGTTTATAGTGGTTCGGCTTATTTCAAGCCTACGTCCACTCTTCCGCACTTACAGCCCACCGGCTGGATTTCATTATGAACAAAAGAGAAGTTACAGCACAGCTTTTCCTTGATTCCACGGTATAGATGTTCTACCACACCTTCTCAAGGTTTCTTACAAATATAGACTCTCTTTTGTATACAAGGATTCACTCAAAGGAATTGTCTAAACAACAGGAAGTTTCAGACTTTGGAATTCTTCTATCGCGCATACCTCGAATAACTTAGAACATCTTCCTTATATACTCCTTTACGCCATCATACCCGTTGGCACTTACCAAAGGAATCCCTTCAATCTACCCATTGGACGGAATCAATTAAGAAGATTATTCGAGCTATAAAAGGAACGTGTCAATAGCCTATCAATCCTGTTCGTCCATACAATCAAGATCTCGGTTTCCATAAGTAGAACATCCCAAGAATATTTAGGCAATCATCGGATCCTTAATCTTCGAGTCAATCTCGATCAATCAAAGAATTCTGTTATGTCTTTTCTAGCCAAGAGATCTTCTCCAGTTGATAAGGTCATATCCTTAATGAAACATCCAGTTCTGGATAACCTTTCTTCAACGGATTCGAGACTGTCAATGAGGATAGATTTTGAGCCTTGAGTCTGGCTGTCCCAAGGTCTTCAGACTTTAAATAGTAGAGTCTGCAAACCTTCAGACTAGACTGATGGAAACGTTTTGTCAGCTTCAAAATACTTCAAGAAGATTTCTCCAACAATCTCCCCTTTTTGATGGTGACAAAACTTTCCGCTGATTTGGACAATTTTGACTCGTAAAACATTTCTCAAACACATATGCATATCTTATAGAGATAAATGGCTAAATGAATAACACTAGAATCTGCAACCACATAAAATAGGTTAGTCTAGTATGCGATAAAGCCATCCATTAGATATCAATGGAAACAGTCAAGTTCAAGTCAAGTTCAGTTCACATCCAGACACAAAAAATAAAGTCAAACAGAGTTAAACATCAAAACAATCCAACAATCCACACGATTAAAAGTCAAAGTTCAAATCTTGCATCTCTCCCCCTTTTTGTCAGCATTAAAAATGTTGAGATGAAAATGGAATAAAGTCAATATTGCTTGGGAATGCAGACAAGTTGGAAATCTCCTATAGACTGAACGATGCCTTCCAACCTTTTCAAGTCTTCTTTTAGTTGTGCAATCTCCTCACCCTTGGCATTGGCCTGAATCTAAACAGAGAGGGTATGGATTTGATCATTCAATGAACATGAAGAAACTTGACCCGCATTTTACAAGTTTTGAACCTCACATCCCATAGCATAAATTTGACCGCACATCTCCAAGAGAATATCCATAATTCTCCGAAAATCTGCTGAGCTGTCGGTCTGCGTACTGGCTTCAGCATAATCTGCAGATGATGGCATATCAGAATAATTACGTAGATTTGGCGATGAAGCGTCATGATCTTCTTCAGGAAAATGAGAGGCATGAATATCTTCTGGGTCGGTTGGAGAACGACTGACTCCCTCACTGGTAGCAGCTAACATCCCTCTTTTCTCATTATCTCCCCCTGTTTTTATGCCTTCAGGTGGAGAAGAGTGTTTTTCAGGCTCTCTTTCCTCTTGATTCATTCTCTCTTCTTCTTCTTCTTCTGCTTCTTTTTCGCCAAGTGCTCTTTCTTCTTCTTCTTTTTCATCCCTTGCCTTCTAGCATCCTTTTCTTTTGCTTCTCTCTCTCCTACTTCCTTCTCCTCTCTTTCTTTCTCTTCTCTTTCTTTCTCTTCTCTTTCTCGAGTACTTTGTTCTGGAGCAGAACGGCTCAGATGTTTCAATGCCATTGCAGAGATGGTGATGTCTTCCTCATCATCTTCATCTTCAACGATGAGAGCTCTCCTTTTCTTGGATGGAGCAACCGGGCTCATTTCCTTTTCTTTTTGATGCAGAGGAGATTTGATGAGATTTTACAGGAGTCTTCTCCTTAAATTTCTCCAATGCCTTGCTTAGCTCCTTCAGACGCATCTTAGTCACCATTTTTAGTCTTACCACCATATGGTCACACGATCGAGCACAAATGATTTGTGGAGGCTGAATGTTCAGATGTCTGAATAACTTTGTCACAAGACTTGGGTAAGGAAGTTGACCTTTGTCTTTCACCACTGCTTTATACATGTGGAACATAACAGTGTAAAGAAGAGAAAACTTTTTCCTAGTGAGAATGGCATACATCAGCTTTGCCTCTGAACTTGAAACATTAGTTTTAGAAGTTGATTTCGGTCTGAGGCAATTGATCACAATCTTGTGAATCAGAATGTTGAACACACTCATCTTTAGGTAAGAAATCTTTTCCTTTGTTCTCCTGTCTTTAACAAGTTTTAGTGTAACACGAGCAATAGAAACTTTGATCGATTGATATCTTCCTCTCTCAACTCCTAACACATCTGCCAACATATCCATATCCACAACAAAGTCTTGATCTTTGACGCTAAAAGAGAATCTATTCGCATCCAGGAAACTAAGATTCGAATAGAAATATGTGGTTAATTCAGCGTAAGCTTTTGTGGTGTCAGAACAGAACTGCTCAAGTTGAAGATAACCGAACTTTTCCCTCAAGTTCACATTTACAGCATCCAGAAAATCAAAATCCACACTCCTAGGGTTTATCACCCCACGCTTCAGCAATTTTGAGTACAGATCCTTTTGTTCCTTCGATTTGAACAAGTCTCCCATTTTTCCTCGATTTTCAACCGTAACACCCATTCTTGGTTGAAATTGGCTGTACAATTTGTCATTATCATTCCCATTCTATAGGATTAACTCCCCAATCATAAGGATCACTTGGGATATTCGCAAGGGTTTCTTCAGCCACCCCTCTACGAGCAATTTTCAAATTTTCTATTTTTCGCAAAAAGATATATTCATTTCCATACCCTTTGTCTTTAAGAAAATCATCGACATACTTCAAAGGAGTATGAGTCCATTTTAAAGCACAATACAGCTTATAAATAAAAGCGGGCTTTTGAACTCTTACAGGATCTGCATCCTCGATGATTTCTTCCTCTTGTTGATGATCAACGCCTTGAGGGCTAGACGGAGGAGAGTGACGCTGCTGAGAATGTTATGAGCTCTGCTGCTGATCTGGAGACACTTCTTCTTCGGTGAGATCGAAGTGCGTAGGCCCCTCACTCATTCGCCGTGGTCCCCGCTTGCGATTCTCGAAGACTTTCTTGAAGACGAAATCTTTCTCAATTTTTGAAAGATTCCTTGCTTGATTTTCCCAAGAAAGATGACTACTTTTTCGAAGATTAAACAAGGGAAGAAAACGGGAATGAAAGATCGATGATTTCTAGGGTTTTTGAGAGTAAAGTGAAGGGAAATCAACAGTGCATGATCGGTTAAAAAGAGAGGAATATGAACCGTCACAAAGGAAAATAAAAAGTTGCCTTTTCAAAATAACTGTTATTTTTCCGCGAAAATAGTCATTTCAAAAAATAACTTCTTTTTCGAAAAGGAAACGATGTAACAATTACGTCGATTAAATATAGCAATAATTAACCACAATTTGATGATCGTACCTTTTCAAGATAAGATTCGAGAGAGAATAACTTACAGTCAATGTCTTGTATGTCTGAGTCTGAGAGTCTCTAGACTTTGATTTTCTCATACCTCAAAATGTTGAGTCTGGAATGGATGGTTTCAAATTGATTTTTCTTCAAAGGTTTTGTGAATATATCCACCAGTTGGTTCTTTGAATCAACATATTGAATCGAAACTTCTCCATTTTGAACATGATCTCTAATGAAGTGATGTCGAATCTCTATATGCTTTGCTCTTGAGTGAAGAATTGGATTTTTAGTGAGATTGATGTTGTTGCAATTAATCTCCGTGCATGAGTCTTCAATTCCAAAGTCTCTTAACTGTTATTTTATTTAGAGAATTCGTGAACAACAACTTCCAAGAGCTACATACTTTGCTTCTGTTGTAAAGAGAGCTACTATACTCTGCTTTCTTGAAAACCAAGATACTGTCCTACCTCCAAGTAGTTGACAGGTACCCGATGTGCTCTTTCTATCAACTCTGCAACCGGCTAGATCTGTGTCTGAGTATCCAAGAAGAGTAAAGTCTCATCTTTTAGGATACCATAGGCCGATGCTTGAAGTTGAAGCAATGTATTTAATAAATACGCTTGGTAGCATTTAAATGAGATTCTTTAGGATTTGTTTGAAATCTGGCACAAATGCAAACACTAAACAAAATATTAGGTCTAGAAGTAGTAAGATAAAGAAGTGAGCCAATGATACTCCTGTATAGCGTTTGGTCGACTTTCTTTCATTCTTCATCTTTGTCTATCTTTAAGGAACTTGACATTGGTATTTCAGCCTTCTTGCAATTGCTTAGACTAAAATTTTTGACGAGATCATTAGCATATTTTTCTTGATGAATAAAAGTTCATTCTTTCAATTATTTCACTTGAAGCCGAGAAAGAAGGTTAACTCACCCATCATGCTCATTTCAAATTCATCCTGCATAGTCTTAGAGAATTTCTTGCACAGACTTTCATTAGGAGATTCGAATATAATATCATCGACATATATTTGAATTAGCACAAAAGTTTTGCTTTCTCTTTTAATAAATAAAGTAGTATCTACTTTACCTTTCACAAAACCGTTTTGGATTAAAAACTTACTCAGCTTGTCGTACCAAGCTCGAGGTGCTTGTTTTAAGCCATGTAAGGCCTTTTTGAGTTTGAATACTGAGTTTGGTTTCCTTGGGTCTTCAAACCCATGTGGTTGTTCCACATAAACTTCCTCATGGATGAATCCATTTAGAAAGGCACTTTTGACATCCATTTGAAATAACCTGAAATTTTTTTTGACAAGCAAATGCAAGTAATAAACGAATTGCTTTTAACCTTGCTACTAGTGCGTATGTCTCATCATAGTCTATCCCTTCTTCTTGCGTGTATCCTTTGGCCACGAGTCTTGCTTTGTTTCCTACGACCTTTCCTTTCTCGTCCATCTTGTTTCTGAAAGCTCATTTAGCTCCAATAACTGATTTACCTTTCGGTTTTGGAATCAATTCACAGACATCATTGATACTGAATTGCCTAAGCTCTTCTTACATGGCTTCAATTCAGCTTTCATCAGATAAAGCTTAATCTATGCTTTTGAGTTCTATTTCAGAAATAAGAGCCACAGCACTAGACTCTTCGCGCCTTTTGGATCTAGTGCGAATTCCTTCATTAATGTCGCCAATGATAAGATCTTTAGGATGATTGGACTTATGCTTCCAGGTTTTGGTTAATTTGTCAGAATGATGATCACTTCCTTCACTTGAATCTTCAACAATTACTTGCTGCTGGTCTTTCAAAGTTTGAGCTATTTCTTTAGACTTTGTAGAGTCTGGAGCAGGTTCTGGATCTTCAAGATGAGTCTGAATAGATTCATTTTGAATCGAATCCTAGAATTTGACATTCATTGATTCTTCAACAGTTTGAGTCTTTTTGTTGTAGACTCTGTACGCTTTGCTTGTGATTGAATATCCAAGGAAGATATCTTCATCTGATTTTTCTTCAAACTTACCAACTTGATCATTTGCATTTTTTAGTATAAAACATTTGCATCCAAACAAATGAAAATATGAAACAATAGGCTTTTTTTCTTTGAATAATTCATAGGGGGTTTTTTCTAGAATAAGCTTTAGAAAAACTCTGTTGATAATATAACATGCTGTAAAAACTGTTTCAGCCCAAAAACGTGAGGAGATGTTACTTTCAATTAGAAGAGTTCTAGCCATTTCTTGAAGTGATCTATTCTTTCTTTCCACAACTCCATTTTGTTCTCGAGTATATGGAGAGGAGAACAAATACTGAAAACCAGATTCATCACAAAACCTTGTAAAATCTTGATTTTCAAATTCACCTCCATGATTTGTTTTTATACTTGAAATAACATATCATTTTTCGTTTTGGACCTTTTTAGCAAATTTTTCAAAGTAAGAGAAAGTTTCAGACTTACTTGCTAGGAAATACACCCAAGTGAATCGTGGGTAGTCATCCACGATTACTAGGTAATATTTCTTACCTCCAATGCTCTGTATTCTGGTTGATCCAAAGAGATCCATATGCAGAAGCTGCAGTGCACGGTTAGTGGAAACTTGATTTATTGGTTTAAAGAAATTTCTTACCTGTTTTCCCAATATACATGGTGTACATAGGTCAGACTTTTGATATGATAAATTTGGTAAACCACGAACAAGATTCTTTATTGAAATTTTGGCTATCTGCTTCATATTGATGTGCCCAAGCTTTCTGTGCCATAAACTTGCTTCGTCTTAAATTGAAATTAAACATTGCGATTCATCTGGTTTCACATCCAAGAGATAGATATTTCCATGTCTTTGTCCCATAAATGACTGAGTAGAGTCTTTACTAGTTCCTGAACATATACTCTCTTGAAAGTAGATTTTGAAACCGGTATCACATAGCCGACCTTTGGACGAGCGGATTGTAGTTGAGTCCTTCAACTAAAGAAACATTGCTTATTGTAAGGTTTCCAATCTTCACAGTTCCAAATCCCACAATTTTTCCTTTGCTGTTTCCTCCAAATGAGACTTTTCCTCCATTCACTTGAACAAGCTTTATGAAGCAATTTGAATCTCCTGTCATGTGTCTCGAGCATCCACTATCCAAGTACCATTTCACATTTTTCTTGATAGTGACCTGCATTTAAAAAGAGACTCAAGCTTTCTTTGGTACCCATATTTTCTTGGGTCCTTTTGAGTTAGTTTGATATGCAGTTTTTGCCCAAACTTTATTGACAGGTCTCTAAACTATAGGACATTCTTTCTCAAAATGATCTGCACTATTGCATTTTAAACATTTAAGAGTACTGCGACCTATTGATTTTATAAAGGTCTTTTCAAAATGATTTTTGTAAGCATTTTTTGTGGGTTTATGTGATTCTTTCTTTCACTTTAGGAAAATCGATTAAAGGAATGGTTTCAGCAGTTATTCCCAAACCAGATTTATTGAAATAAGGTCTTTGAACAGAAAGTATTTTTTCTAGTTTCTTAGATCTTATCGAAAATCTTTTGGAAATATTTGAGATATCATTTTTCAAGAATGCATTTTCTTTTGAAAGATTATCTTCACTTTTTCCAAGAGAAGAAACATTCACATCTAAACATTTCACATTTTCTTTCAAAATATTTTCTTGTTGTTTTAAGGCAGAATTTTCCTTTTTGAGTTCAGAAATCCTTTTAAGAGAAGTCTTATGACTAAAACACAACTCATCAATGTATTTAGAAACTTTAATAGAGATTTTGAAGTTACTTACCTCAAATTCGTGTCGAATCTCGAGTGCATCTTGGAGTTTGAATCGAATCCGATTGTGCCATCGAGACATATATTGGCATAATCATCATCACTTTCTTCACATTCTATATCACTCTAGGTTTTCGCTTTAAGAGCCTTTGATACTTTTGGCTTTTCCTTTCTTCTTCCTAGAAGAGGACAGTTGGGTCTGATGTGCCCCTTTTTCTTACATTCAAAGCAGACTACATCTTTATTTGATTCATCATCTTCAACAGACTTAGTCTGTTGCTTTTAAAAACTTTGTTTCCTTGGATTGAATCTTCTTCCTTTTTCTGTTCAGCATTCTAAATTTTCTTATCATAAGAACAAGCTCCTCATTGTCCATATCGTCTTCAAAATCTATAGCATCAGAGTCATCATTGGATTTTAATGCAATGGATTTCTTACCTTTAGGGTCTTCGTCTTCATTGATTCGTTCCAATTCATCAACAGATAGTGGCATGATTCTTGGGTCTCTCTGATTGAGGTCTTTATGTGATTCAAATCCTTGGAGAGTCACGCAGTAGCTTGTTTACCTTTATGGGATCATAAATTGGTTGACCTTGATTTTCAAGACCATTCACGATATCTGTAAAATGACTAAACATATCAATTATAGATTCTCCCAATTTCATTATGAAGGCTTCGTATTGACTGAGGACAATGTTGATTCTGGTTTCTTTCACTCGTTCGGTTCCTTCGTAAGTAATGTGTAATCTATCCAAGACTTCTTTGGTTGTATCACAAGAAGATATTCTGTTATATTCAATAGGTGATAAAGCACAATATAAAGAATATATTGCTTTTGCATCAAGAGCTTGTCTCTTGATTATCTCTTCCTGAGTCATTTCGCTAGACTCAACAGTTTCTTTTCCTCTTTCTGAGACAGGTGCAGCTTTAGAAATGATTCCTTTTTCTACAACGTCTCATTCTAGAGGATCTTTTGATCTTAGGATGCCTTCATCTTGTTTTTCCATATGTTGTAGTCCTTTCCATCAAAGTAAGGCGGTCTGGTATTGCTTTGCCCTTCTACCAGCCTTGGAGCCAATATACTAGCCATGGATCTTTAACTCTAAAGTAAAACACTTCAAACAAAGTGAGTACACGAGCTCTGATACCAATTGATATAGCTAGTATAACCACCTAGAGGGAGGTGAATAGGTGCACAAATAATTTATTGAGATACGGAAGCGATTCTAGGCAACCGATAGAAAGGAAGTTCTCTATTGATTAACAAAATGAAGTACGATCAAAGTAAAGAGAGTAAGGAAGAGAAAATTGAACATAAGGTTTATAGTGGTTCGGCTTATTTCAAGCCTACGTCCACTTTTCCGCACTGATAGCCCACAGGCTGGATTTCACTATGAACAAAAGAGAAGTTACAGCATAGCTTTTCCTTGATTCTACAGTGTAGATGTTCTACCACACCTCCTCAAGGTTTCTCACAAATATAGACTCTCTTTTGTATACAAGGATTCGCTCAAAGGAATTGTCTAAACAACAGGAAGCTTTAGATTTTGGAATTCTTCTATCGCGCACACCTCGAATAACTTAGAACGTCTTCCTTATATATTCCTTTACGCCATCATACCCGTTGGCACTTACCAAAGGAATTCCTTCAATCTACCCGTTAGACGGAATCAATTAAGAAGATTATTCGAGCTATAAAAGGAACGTGTCGATAGCCCATCAATCATGTTTGCCCATACAATCAGGATCTCGGTTTCCATAAGTAGAACTTTCCAAGAATATTTAGGCAATCATCAGATCCTTAATCTTCGAGTCAATCTCGATCAATCAAAGAATTCCATTATGTCTTTTCCAGCCAAGAGATCTTCTCCAGTCGATAAGGTCATATCCTTAATGAAACATCTAGTTCTAGATAATCTTTCTTCAACGGATTCGAGACTGTCAATGAGGATAGACTTTGAGTCTTGAGTCTGGCTGTTCCGAGGTCTTCAGACTTTAAATAGCAGGGTTTGCAAACCTTCAGACAAACCTTCAAACTAGACTGATGGAAACGTTTTGTCAGTTTCAAAACACTTCAAGAAGATTTCTCCAATAAGAGGCACATCACCCTCCGGTATGAGACTCTCTCTTCGTCCATCGTGGTAGTGACGATACCATGACCTATATTCATGGGGGCACCAGGCCGTCTCTACCTACATCGACCCAGATGGTGGATTTCACCAAAACATACTTTAGACCTTCCAGGTGGGGGTGTATAGGGAAGTGATACGCTATCTTGATAACCTCTTCGGGAATACCAAGATACATGGGAGGATGTGGAGGTGGAAGTGTTGCCATCTAGGGACTTGAAATGTTGTCCTACAACTAGGATGAGATTACATCTCAACAAGTTCTATCCCCCAAGACTCGATTAGGAAGCTACTATATCTTAGGGTTGCCTAAGTACAACACAAGTCAGATGACTTACCTTGGCCTCAACCCTTTCTGCAAGTCAGTTCAATTCATAATTATTGACATACATAAAACCCAATCAAATCAGATCGAATCATCGATCAATTGACTTAATCGATTACATGTCAATCAGATCATTTTCTGATCATTCTAATCCATACTATGCAATTTCCAAGATGATATATATCTAGTTATCGAGCCACGTGCATTCTCAAAGGTGACGAACTTAGTCACTGATCCACATGCAATTTTCGAGATGACATACTTAATCACCGCACCCCGTGCATTCTCTATGGCGACGTACTTAATAATCGAGCCACGTGCATTCTCTAAGATGATATACCAAATTACCGAGTCACGTGCATTCTCTAAGGTGACGTACTAATCACTGAGCCACATGCCTACTCATAGGTGATGTATATAATCAACGAGTCATGTGCATTCTCTAGGATGACACCCTTGGTCTCCGAGCCATGTAATACAACTTTCTTTTTCACCATTTTATATAGCCCACTAAAACATTGATGGCGCTATAGACTGAAGCTCAATTATTTCTCAATCAATTGTTGAAATTAAATAATTTATGAATAAAATTCTAAAATCATATTTAAATCAATTTAGCACAATTTAGTGCTCAAATAATAAATATATTGCACCACAATAATCAGCATAAAATTTTGGTTGTCGGTTATCCCAGCCTAATTTTCGAAAAATAAATAAATAAATAAATAAATAATTACAAAAATTATTAAATAAATGCAATAAATCCAATTTAGGCCTGTAATGCCTAATTTGACGCCAAAACGGACTTAGAAAATTTCTGAGATTCATTCAATAAATACTAGGACCTATTTCTTTGCTAACTACGCCAACCATTTGCCTAACATGCATTGATAAACTCTAATTTAATTACTCTAATATAATCTATCCACCTAATTGCACTTAATTAAATCTAATCAACCCCTAAGCATCATTAGCATACCAAGCAATTTTTATTGAGCAAAACTCACTTGATTAACGAGCGGGTCAGATCAAACTGATGGGAACGTCGAGGGGCTCGACTTTCCTCAAAGTGGGCCAAGCAACCAAGGCTTAGGACCACCTAGAAACGGGCCTCACAACACCTCAAAAACCCACCAAGTTTCTATTCTGTTCTTGCTGAAACAGAAGGGAAACAAGCTCAGTTAGCACGGAATTGACCGAGAAAGGGTAAAAAGGCCAAACCAGGCCTTGGCGGGGGTTTATCGGTAGAGGAACGATGAAGCACAGCTCCAACTGAGCTCAACCAAGGGTTGGGACGCAAGGGCAAAGGTGGTTGGATGGCGTGAGGCGTGGCAAGGGGCGACGGGCGTGGACGACACTCACGTGGGCGGAGATGGCGACGACATGTGGCAACAATGGCTCTAGGTGGTCCAGCGGCTTGCTCGCTATCTTCCTTGGCTGGTGGTGGTTGCAAATGGAGAGGAGGGGGAGCAAGAAAGGTGGCTGGCTGGTTTGGAGAGGAAGGGAGAGGGAGATGGGTCCCCTAGGCCAATTTTTCCAAGTCTTTATCTCCCTTTGACTCACCTAGGCCAAGCATTGCTCCTTGGCTGTCCTTAGGCCATCCATGCACTCCTAATGACTCTTGAAATGGTCCATTTTGGTTAGGCCATGGGGGCATACGAATTTGCAAGCAAATGGCTTCAATTGGACTTAGTTTCTTGTTCAATTTCATCCAGTTTAGCCTCAACAAATCCCGTTGTCGAGTCCTTGATCCAATCAATATTTTTCCTCGCTAACAGATCCATCTTGCATCCCAATTTTTTGATTAAAAATGGTTCCGCCCTTTTTCTGAACAAAAACAGCCATAGGGCAACGTTTTCCCAAAAAGCCCCGAGTTGCAGAAAAATCTTCTAAGACTGAGTCGATATTCCTAGAATTTATTGTGACATGACAGAATCTTCAATTTTTTAAATCGGATTCAATTTCGCAATCAATTTCACTCAGGCGCGTTTTTAGCGTGACTTAGACTACCGAGTAGTTTTTATAAAATTTTAATGCAAATGACCCGTGGTCGATTTTCTTCGAGCCACAATGAATTCACTCGACACATTGGCGACTCTTGGTTATCGTGGAAATCTCGAGAATTCAAATATGGACGCAGGGCACCAAAACAACAGAAGAATTAGTCTAAGGTCAGTTGACGAGAACTTTCCAATTTAGTGGTGTCACCCATGATTAACTACACATCTCAGTCGAATCAACCTATTTCTGATCTCAAATCGATTTTTTACTGTATCGTAATAGCCTCTAAAGATGAGCACGGTCGAGAAACCGATTCCTGGTGGAATTCTCAGATTTATCGTATTAAAATTCCTTAATAGTATCCCTGAATAGTCTAGTTATCTCGAGAGTGATCAACTCTAAGAATAGCCCTATAGGCACGTCGATGAAATGCTTGATTTATTTAATAGAAAACATGATTGAAAAATCTGGAATGTCACACTTCCCTTTAAAGTCATGACTAATGGAAAATATAACGAAAGGTTAACAACTAGAATAAAATAAAACTTGATGAGGTAATGAGTAAGAATTGAAGGTTCATGAGTAAATATATTATGTTGTAACGTTTGGGTAAGTTCTGTGTAATTTTCCCCCAAAACTTTTATTAAGTATCCACCTCCTCTTTATCTTGAGCAATGCTAGATATAAATCTCATAATGAAACTTGGTCAGATTAGATGTCTACACAAGCTAAAGGAGACTATATGTATAGGAGGATTGGCTTCCAATAGTAACTTGGGTAGATTGGTATGAAAGCGAGAATATTCAATTGAGTGCGTGGTACGAACCAATGAGTTTCTAGGTGTTCGTGTGCCTGAGTTACTTAGAAAAGTCTATGGAGCTCGTACCTCTAAACCGTCCTTGAAAACACGAGCAGGGATTCTGGGCAACTTGTGACTCCCAGTTTCAAACAATTTCTTCACCCCATCTACAGAAATAAGCAACAAAAGCTCTGACCAACTCGGAAAGCCCAGTCTCTGCAAGCACTCCCTACTTATCGACTCAGTCAGTGCCGGTATGGAGCACGTGGCCACCACCGACTCCACCAACTCGGGCCGCAACTTGGCCAACTTGAAGGCGACCTTCCCGCCGTAGCTGAACCCCACCAGAGTGCACCGCTGCAACCCAAGCGCCGCCAGCCCCTTCGCCACACATTCTGCCTGGAATTACACCATCCGGCAGCTGTCGCCAGTGGCAGAGCCACCAAAGAAGAGGAGGTCCGGCACGTAGATGGCGTTCTTCCTCGAAAGCGCAAGGACCTGGAATTGCCATGTGATCATGCCATCACCGACAAAGCCGTGAAGGAAGACGACCGCATTCTTGTTTTTGTTTGGAATTCAGGTTGGAGTCTAGAAGTTCATGATGGTACCGGGTTCGACCTCGATTTTTCGAGGTCTCATGCCGGCGAGCTTCATTGCCTTTTGCAACAAGGGCTGGTAGAGCTTGATTGTGTTCACCACTCACTCTCTCTCTCTCTCTCTCTCTCTCTCTCTCTCTCTCTCTCTCTCTCAATATTTGTTTTTGTGCGCTCGGCTTATAGCGGTGGGGGTCAAAGTTGCGGGCATGCTAAAAACCGAGGACGGGGGATTCTATTTCTTCATTTCTTTTTCCAAATTTTTGATCATCTAAGCCCCACGTTACTTCGTGACTCTTCATCATCCATCTATTTATTTCCTTACATCTTTATGGAAATCCACGTCAATGTTAAGATTATTTCTTTGCTTTATTTTAGGTCAAAGTCAAATTCCCCCAGCAAGTAAAGAACGAATGGATCTCTTGCTATTTAGAATAATGTTACTGTTACTCTTAAATTAATCCTTCTTGCGCATTTCTTGCTGTATAATGACATCTTTGTCTGTTGTTGGTACGTCGCTAATCCGTATGGAAATTCATTTCTTTAATTATTTCCCTGTAGTTCAACTTCATTAGTTGAGTCTTAATAAATATTTCTGCTTTTAGGTTTGAGACGGGAGACGTGGGACTTCTAGACGGATGGCCAGTCAAATCACTAACTGTCAAGAATAGATTAGTTAATGATATAAATTATATCATATTTCAAAGGAGTTGCGGAGAAGGAATCTACTAATTGCTTGAGTATGCGAGTATCTAGATGTCTTGCACATACTCATTTAAGAGATTATATCCTAGAGTTGTGGGAAAATTTAGTGCATATTCGTGGGCTAAGTAATAGGAGCAAATTTGTAAACTGTAGTGTTTACATTGGCAATCAGTCACCCAAATTCCCTTTGAGCAGAGATTTCAAATTCAACGTGTTGAAAATGCTACAAGATGCTAAGATAAAAGCTAAGGTGGAACTTTAGATCGAGACTCAACAATCACATTGCAAGCACAGGTACCAATTAATGGTAAGTATTATCTCGCCTACACAACTAGACGTGTAGGGATTGTTATCAAAGGAATAGAAGTGCCTGGCGCGACACTCTATTATCCAATTCCAATTGAATTGTAAGGATTGATTTGTGGAATAGAAGGGCCCTCCAAGAGTGTCTTTTCGAGGCCTTTTTATCCAATTCCAATCGAACGGCATCCAATAAGCCACAACGATAACGATCGAGGCGTGACGGTTTTTGTAGCAGGGGAATAGAGTGCATTGCAACAGGAGTGGAAATGCAATAAAATACAGTGTTCATGTTGGCAGTTAGTCACCAAAATTCCTAATTAACTGATATTTTGGATGCAACGATTTGACAACACTATAAGGTATCAAGATGCTCAAATAGACAAATTATCTTGAAACTGAGTAAAAGGTGGAGCTTTAGATCAAGGCTTAACAATCACATTGCAAGCCTAGGTACCAACTCGTATATTCTCACTTGCAATACCAAATTGGTAAGAATTGGCATCCATAAAATGTAAGGTCCTTCCTTCCAAGAGTGTCTTTTCAAGGCTCTATTATCCAAGTCCAATTGTACGGTGTCCAATAAGCCACAATGATGGAGGCATGAGAATAATTGAAAATGAGGGAAAAGAATTATGTATTCCTTGACTACTTAATAAGAGTGAAAAAGTTATAAATTATAGTATTCAGATTGTCAATTGGTCGCCCAAATTCCTAATTAGTAAAGACTTCACATTCAACAAGTTAACAACACAATAAGGTACAGCCATTTGCACTTTCACGGGTACTATTCACTCTTCCTCTCCAGCTGGGCGATAGGGTAACTGTGCTACCGATAAGTCTTCGCACGATCATGGGTGGTCCTGCCAGTCGTTGGAGATGATTTTTGGAGGATAGCTTGGGCTTTCCTCCCTCTTCATCTCCACTGTAGCGTTTTCTTTGGATCGGCCTTCTCGAGTAATTATGTTCGATTCTTGTTAGGGTTTTGTGGGTCTCCTTCTTCTCTGGTTCAACTGTACTATAGCAGTTTTGAACCATGGATACACCCACAACAAATGAGCGCCATTCAGGCCCAGCTAAGAACCATCAACTTGCTGCCAGTCAGGTTCCTTCAGTTGTTGTAAGTGAAGGCTAGAAGGGCAAGGCCCAACTAGCTGTTGAAGGGAGATGGGGTTGAAGCCATAGTAGGCATTCATCTGCTTCCCCGGGCCTTTCCTTCAGTTGACAAGGAAGGCTGGGCAAGCCATAGCCGAGTCCCTCCAAATGTAGATGGTCAATCAGGGAGAAGTCGGGCCAGGCTCCCCGCCAACAAACCCTAGTCCCAAGATCATCACACGGCAGCCTCAAAACCCCCTCCCCTGATTATATCTTGGGCGAATGTTGCCAAATCGGCTATGAAAGGTTATAATCTCACCTATATACCTCCTACCATTGTTGATAGCAAAGCTGTGGTGACTTTGTTCGAGGAAATCCTAGAGGCTACAAACCCGAAATGGCATGAATGCCTAATCGAGTATTATATGGGTAAAAAGCTTCCCTTTAAGCTTACTAAAGCAACCTTGAAACATGTTTGTGGAGCTAAGCTTGCTGAAGTCTTGGCAAATGACGAAGGATTCTATTTCTTCCATGTCTGAACCGGGTTTTTCGGAGGAAATTACTAGATGATGGGCCATTGACGGTGGCCAAGGTCTCGTTAATTTTGCAACAATGGCACTGCTGCTTGAGTTGAAGAAGGGTCTCCAAGCATTTGTCCCAATCTGTGTCGGGCTGAAGAATTTCCTGTTTGCCATGTGGTCAGCCCCAAGGATTAGCGCGATGCAAGCGCCATTGAGAATCCTCTCTATGTTGGTTTTAGAACCGAACAAATGAAAATGATATCTTTTGCAAAAGTTTACGTGGAGATTTTTGCCAAACACGTCTGATTGAAATTAACCGTAAAATTGAACCCGATTTTATAAATTGAAAGTTCAGCCATGTCACGATTTATTTTAGGAACGTCAACTTATCCTCCGAAGAATTTTCGGTGTGCTTGGGATTTTTACGGAAAATCAATTCGGACGATTCAGAAAAGAAAGGAAATTCGAAAAAGGCCAAATTCAGTGGATGTTTAGCCTCCTTAGTGAGCTACTTGGTGAAGGGAAATTGTGAAAATTGTGTAGGCTTCCTCCGCAACAAATTTGGTCACCAAATTGGGGAAGTTTGTGAAGAAATTGAAGTCCAATTGAGGGGAATTTGTGGGCTGGTATGGGGGCTGCAATATTTGGCGCCAAAATTGGTTATTTATGGGATTTTATGCTAGAAAGTATTATGGGAGACAAAGGGGATGAACATGTGGATTTTTGGATTTTTGGAGGACCAAGTATTGATTAATTAGGATATTTTACTGACTTCCCCCCTCCATCCGTGGCTTCTCTAGCACCCTAAGCTGCTTCCCTCTCTCCTTCGTGCAACAAACTCTCTCTCTCTCACCAACCAAGTCTTGCTTCTTTATTTCATTTTTTTTCCTTCTATCTTTGCTTCTCTTTCAATTTTTCTTCGAAAACTCCAGCTACCTTGAAGACTACCAGCCTGTTCTTTCTTTGCTCTACTACGTGCCATCTCCCTTTCATCGCCCAGCTGCACCAAACACTCCCCATCTCTGTCCATGAACTATTCCTACTCTTTTCTTTTATTTTGTTACCTTGAAGCTCCACTTCCCTCATTCAGCTACTACATGTCAGTGTCTTCTCCTTCCACTGAGCCAACTCCTAGCAATGAAGCCCTGCCCAAAGCTGCTCCTTCGTTCGTTTCCCCTCTTGCTAGCAACGCCCCTCTTCCCCTCCCATCACCAGCAAATTTTCACGAGCTCAGCAGCCCGCACATTTCAGCCCCATCAATTGAGCCTAGCAATTCGTTGTGGGCTTGCAAGGCCTTTTCGGCCCGGTTAAAGCCTCTTTTGGCGCCACCGTAAGCCTAAGTTTCGGCCATTGTCGCGCCACCGTCGCTGTGAACCGGTTTTTGTGCTAAATCGATGAGTTTATATCCTAAACTCTAATTAGGGGGACTAATTACACTTAAGGTGTATAAATTATGCCTAAGTAAGATTAATGTTAGTAAGTTAGTGTAATTTTTAGTTAGTAGGTTTAGTTAGATGGTTAGGATGGTTAGATGGATTTACTTAGGAATTAGTTAGATTTTATAATTAGTGTAAATAGATTAAATTAGATAGAATGGTTAGATTTATTTGTTAGTTTGATTAATTAGCCCGATTAGTTTAGGTTGATTTAATTAAATGCTTTAATTCATTTACTAATTTATTTAATTATAGGGAATTTATTTAATTATTTAATATATTCCCGGAAATTATATCGGGATAGCCGGTAACTGGAATTTCATACTGATTGTCGTGGTGTTGTTGAATTATGCAATTGAGTGTTGTTTTGTGCAATTTGGTGTTGTGTGTTAATTTTCGAATTATTATTCAAAAAATATGAGATTTTGGTATTTAATTATAAAATACCGGGTGTTGGGTTTTGACACCGAAAATGTTTTTAGGTACTATATTAAATAGTAGGATTTTTAAAAGGAATGATATTGATTTTTCTGGTTTGATCTAATTGTGTACCCACACACAACTATTTTCACTGGGTGTTTTTAATACGAAGAAAATAGGCCAAGCACATCATTTTAATTGAGGCATTTGAGTGCAATGCATGATGTCCTTGGCTAGAGTTAGATGGTCGTGTGCTGGTTATGAGAACCTGTCACTTGATGTGCGTCAGGTGGATGATGCTCCTATGTGAAAAGCCATTGATAACGGATATCGATCGCAGTAGAGGCTAGGTTGATGCTCCTATGTGGAATGCCATCTTAAGGTAGACGTTGCCGTTCTCGATGGTGCGAGACAACGCCGGTTACACCAGAAGACTGCTATGTGTCGGGTAGATCGTGCTTGTGTGGCCGTAATCAATTGGAATGCAAGAATGAGTGATTTAGCCGCGCCTGATTATGGGACGGAATTGTGTGGCACGGAATGTGACGTGTTATAACAATTTGGCCTTATAATCAAGACTCCTGTGATTAATTGAATTGTGTGAGACGTTTTAATTGATGTGTGCATTTATTATATGCATCTGTGATATGAATTGTGCTAATGTGCAGGAAAGGACTGAGGCGAGGTGAGTCTCATTGGTTGTGTGGCTATGTAATTAGGACGCCCCTAAGTGTATTATCTTCCTAATTGGAGTTTATGGCATGAACTTGTTGAGATTTATATCTCACCCCATCGTGGGTTACCATTTTCAGGTCCCTAGTATGAAAAACCCAGAGTTTAAGGCGGAAAGGTCAGGAGCATGGGTGGCTTAGTAGTTCTTTTTAGAGATAGACCTCATGTACATAAACCTTAGTGTTGGCCTCTGTGTATAAACTAGTTGGTTTATAAAAAGAGTTTTGTGAAATTGTGGTCCTGCTTTTCTATCTCATATCTGTGTTGTTTAGGGATTTATTTTTGTTACGCTTTTGCATATGCATTAAAATGAAATGGATCGACGATGCATCTTGGGACATTGCATTTTTATCAACCACTGAGGGATGTACGTGCGCTCGAAGTTCGAGGCGTGACGCAAGTAAAGATGATCAAGTCCTGGAATGCTCTCGAGCTCTGAAATCTAATCATGCTGGGGCGAAGCTAGTGTCACAGCAGGACAAGGCACAAAACCCTCCCCTAGCTGTGCCTCCTGCTACTCACCCTAAACCAGGGACTAGCTGGCGACATTTGGGCAAGCGAAGGTAACCGTCTTCCTGCCTTGTATCTATTTATATATATATACATAGGTATATGGAATATTAAAGGGCTAGTGAATCCCCTTAGACAGGCTGAAGTCCATAACTTCATCTCAACAAATAATTTGTGTTTTGTTGCATTGTTGGAAACCAAAGTTCCAGTGTCGCTGTTCTCGTCCATCTCTTCTGGTCTTTTGATAAGTTGGAATTGGTGGAATAATTATGACTACTCCCCTAGAGGGAGAATATGGGTGGGATGGAACCCTTCTCTCGTTAATTTTGATGTTTCCTCAGCCAATGCTCAAGCGATTCATGGCAAGTTGAAGTATCTAAATTTTGGCTCGGATTGTGCAATCTCAGTTATTTTGCAGAGCATACATACATATTTTGGCGACCGCTGTGGGAGGAGCTCATTAGTTCAAGTGTCACAATGCTAAATTTGGTGTGGTTAGTGGTAGGGGATTTCAATGCCATCAAGGACCCTTCGGACTGGGTAGGCAACTCAGATACCTAGATTCCTTCTTTTGATGAGTTTGGGCAATGCTTAGCCCAGGTAGAGCAAGATGATTTAAGGTACGTTGGTTATCGATTCACTTGGGCTTCATCTTCTGGTGCCAACCACAAGTTAAGGAAGATTGATAGAGTCTTGGTCAATTCCAAACGGTGCCAAGATTTCTCCTTCTCGAAAGCCTTGTTCCTTGCCCTAGGCATCTTCGATCATACTCCTATGGCTATCAGAGTCTTGGCCCCTTCTCTTTAGAGATAACCCTTTAAGATTTTCAACTTTTGAATGAAGCACCCAGCTTTTGGTGCAATCGTTACTCAGGTTTGGGAGAACCCGGGTGAAGGTGTTCCTATGTACAAGTTGGTTTGCAAGCTAAAGACCCTCAAAAGCCGCCTTAAGCAGCTCAATGAGGTCTCATTCTCCAACATCTTGGCCAGGACAACATAGGCAAGGAACACTTTGCGGGTCACCCAAGATGCCCTCCAGCTTGACCAGTCTAGCATTTCACTTGTTGAGCTAGAAAAGAACCAGCTGTAGACTTTCTCGGATCTTCGGAATCAAGATGAGTCATTCTATAGATAGAAATCCAGGGTTAGGTGGCTCAAAGAAGGAGACTGGAACACCAAGTTCTTTCATCATTCGGTCAACAAAAGGCAATTGACAAATAGAATCCCCGCAGTCTAAGACACTTCTGGTATCCTAATCACTGATCTAGGCTTGGTGCGGCAATGCTTTGTTAACTATTTCCAAGATCATCTGGGGCTTAGGGATCTTCCAGGGAGGCCCGTTGTGCAAGACATTCGGGCGGTTATTCAACGCTCCCTCAATGATGAACATGTTAGATCTCTATCTCTCCCTATTTCTGATTTAGAGATCAAGGATATCATATTCTCCCTTGCTAGGGGTAAGGCTCCCAAGCCAGATGGTTTTAATGCTAAATTCTTCAAACTTAATTGAGAGGTGAGGACTGTCGGTTATTACAGTGGTTAAGGATTTCTTTATCTCTAAGAGGTTATTACGTGAGATAAAAAAAAAAAAAAAAACACCATTTTAATCTTGGTACCGAAAGTTCCCAATGCTTCTACGATCTTTGACTATAGAGCCATAACGTGCTATAATACAATTTATAAATGTATCACCAAGCTCTTGGCGAATCGAGTGGCTGTTGTACTTCAAGATATAATCAGCCCCCCAAAATGCCTTCGTCAAGGGCCGGCATATCAGGGACAATATCCTCCTCGCCCAAGAGCTCTTTAGTGGGTTCCACCTCAGCACTTACTTGCCAAAGTGTGCTGTCAAAACGGATTTTCAGAAAGTCTAATTGATTGGGACTTCTTAAAGCTTACTCTCCGAGCCTTTGGTTTTCCTGATCATTTGATCAAGCTTATCATGATTTGTGTCTACACAGCTAAATTCTCCATTTCTATAAATGGGGAGATGCATGGTTTCTTTTTAAATGGACGAGGACTTCGCCAAGGAGATCCCTTGTCGCCTTACTTATTTACTTTGGCCATGGAAATCTTTTTTGAGATCCTTTACCTTCGTTCCAGGCAACCGAGTTTCAAATTCTTCTGTAGGTGTAAGACAACTTGTTTATCTCACTTATTCTTTGCAGATGATGTTTTCCTCTTCTATGAAGCAAACATGGCCTTGGTTTCTCTCCTTAAGGAAGGCCTTGAAAACTTTTCTTCTTGGAGTGGGTTGAGACCCAACATAAACAAAAGTGAAGTCTACCTTGCTAGAGGGACGGTCTTTATTCGGACCCAAATACTTCGGACTTTTGGGTTCCAAGAAGAATCTCTACCAGTTCAGTACTTAGGGGTCCCCATTATCACCACGAGACTTGGCAAGACTGATTGCAACACCCTTGCCAACTGGATAATTGCAAGGGTTCAATCTTGGGCTCGTCGTTTTCTTTCTTTCACAGGACGCTTGCAGCTTATAAGGTCTGTCCTCCACGGAATACAAGCTTTTTGGGCTAGTATTTTTATGCTTCCTAGAGTTGTCTTAGACCGCATCGAGCAAATTCTTGGACAATTCCTATGGAAAGGCCCGAGTCTTGGTAAAGGAGTTGTGAAAGTCTCCTGGAAAAACGTTTGCCTTTCAAAAGAAGAAGGGGGGTTTGGCATACGCAGGTTGCAGGATTGTAACTCAGCAGCCATGCTTAAACACATATGAATCCTTTTTACTGACAAGGAATTCTTGTGGTGTAAGTGGATTCACTCCACTTTTCTGAAGAGGAAAATTTCTGGGTTGCAAACAAGCCAACTGTATGTTCTTAGGCTTAAGATACTCCAGCTTATGAGAGATTTCAGCCTATCCTTCCGATGGAGTATTGGGGATGGCTGTTTCGTGTCCCTCTGGTTCGATCATTGGCATCTCAGAGGCCCCCTTAATCTGTTATTCTTAAACATGTTCATCTATCGGGTGGGATTACCCAGGTTGGCCTCTGTTGCAGACCTTTTCTCTGCTGAGGGCCATGAGATCAAAGCCATCTTGGAGTCGTGGGAGATTCCCCTCCCTGTCCTTTTGCAAACCCCAGATCGTTTTCGTTGGACTAATAGTACCTCGGGCACTTTCTCGTTGCGTCTACGTGGGAAACCATTTGGCCAAGGAAAACCTTAGTCCCTTGGTTCTCTTTCATTTGGAGCAACTCCCTCACACTGCGGTATCAATTCAACATGTGGCTTATTGTCAAGAACCAGCTCCCTACCCAAGTTCTTCTACTTTCCTATGGGAGAATTGGGGATGTCTCATGTGCCTTTTGCAATTCTAAGCCGGATTCTATTGATCACTTATTTTTTAGTTGTCACATTACCTTTGGCCTTGCATCTTTTTGGGCTACTAGATGCAACCTTCCTTGCAGAACAAGTCTTGGCAAGATAATCTCCAATGGGCTTTGAAGTTTCTCTCAAGTAAAAAATTCTATTAATGCATTGCTCGATTCTCCTTTGGAGCCATTTGCCATGTGATTTGGAAGATGCAGAACAACATTCTTTTTTGAGAACAAGCTCTATTTTTACCAGCCTTGAAGAACCACCTTGTCAAAGTTATCAAGGACAAGGCACTGACCTTTCGTAACGTTGTAGACACTACAAGAAATAGGAGGGTACAATGCAGCTAGGGTTTGGACCTGTCCATTTTCTCTCCTGGCTCGACAGATGAAACCCTATAATTTCGAGTTGGATGCTGCCGCTTTGCCTCCCCCGATTCTCGTGGAAGACTTGCTACATTTTGGGTGTCAAGTTTCCCTTGTGTTTCCTTTCGGGGTTGCCACTGTTTGGTTCTCCCCTCTCTTCATTTTTCCTAGGCACCCTTCCACTCGATTTAACGTGCTTGTCTTCCTAAGTGCAAGTTTTTGGTGCCGAGTTTCATACTGTATAGCTTCTTAGTTAAAAGTCAATATATATCTTAACTTTACCCAAAAAAAAAAAAAACACAATAAGGTACAAAGATACCTAAGTAGACAAATTGTAGTGAAGTTGAGTAAAAATTGGAGCTTTAGGTCAAGGCTAAGCAATAGCATTTTTATGCACAAATAACAACTCGAGGTAGGTTCTCTCTCCTATGCTACCCATCTTTTGGGGATTGGTATATGGAGAATAGCATGGCCTAGAAAGGCCTTCCCATAATGTCTTTTCAAGATTCTATTATCCAATTCCAAATAAAGATGATCAATAAGCCACACTGATAAAGGTATGAGGCTCTTAATTATGAAAAAGAATGTGATTATTCTATTGTGGAAACACTCCTGAATTATTTTGAAAATTGACAAAAAATTTATAATTGACTTATGTTTATGATAATAGCTTTTCCAGGTAGAAGTTTTGGGATTCATAATCAAATGTTATTTATCATATCCATAGTCAGTGTGAAGAGTATATCCTTAATATTCATAATATATCATATAAGGATGTCTTTCGATCATAGAATCCTCATGCACAAGATAGTGGATTGGCGCAGATTCCTTGCCTTATATATTGATTCATCTAGAAGGAAAGATTGAAGATCATAATCTCTTCAAGATGGATTATCCCAATCCCTGAATAAAGCAATTAGAAGACGAAATATTCTTTCTATACAAGACTCAACTAATGAAAACCTGATCTGCTATATGGGCAACAGAATAAGGAGACTTCATTCTCGGCAAGTCTCGATGTAATCGAATCTTCCAGCATGGGATGATTGAATGAACGATCCTCAAAGGGAAAATCCAACAGTTAGCTTGGATAGTGAGGAGTTTAAAAGGAGGTCATGAAGCCAAAGAGACTAAGAGAATCATCCAAAGTTCTTAATTCCAAAGTTCTAGAGAAATCCTTGTTCTTACAATTCATTTTTGTGAGCTCAAAGCTATAATATATTAGAAGTTGTTAGAGTGTGAGATCGAGAGATTTGATCACACTTACTTGAGTCGGAAGTACTAAGCTTTTGTAACCTGTAATAGATTCATCTAGTGGTATCCAACCAATTGGTTATCAACGCAGGACAGTGGACGTATGCTTGTCAAAATTGAACCATCATAAATTTGTTGTGTGCATTTTTCTATCCGTCAAACTGCTTTACTTCTTGTGACAAATTAGTGCATATCAGTAAGATCTATGCTTTGCACGATTTAACACCAGATGTTGTCCTACTGTAATGTTAGTTTCAATTTTCTTTAAATTCTGCATATTCACATATTCAACCCCTCTAGGTATAGTTCTAGCCCTAACAATCGGTATCAAAGCTCTGTTGCTATTTATTGAAGTGCTATATTACTTCAAAGTTAACGATTTGCTATGGCTAGCAATACTGCACTAGGATTTATGGAAGGACTAAGTGACACGAGGCCTTCATATTTTGATGGAAAGGATTCAACATTTGGAAAATCAAGATGAAAGTATTCATCAGATCCATGTATCCCTTGGAATGGGACGTAGTTTTGAGAGGAATAAGGCCTAAAGCCTCATCATCCAAAAATGAAGGAGACAACAAAAAACAGAAATTGAAGCTTTGTCTTATGTAGATATAATTAAAAGAGAAGCATTAGATGCTAAAATAATTTACTCATTATACAATGTTTTATCTCCAATAGACTATTACAGAATTTCTTCATGTGAACCCGCAAAGGAAATTTGGGACAAGTTACACATCACATGTGAAGGAACCAACCAAGTTAAAGAGACAAAAATAATTATTCTCTTCAGGTAGTATGAATCCTTCAATGGGTTGTCCAAGGAATGGAACAATATAAAAACATCTATTTGTGAAACTCAGAGGATCGTACCATTGTCCATAGACGAACTCATGGGAACACTTCAATCATATGAAGAAAAATATTTGAATGAAGGAGACTCAAGAGGTAAGAAAATGATTACTTTAAAATCTAATTTTGTTTACGATGTCTTAGATTTTGAAGATGATGAAGAAATAACTCTCACGGTAAAGAAATTTTGCAAGGTGGCCAGAAAAAGGAAGAAAATTTAAAGGGAAAGGACCTTTCAAATCATCTTATTAGAAGAAATATTTTTGCGAAGAGAAGACAACAAGGATGTAATCTATTTTGAGTGCAAGAAGCGAGAACATATCAAGTTGAATTGTCCTCTTTTGAAAAAAAAAAAAAAGAAAAACAAGTATGAATAAAGTAAGAAAGCACTGCAGGTTGAGACTTGGAATGATACGGAATGTGACAAAAATGATGAAGAATACACCAATATTTGTCTGATGGCGAACTCGGAGTTAGAAGATGAAATCAAGGTAAGTAATTTCAATATTGCTAAAGAAGTTTCAAATTGTATGGATGAATTATGTTCTGATTATAAAGCTACACTTAGCAAGATATCCAAATTGAAGATGGAAAATTCAAAACTAAAACAAAATGATCTTCTTCAAAAAGAAAAAAAAAATTGAGTATCTTGAGAAAGATCTTTCCAAAAATCAAGAGAATCAAGATTTAGTTTCAAAATAAAATGATCTCTTGAAAAAGGAAATTTCAAATGTTATTAAAAGATTTTCCATTGGTTTGAAAACCTTAGAACATATACTTTCCATCAAAATTCCTTATTATGATAAATTTGGTCTTGATTGTAAGAACAAAGATGATCTTTAAAACAATTTTCCAAGATACAAAGAGAGACAAAAACAAAAACCTTCAAAAACTGTTTGAAAACATCATTTCCAAAAGCAATTTGTAAAACCTATTGGTTGAAATTTCCTTAAATGTTCAATCTATGGGAATCTAGATTATTTTGAAAATGATTTCCCAAAAGATTGAAAACCAATTCATAGAAACTTTCGAAATATAGCTGAGCGCTCTAACTGAAAATGACCCAGACAAATATGGTACCAAAAAAACCTTGAATTTGTCTTGATAATTGCAAGTACCAAAGATAAAGGGAAATAAACAGTACTTAGAAAGTGGATGCTCTAGACCCACGATAGAAGATCCAACCAAATTTATTAAGATTTCAAAGTATAATGGAGGAAGAGTATCTTTAGTGGGAACAACAAATGAAGGATCATTGGTAGGGGAACAGTCATTATCAGAAATCTCACGATGAATGATAGTCAAATGACTCGATTATAATTTGATTAGCATCAGTCAATTATGCGATAATAGATTTAGAATTTGTTTTCAAGAAGACAATAGCTCAGGAACAAGTCGAGATGATAAGCAGTCCTTTATTGGAAGAGAGCATGGAAACATATATCTATTAGATATTAAATCTAATTATGTACAGTGCCTCGTATCCATCAAGGACGAGATGACATGTATCTTTATTATGGTTGTGCTTTTGATTCGTGTCACTTAAGATAATCCTATTTCAAGTTTTCTCAGTTGAGTTGTAGTACTTTGCATCCTGATATTTTGTCGAAAACGTGAGTGTAAATGTGTAGCTTAACACCCTACTAACTAAATTGTGATTGAGCTTTTGTAAGGTTCTCTAGACTGAGTTAACAGTGCTTACGATGCCTGCATTTCTGATGCAATCAAGAGATAATGATGGACAGGCCACTGTGTTATATTCAAAAGAGTCTCCGTCATCGTAGTTTAGTGTGGCAATTATTTCTTCAGTTTTTAGATCTTGACTGTGATAATTTGTTTTCACTTGGCATCAAATCCAGCTAGCTATGCACAGGGAAAGTAACTTCCAAACAGAAAAACCGCATGCTAGACCTAACGAGTTGCAAGAAGCACTAAGAGAGCTGGCAGGGTGGGAATGTCCTAGCAGAAGTAAATGCTGTCTGGACATAAGCAACCTGTGCTCATACAAAAGAACACCGACAGAATTGTTAGGTACCAATCGAGTTCTAGGGGAATCAATTCACTTCAGACAAGTAGTGTTCTCTTTGTGTTGTACTAAATGGTTCGTCCATGATGGGGTACAATTGGAATGCACTGTTTCACCTTCATACGCTACGATGGAAAGACATCATCGAAAGGGTATGAAGGGAGACGTATAAAAACCTCCTGAAGACAACTGTTGATGGTGGTTGTCGGTAGAACGTACACTTAGAGAGAATGTACACTCCTTTCTCTCCCATTTCCATCAAGGCGTTCCATTTTTTCTTTACGAAAACAATTTGCATTTATGCCGTGGAAATCGAGTGCTTTCCTTGTGATTGCATTCAGACCAACGTGAAGTAGTTTTGTTCGTGTTTCATCGGCAATTCAACATTCATTCCGGGGCTAATTGTTGTTTGCACATTGGAATCAGGTAAGTCGTCTTTCACTGACTTGAATTCTAACATTGGTATCGAAGCCTGGTCGTGATTTCTGCCTTGTTTTCACCAAATTTACTCGCTTACCACATGATATCGAGATTAAGAGATTAAATTCTATATTGCTTTGGATGTTTAACGCTCGGAATTACAATCTGAATCCTCGAAATTGAACCGAAGTGAAGAACGGGTTCAGAGTCCTGCACACCTATACGGATTTGGCCATTTTTCGAAATATTTTTCAGCTAGAATTAATTTTTAAAGGTGAAAGTACTCATCGAGATGAGTCTAACGATAGGTCGAATGCTGCCGGAAGATGCCGGACGCACCTACATGCGCGCCAGAAGCCGCTGCGCTTGGGTCTCACGTGCCGAAGCGCTGGGAAAGCCGGGACGTTCGTAGCATGCGTTGGTCGATGAATCGGAGCATGATGACATCACTATGATGTCAGCACGTGAGCAACACACGCGCGACGGTGAAACAACGCATGTTGAAGTCACGGATGATGTCATTGCCGACGACGGTTGGCCAACCGGTCACCGACCGGCGACCCGACCCGAGGCGATGCGTGTGGGCTTGTGGGAGCTCCACTTGGAGCATGGTCAGCTGCGTTTGGTTCATATGAGTGCCCTCTACAATATAGTATATTTATTTTGGATATTTGAATTTAATAAATGTATAGAATTGTATATGGAACCCAATGCACGCTTATTTTAAGGTACAAATGTATGGTTTATTCATTTTTTTTAGCTTGTATTTTCTTAAGTTTTAGGAAATACAATAGCTGGCCTTTATGAAAATGATATCACATATGCTGAGTAGAGCTTGGTTCGATGGTAGCATGTATATAATTTAATATGCTTGCAATTTTCTAGTTTCAAGAAAATTTGAACAATGGTAGGAAATCCATATTTTTTTGTTACATGTTGAATTGTGGTTTTGATTATAAGTGAAGCATGATTGTTGTTTGTATGTTGGTTTACATCATGCTATGCTTTTGTATTAATGGAAAAAATGTAGAAATTACATGAGGTCATGTAATTATTTTTTCTAGTGGGAGTTCGTAGGTTGGTAGAATTCGAAGGAGCTATCACGTAGAATTTAAAAATATGCGCAAATTAAACTCATTAATGATAATAGAACAATCGTACATAGAAGTTAATTGGAAACATAGTGAACTTTTGTTTCTATATCTTTTGTTGAATTATCATTAATTTAGTTTGTCTTTACTGCAAATTAAATGTGTGTTACTCTGTAAAGTGTGCTAATATTGATTATGCGTTTAATATTTCAATGTGTTATAGTAATTGATTATGGCTTCGATATCCAAGACCATTGTGGCTAACCTTAATAAATGTGTAAAGCTGAACGGTGACAATTATGATATTTTGCACCGAAAGTTCAGTACATCCTTGAGGAGCAAGAGATTTTGGAAACCCTCAACCACACAATGGATGAACTTGAACGTGGAACTTCAGCTTAACACATGAGAGATCTAGAAACTTATTAAGCTTGAAAAATAAAAATAACATTGCTCGCATCACGTTACTAAGCAGTATGCAAGATGATCTCATGTTCGAATTTGAAAGTTATGATAAAGCTCAAGCTATGTGGGTTGCTTTGAAAGATAAGTGTGGGAGTACATCTGCAACTAAGCTGAGGAGACTTACCATCAAGTTTGACACATTCCAAAAGCGCCCAAATGTAACGATGAGGCAGCATCTTCGGGAGATGTCAAACATGATTCGTGAGCTGAAATCGGCAGGTCACTTCCTTGCTGATGAACAACAAGTTTAGGCCATTATAAGGTCTTTTTCTGACAATATATGAAAATTAATATGACGCATAATGAGAATATTGTCATTTTTGATGATATAGCGTGTCATTTAGAATTAGATGATGAGTGCCTAGAGGCTGTAAGATCCTCTACCCATGCTTATATTGCTGAATCGAGTTCGCGCAAAGCTTCGGGCTTTAAGCACAAAAAGAATTCTCAATTCAACAACAAAGGGAAGAAGACTGATCAGGCACCTAAGAGTACTAAGACCTTTCAACGCAAGAAGCGTGGTGAGAAGAAGGACAATGCCAAGAAGAAGTGCTACAATTATGGCAAGATGGGTCACTTTGCTTGTGAATGCACTGAGCCGAAAGAGATACCCTATTACTCAATTACTTTAAGCAATGTTTTTGTTTCTAGCACTGTAATGCTTGCTGAATCACATCCAATGTGAATTGTAGACTCATGAGCAATAGACCACGTAGCTAGAGACCGAGAATCATTTGTGAAGTATCGTCAGATTTAGCCTGGAAGAAAATGGATATATGTTGGGAATAATTCAATAATTGAAGTAAAGGGTATTGGCACATGTAAATTAATTTTACATGGTGACTGAAACATCTTCCTACATGATGTCCCTTATGCTCTAGATATTCAGCGAAACTTGGTTTCCGTAGTTGTTCTTCTTAGCTTAGGTTATGTATTGAATTTTCATGGTGATTGTGTTGACATTTTATTTAGAACAGTTTATTATGGTTCGGGTCATATATCGATTGATTTTATGGTGTTAGACATTGACTATGATCAGTAGAATATTAATGTCAATGGTTGTTTTTCTCTAATTGCATCTTCTAATAAAGTTGAGATTGATGCAAGTACTTGGCATGCTAGATTAGGTCACATTGGGTTGCAAAGAATGTAAATATTAGTTAGAGAAGGCCTTTTAGGGTCACTCACTGATGTTGATCTACCCGTCTATGAACATTGTCTAGCGGGAAAATCAACTAGAAAACCGTTCGGTAAAGGGACTAGAGCCGAATTTCCATTGCATCTCATACATTCTAACATTTGTGGTCCTTTGAATGTGAGGGCGAGGCATGAAGACTCATATTTTATCACTTTTATACATGACTTTACACGTTTCGGTTATATCTTTCTGATCTCCCATAAGTTAGAAGCATTAGACTGTTTTAGATGATATATAGTGATGGTAGATAATCAGTTTAACAAAACAATAAAGGCATTGAGAATCGATCGTTGACATGAGTATCTATCAGAGCAATTCAAGGCTTTTTGTGATGAAAAGAGAATTGTACGACAATTGACTATTCCTAGTACTCCATAACAAAATGAGGTAGCTAAAAGAAGGAATAGAACCCTATTAGAAATGGTTAGATTTATGATGGCACAAGCAAATTTACCTATCTCTTATTAGGGAGATGTGTTATTGACTGCTGCTTATGTACTTAACCGAGTGCCCTCAAAATCGGTCACTTCTACTCCTTATGAATTATGAACTAGTAGGAAATCAGATTTACGTAATCTACGTCCATGGGGATATGCAACTTATATTCATGATTCTTCCCACAAATATGGAAAATTAGGCCCTAGAGGAAAGAAATGTATTTTTATAAGATATTATAAGCACTCCAAAAGGTACATGTTCATAGGTGAACAAGTTGATGGAAGTGTGACCAAAATGGAGTCACGAGATGTCACGTTCTTGGAGAATGATTTTTCTAGTAGAGGTGAGATTGATAAAGACTTCCAATTATATGAAATGGAAGAACCTAATAACACACCCACTGATGTTATAGAGGGAAATAAAAATTTACCTTAACATGTAAGACCTAGTGGGAGTATTGTATCGCTTGAAGAATTGAATTCGAAAGAAATTCAATTACATAAAAGTAATTGTAAAAGTATTCCTCGTTGTCGTTTTGAGGTTGAAGGGAAAATATTTATGATTGCTTAGAAAGATGATGCCGAGCCTAAGACTGTTCAAGAGGTTCTATCATCCTCTGATAAAAAAGAATGGAGAAAAGTTTTGAAAGATGAAATGGAGTCAATGAGAGCAAATTATATATGAGACTTGGTTGATCTACCACTCAATCGTAAGGCCATTGGAAACAAATGGGTTTTTAAGATTAAGCGAAGGGCGAATTGATCAATTGAAAAGTATAAGGCTCGTCTTGTGGCGAAATATTATACTCAACAAGAGGATATAGACTATGAAGAAACATTTTCACCAATTGCAAGATTTACCTCAATACGCCTTATCCTAGCCATTGTTGCACATTTGGACCTAGAATTACATTAAATGGATATAAATATGGCATTTCTTAATGGAGAATTAGATGATGAAATTTATATGAAGTGGCCAATAGGTTTCATAGCTAAAGGCCAAGAGTATAAAGTTTGTAAGCTTTATCGTTCAATATATGGCCTTAAGCAATCATCTAGACAGTGATATCTTCGTTTTCATCGAGCCATAACCACTTTTGGCTTCACAATGATCGAAGAAGATCACTATATATATGTCAACCGATCCGAAGATAAGTTTGTGATTCTATCACATTATATGAACGATATTCTATTGACTGGAAATGACAAATGTTTTGGTTATCACCATAAAAAAATGATTGTTCTCCAATTTTGAAATGAAGGATATGGGATAAGCTGCTTTATATTAGGAGTTAAAATCGAAAGATATCGATCAAGAAAACTCCTTATTTTATCACAAGAGTCTTATATAATGAAGATTCTTGAGCATTTCAATATGCATCATTGTAATCCCATTGATACTTCTGTCATGCAAGGTGAAGGCTTAAATACTAAGATGTGTCCTCAGACTCCAAAAGAAATTAAAGTAATGGAAACTGTTCCTTACGCTAGTGTGGTTGGAAGTTTGATGTATGCTATGATGTGTATTAGACCCGACATATGTCATACCGTGGGATTGATGAGCCGATATCAATCAAATCCCGATCAAGCACATTAGAAAGCAATGAAGAGGATCCTGAGATACTTGAAGGGCACCATAGACTATCGACTTTATTACCAAGGAAATAATTTACGCCTATTGGGCTATTCAAATGCCGATTGGGGTGGAGACTTGGATGAGCGTAAATCGACTTCTGGATATGCGTTCTTGCTCAATTGAGGTGCGATTTCTTGGAATAGCAAGAAACAGACATGCACAGCCTTATCTGTGATGGACGCAGAATCTATTGCATGCTCTGTCGCAGTGTGGCTAAAACGTTTCTTAGAAAATTTAGCCGTTGTCACTGAAGTTCCAAGACTAGTGATAATTTATTGTGATAGTCAAGTAACAATTGCTTATGTGAAAGATCCCAAGTATCATGGAAGGACAAAGCACATTGACATAAAGAACAACTTTATAAGAGATATAATAGCGCAGAAAGAATTGATCCTACAATACGTTTTAACCAATAAAATGGTTGCTGATCCATTTACGGAGGCTGTTCCTAGAGATATATTCTCGATCTAAAGGATGTCACTAGAATTGTGTAGAATGTGATGTGTTGTTGTAGAGGATCATTGGTTCATGTATTTGTGAATATATGTATTGTAATTGTTTGTTTATTAGTGATTTGATGTTTTATCAATAAATACGAATACAATATAAGACTAGCACCTATGTAGCACGGACACTCTCCGAAAGCCTTCGTGTCGTGTCCGACACTCTGATACGTGTCTGACACGCTCCGACACATCCCGACACGCGCTCGACGAGTGTCGAAAAATCCACGTGGTCAACTCTCTCTCGACACGTTCCGACACGCGAGTCCAGAATTCCGACACGCGATTCCGACATGCACGGGGTCAATTTTAAAAATTTCTAATACTTGTGGGGTGAAAATATAAATATACACAAAAGAAATAATAAAAGAAGTAATAAAAATGCTATAAATATACACACACGGGGTCAATTTTCTTTTTTTCAGTTTTATTTTTTTAGAATTTTTTTAGTTTTTAAAAAAAGTCTTTAACTATGAAAGAAGTATAAAAATGCTATATATGATAAATAAATAAATTTAAAAATATCATTTCGGCATTTTTCTTTAAACAATGTTTCTTTCCTCTAAGTTTTATGTATTATTGTAACAAATTAAAATAATGAATGATATTATTTAATATTTTTCGTGTAAATTAATTCTAGGCTATTTTTATTATTATTTAATATATATTTAATATATAATATCTCGGAACATGTCGAAATTCTCTATTTTTAAGAAATGACGTGTCGGCGTGTTGTGTTGTGTTGTGTCGCGTGTCGCATGTTCGTGTCGGTGCTACATAGACTAGCACTACACATATATATTATTGGAAAGTATGTCTGTAGGCAATGATTTGCTCACTCATACGAGTAATCGTCTCAAGTGCTATAGTTAACACGTTGAGATGAGATATTATGTACAAATAAATGCTGAAGAGCAAGTGGTACATAAAATATGTCGCCTTGATTAGAGTCAAAATGAGGTCCGTGATTTATTTATAATAAGACCGAACATAATAGTCTCATAACCATGTATGTTTGTAAGATGCTAGATGTGAGTACTTAATTGGGCTCTACAGAAAGCGAGTTGATATAGCACTCAAGCTAAACATGAATACGTGAGAGGCATGTGATTATGTTTAGGCTAAGATCCATATAATGGATATATTTAATAAATGACATACGCTCTCATAGAAAGAGAAATCCTTTATAGTGTGTAATTTATACTACATGTACATTGTAAGACTGATAAGGGAAGGTGAGTAAAATTATCCCTATTTACTCATCGTGTGAGCCCTTGAGGTAATTTATAAGTTACCTCATTTTTGTGCTCTATGTTACTTTTAACTATGTTCTCGAAGTAAAAGATCAATGTTGCTACTTTAGCATATTACCAGCGGTCATGAATGGATATGGCTTTATGGAATGTGTCTAGGAAAGGAGTTGTTCTAAAATGGAGAGAGACATGAGTGTGAATGAAGACTATTGTTGTTTTACATCTATCACATGTATATACTAGTCGACCAATTACATCGCTTGTTTGTGGTTGTGGATATAATTGTAAATATATGGTGTTTTGAGAATAGTCAAGTGTAGCTTTAAGGGATATGTATACTTGGCTGATGTAACAAAATATGTCTCGGGCACTGTGAGACATCGATTTTTTATTTCTTTTCGGGGTTGTAGCATTATGTCATTCTTAACAGGTGCATAATTTGAGCTCCCAAGTGCAGGTGTACTCACTCGTCGCACGGCTTACTTGCCAGTATGAATTGTTTGGTAAATTTGATTAATGTTGAATGCCTTATAGTCTTGATAGAGCGCTATCAAGCCCATCATGTTCGAGTGGGAGATGTTGTACTAAATAGTTCGTTTATGATGGGGTGCGATTGGAACGCACTGTTTCACCTTTATACGCTACGATAGAAAGACATCATTGAAAGGGTATGAAGGAAGACGTATAAAAACCTCCTGAGGAAAACTGTTGATGGTGGTTGTTGGCAGAACGTGCGCTTAGAGAGAACGTATGCTCCTTTCTCTCCCATTTCCATCAAGGCGTTCCATTTTTCGTCTTTACGAAAACAGTTTGCATTTATGCCATGGAAATCGAGTGCTTTCCTTGTGATTGCATTCGGACCAACGTGAAGTAGTTTTGTTCGTGTTTCATCGACAATTCAACGTTTGTTCCGGGGCTAATTATTATTTGCACATTGGAATCAGGTAAGTTGTCTTCCGCCGACTTGGATTCTAACACTTTGATTGTAACTATTTGTGATAAATGACCGTGAAAAATGGCCCTGGTGCTGATCTCACAACAACCAAAAAGAGAGACTAACAAAATCATTAATATGGGCACCATGATCATGGTTCAGCCAAGAGCATTATAACTAAGACAAAATTTATATGCTCATTCATTTCTAGGTACAAGAATCAAGTAGAAAGACCAAAGATCAACAGAGTATAAACGACTCTCAGACACATTCCATAACTGTAGTATTATGTCTAGCCACAACAACTGAGGATGCTTTGTGAACTTACATTCTTCGTTCAAGCATCAGTCATCTATCCTTTTTCAGCAGATGATGGCGTTATGCTGAAAGAAATTAGTACAATAACATATAAAAAGGATTCAGAAGAAAGTAACCAAGAAGAAACAGAAGTCCTAGTCGCAAGGGTGAAAAGGCAAGATATCTAAAGAGACCAGCTTTCAATCGGATGAGAGGTGACATCCTCCCAACTTTCGCCCTTCTAGTTTCGAACAAGGAAAGTTAGACTGCATAAATTTTTCTTCAACTACCTTGCATCTTCTTAAGAGCTTAATAAGGTATAATAGCTCCTCATAACTCGTGAAAGCTATATACGTAAGGGCCATGGGTTCCTTCTCTAGAGCCACAATATGTAACTGGACCAAAGAGTCATTCTTTATCTCCGACCACAAAACCGTTTTTTGTTGTGCTCATCATGCCCGACAAATGCAGCTGCTTAGTTCTCCTGTCATCTTGAGCTTCTTCACTATCTGGCTGCAATGTAGGGGCTAATTCATTAGTATCTTTGCACGCTAAAGCTAGAAGAAGGACAATGATCAGCAGCATACCTTAAGAGATAATGCTCTATCGAAACTAGCAATGGCGCTATCAGGCTCTCCAAAGTTCAACTGTGCTCTACCCAGCGTGATCCATGCCTGCATAAATTCAACGATCCATCAGTATCACACATAAGGCTTGAGATGAAATTGCTTCTAGTTCTAGCTAATTCTCAACTCTCCCAAGTGCAACTACAGATAGTATAAGAAAATAACAAGGACCCTCCAAAAAATAATAGATGACGATTTTACAAAGCCACAGACTACATAATCACGAGCCACATTCCAGCAATCAATCACACAATAAGTTTAAATTCTATACCTTTTTAAACCTAACATACAATTGCTTGCTTACTAGATGGCGTTAGCAGGGACACTCCAATACCAAAGCAACTTTCAAACTTTAGTCAATGGAAGACCCATCCCGCTGAGAAAAGAAGCTTTGCTTATCATCAACAATCATTCAAAACAGCAATGACCAACTACTAAAAAGCCAAACTGCTTTTCAGAAAATTCATTCAAATCCCAATTTCCATTTATCAGTTTGTCTAGCTGGTAAGAGTATTTCATCAAAAAGTGTGCCTACCTAGTATGGAAGCCACCACGGAGGAGAGAGAGAGAGAGGCACAATGACGAGAGAAAAAGCACAGAACTATTTTTTAACCCCTCGCGATTTTGTTCTTCTCCTATATTGGAATGGAGAACGGGGAGAGAGAAAGAAAAGAGAGGAAAGAGATGGTCTACAGAGGAGAGAGAAGGCTAGAGAGACAGAAGAGAGCGAAGCATAAAATTTTAAATTATCTCAGCGTGGGGCCTGGATTATAGGAGGACGACACATGTCAAATTTTGTGTGTTTTTTCATATAGCCCACGTGGCGAATGACTCATTTAATATTTTCTCGGAAACCTCTCTTGCTGCATGCTCGCCGCCGTCTAAGGTGTACGCTGCCACCTTTCTCCCCATTGTCCCGCCATCTTTGTTAGTACGTGTATTTACCTTGGATGTCCATTTACTTAAAAAGAAAAAAAAATTGCACTACCGTCAATTTCTAAAGAACCAATTTATATCACAAGATTTTTGCTAGAAACAACGTAGTTTGTTTCACCTTAAATCCTAAATATCCTTCAATTTCATGTTCAGCTCAAATTATGTTTCTTTTTATATAAAAAAATCACCGACTTTCACTCAAATTTCATATAAATTCTCCGGTTAACCTTTTGTTCGAAGTCACTGTTAATCATTTAATATAACACTCTCACGTCAACAAACTAATGGGGATTTAAAAATAATAATATCATCATGATACTAATCCAACAAAAAGGAGGTTTAGTCTAGAAAATCCACACCAGCCTCTCCCTCTTTAGCCCCTCAATCTTGAACAATGTGCAGCCTCTCCCCTGCAACACCATAGGTCTGGTCCGACTCCGCTGTCAAGCTACCTCCGCCTCAAGAGCCCCCTCTCTCCCGTGACCTCGTCCTCGCGGCGGACAGTGACAATAAACAGTCATCTGCCACCACTATTCCTCTGTCTCTCTCTATATTCCTTTTATGTAGTAAAGCAAATTCATAACATAATTTCGACATCGAACGTTAGGGTTAGAGTACGTTGTAGCAACAGAAGTGATGGATTTATGAGATGGGCTTAAGGCCCATCCGCTCAAGTTGGGCCCAAAAAGGCCCGGCCCACGGGAAAAGGGCCCGTGGAAGGGGAGAGGTATAAAAGGGAAGAGAGAGAGAAGACAACGCTTGACAATTCAACGTATGTCTTCTCCCGCGCGTTCTCTCTTCCTCCAAAAAGAACAGTAAGTTCAAGTCACTGTTGCCTTCCCTTCAAGTCATCATCAGATCGAATGGGGCCGAAATTTCTTCCTCTTCTTCGGCATTGGTGTTTAATCTGTGGCTAACAAGGTACGCTCGAATCCGTGGTGTGCTTTATGATCGGTGATGCGTGTTTTCCCGGGCTTCGTCTTCCGCATTGATTTAGGGGTTCGATTCAGTGTCGAATCCGTTTTTCGGGGATCCGTTATTCCCAACATTGGTATCAGAGCCCTGTTTCACGTTTTCCCGATCAATTTGATGTATTTTGATTGAATTTTCGCGAAGAAATTCTCGGTCGTACGGATCGGGGCAAAAATCCCGACACCCGAGCGTTGTTCGGCCATTTTTATGAGTTTTCGTAAGTCGAAATCAAATTCTGAAGGCACTGGGAGAAGCGCAACGTCGAGACGAGTCCGGCGATGTGTCGATCTCCGCCGGAAATCGCCGCACGTGCCCACACGCGCGGCCGGAAGGCGCTGCGCGTGGGCGCGACGCGCTGGAAGGGGCCCGCCCGCGCGTGCCCAACACGCGCCGGTGGCGAACCGGCACGTGCGCGCCGGCGACCGGCGAACGGCACGCGCTGTCCGCGGACCGACGCGTGCCGGCGTCACCCGCCGACGTCATCGTGACGTCACCAACGGTCGATAACCGTCGGGGATGACGTCATTGATGACGTTAGCGCCGACGACGGTTGGCCGGCCGGTCACCGGCCGGCGACCCGACCCGACGGCGACCGACCCGACCCGATCAGCCTGGGCGCGTGCCGCGCACGTGCGGCCGACGTTTGCGTGACGTCGGCGCGCTCATCGCGCGAGGCACGTCCGGCCGACGCGCGTGACGTCGGCCACCACACGCTGCGGCACGTGCGGTCGGTTTGTCCGACCGGCGCGGCCGGTCCGACCGGTCCGACCCGCGTGCCCGTTGACCGACCGTTGACCGATGACCGTTGACCGTTGACCGACCGTGACCGACGACCGTTGACCGACCGTTGACCGACGACCGTTGACCGTTGACCGTTGACCGTCGACTTTGACCGTTGACAAAAAAAAAAAAGGAATTTGTTTTCTTTTTTAGTCATGCCTATGTGGGTTATAAGTAATCCATTTTTAATTCTGCATTTGTTGCATGAATTTTGGAAAATTATGTATTTTCCCTTATATTAATTATGGATTATAAGTGATCCATTTTTTTCCCGCATTTGTTAGGGAACTATGATGCGTTATGCAAGGATACCCGCAATCCCGAGTACGAGATGAGGGAAATGCAAGACTTAAGAGGCTGATGAAAGAGTTAGCTGATTATCGGTGGCATGACGGTGATTTAGTATCATATGTGATTAAGGTCAATCAGATGATACAGGAAATCATCTGGAATGGTTATCTTATGCCGGATTTTGAGAAGGTGCCGGCTTTGATGAACACTCTTCCACCTGAATGGCAAGCAGTGTTGGATCGGCTATGGGAGGTCAACGTAGTTCCGGATTATAGGAGGCTAGTGGAAGCTTTTGTGAGAGAGCACTATAGGATTGAGTTGGCCAAAACTTCAACCCTTAGATTGAGCGCCACATGGCGTAGAGTGAATGCGCCTTGGTGGCGACATGAATGCTCTCCAAAAGTTTTTCCATGGTTGGCAAATGTACCTTCAAATTTCTCAGATATTATGGCTGATAGATTAGAAGGGACATTCCCTATTTATTTCTTTGATTAATTATGTAAAGTTTACTACCTGATTGTTGTTGATGTAACAACCGATATATTAGTTGTATCATGTGAAAGCATTGTTATTTTATTGAATGTTAAGATTTTTTATGCTTTCGCTATTATTGCTGGTTGCTTTGTGGGTAATTAGCTATGGGTAGTAATAGAAGTTTTTGTAACTTCATAGAATTTATTTGCATAAGATAATTATATTAATAATAATTTTAAGTTAGGATTTTTGGAGGATGATTGGAAACATAGTGACCTTTTGATTCTCGAAGCCTTACTTGAAATTATTTATTAATATGATGGGTCTATGCAAATAGGGATGCATAAATTGATAGGCATTAATTATTCGTGCATGTATGTCTGATGTGTTCAGAACGATGGTTCAGCAACTAAGAATATAATTGCTGATATTAACGGCAATAATGGTGAAATATTGAATATGAAGATTCAATATGTGTTGGAAAAGCAAGAAGCACTAGAAGCTCTTGACCACATTATGGAAGACATTGAGGGTGTCGTGCACCACCTTGAGCTAGTAGAGGACCGCCTAACGGTATTTGAGCCGTAAATAGACATTTGCTATGCTGGTTCTAGCTCAGAAAGGGCTTTGTGCTCTAAGCACAAGCGTATTGATTCGTTCAATATGTGGGAATGCAAAGGATCAAGTCCTTATTGCAAGAAATCAAGAGTTAACCAACAAGAGAGAGGAAAACGTCCCCAAGGGAAGAAAATGTCAAGGGTGAGATGTTACAATTGTGACAAGAAATGTCACTATGCTTGCAACTGTTGTGAGCCGAAAAAGGTCAACACCTCTTGTACATTTGAGAACTTTGCTTATGTGTCAAGTTCTGCATTATAGGCTGAATCCAATCCTTTGTGGAATGTAGATTCAGAAGCGACAGTCCATAGAGGGAAGGATAGAGAATCCTTCGTGGAATTCCGATGAGTACCAACTGGAACTGAGTGGATCCATATGGGAAACAACTCTAGAGCTGATGTAAAGGAATTGGCACCGGCCAATTGAACATGAGTGGTGGACGCACCTTTGATGTTCTATATGCTCTGGAGATTCGTCGAAATTTAGTGTCTGTTTTAGCGTTGGTTAAGCTTGATTTTGGTATGAACTTCCATAATAAAGGTGTAAATTTGTGTTTAGATACAAACTACTATGGTTGTGGTCATTTACTGAATGGTTTTATTGTACTAAATGTTGACTGTGATGATGTCAATATGTTATTCCCTTGTTTCACGTCTTCTACCTTATATGATAATGATGTGAATATGGTGGCATGCTAGACTTGCTCATATGGGCCACCAATATATGAATAGACTAGCCAAAGAGGGCTTGTTGGGCAATATTGAAAAAGTCGATTTGTCCATATGTGAGCATTGCCTAGTAGGGAAAATGACAAGGAAACCATTTGAAAAAGGTAAAAGAGCTGAATTTCCTCTGCATTTAATCCATTTGGACGTCTGTGGTTCAATGAATGTGAGAGGAAGGCAAGGGGCTGTTTGTTTCATCACTTTAATAGATAATTCTACTTGATTCGGATATGTCTATTTGATTTCTCATAAATCTGAAGCATAAGTTGTTTTAGAAGGTTTATGAACCTGGTAGAAAATCAATTAGACAGGAAAATAAAGGTATTGAGATCCGATCGAGGTTGAGAATATTTATCTGATAAGTTCAGAAAATTATGTGATGAAAAAGGAATAGAAAGATGGTTGTCTATTCCATATACTCCTCAACAAAATGGTGTTGCGGAGAGAAGAAACAGAACCCTCTTTGGAATGGTTAGGTCCATGATGGTGCATGCTAACTTACCTATCATTTTTTGGAGTGATGTGTTGTTAACTCGCTGCCTATATACTTAACGGGTGCCTTCCAAATCAGTTATTTCCACTTCATATGAGTTATGGACAGTTAGAAAATCGGACTTAAGTTTTTCTTAAGCCATGGGGTTGTGCTGCCTATACTCATGAGTCCTCTCACAAGTTTGGGAAATTGGGTCCCAAAGAAAATAAGAGTATTTTCATGAGATCTGCGAACACTCAAAAGGGTATGTGTTCATAGGTGAGCAGGAAAGTGGGAGTATAACTGAATTTGAATCACGGGATGTCACATCCTTAGTGGATGAATTTTCTAAGAGGGGCGAAATAAGGAAAAATAACTCCCTATTTGAAACCTTGGATCAAGATAATGATGTCAGTGGAGTTCGTTCAAGTGGGAGTAATATGAGATGTAATGAATTGAATTCAACTCATTCTCAATTGCAACCACCTGATGTGACGACATCATCATTACCTAATCCAAGTGGGAGCATGATGGGGAATGATGTGTTAAGTGTACAATCTCCCATACGGTGAATAAGTCGCCAAAGTATTCCCCGTCGATATTTTGACATTGAAGGGGAAACTTTTATGGTTGCTCTACAAGATGAGGATGAGCCAAGAAATATCAATGAGACTCTGAATTGCCCTAGTAAGGAAAAATGGATTAATGCAATGGAAGAGGAAATGGAGTCAATGAAATCAAACCAAGTCTGGGAACTGGTTGATCTTCCAAAAGGACACAGAGCTATTGGGAACAAATGAGTTCTCAAAATAAAGCAAAAGGCTGATGGTTCGATTGAAAGGCATAAGGCTCGCCTTGTGGCGAATGGGGTATAATCAACAGGAAGGAATTGATTATGAATATACGTTTTCTCCTGTAGTGAGATTTACCTCGATTCGCATTATTCTGGCAATAGTGGCAAGTCTGGATCTTGAGTTACATCAAATGGATGTAAAGACTGCTTTCCTCAATGGAGAATTAGAGGAAGGAACATATATGGAACTACTTGCTGGTTTCATAGTGAAAGGCCAAACAGAAAATGTATGTTGACTTTGGGGGTCGATATATGGTCTTAAGCAGTCATCGAGACAAAGGTATATACGTTTTCATAATGCCATAGTGGCATATGATTTTAAAATGATTGATGAGGATCATTGTGTATATATCAAAAGATCCAAGGATCAATTTGTGATCATATCATTATATGTTGATGATATGCGATTGCGGAAGCAATATGGAGTTGGTTAATACTATCAAGAGATAGTTGTCTTCTAACTTTGAGATAAAGGATATGGGTGAGGCTGCATACATTCTTAGAGTTAAGACTTCAAGAGATCGTTTTGAAGAGATCGTTGTCTTTTTCGCAAGAAACCTATATAAATAAGGTTCTTGAACGATTTAGTATGCAAGACTGTAAACCCATAGACACTCCTATTGCAAAAAGGTGAAGGATTGAGCCATAGTCTGTGTCCAAGGACTCCACAAGAGAAGGAACAAATGAAACATGTTCCTTACGCTAGTGCTGTTGGGAGCTTGATGTATGCTATGATGTGTACAACACCCGACATATGCTTTGCAGTCGGAATGGTGACAAGATACCAATCCAATTCAGATCAAGCACATTGGAAAGCCGTTAAAAGAATACTGAGGTATCTGAAGGGAACTGCTGATTATACGCTGAGTTATTAAAGAAAAGGATCTGCAACTCAAAGGCTATTGTGATACTGATTGGAGAGGAGATTTAGATGAAAGAAAATCTACCTCTGGATTTGTTTTCTTACCGAATAATGGCACCATATGTTGGAGCAGTAAGAAACATAAGTGTATAGCCTTGTCCACGATAAAAGTTGAGTTCGTGGTATTATCAACAGCAGTATAAGAAGATGTTTGGCTTAAGAGAATTTTTTGGATCATTTAGGTGTTTTTGGAAGTGCTGCAGATTCGTTGTTGGTTAACTGTGGTAGCCAAGCAGCAAAAAGCGTACACCAAATATCCAAAATATCATGGCAAGACCGAATATATAGATACCAAGTATAATCCTGTTAAGGATATAGTTGCACGAAAAGATGTGAACTTAGAGTACATACTACGCATGGAATGGTAGCAGATCCTATGACAAAGCCAAAAACTAGAGATGTGTTTTGTGGCCATATGAAATCTCTAGGATTGCGTAGAGATTGATGTCTTGAATATTGTAATTTCCCTAAGTGTTCACAATTTGATGAATTTGTGTTTTCATCATTAATGCCTATGAATCCTTGTTTGATCTTTATGCATCTTAATGCGTAGTGCATTACTTTAAGTTGAGAAGTATGTCGGACAGATATAAGATTAGCTCACTCACACGGGTAATCGCCTCTGTTTACTGTGTGATAAATAGAGATGAGACTGTTTTTAAGCTTATTATCTAGGTGATAATCGAGAGCTCAAGCTTAAAACACTTATGTCGCCTTAATCGAGTGTTAAGATGAGGACATAATACTTACTATGTCCGAAAGTAAAATACCCCACATGTTTTACTTTATCTGTCTAAGATGCCGGATGTGAGTTCGATGAATTTTGTGAATGAGTAGATACGTGAACTCAAGTTAGACATTGGGTATGTCCGAACTATCATCTCGTACGGTATGGAAAGGTATAGACATACGCTCCAAGGGAAAGGAGTTAAATACCGTAATACGTATTTCATACTACGTATGCATGAGACGACCAATAAGAGTGACAAAAGTTTGATCTCAACTTTTATGTCGTGTGAGACTCTTGAGGAAGAGAGTTCCTCAATTTCTTAGTCCCCTCATGACTCTTACTTATTCTCAAGATTTCTATTTAGTGTTTGCTATCTTAGGATGTTGCCAATGGTCATGAGTGATTCGATCTAATGGGGCATTTCTAGAAAAGCAAGTTGGACTGAAATTGAGAGTTTGAAGGAAAGGGAAAGATCGATTTTGGAGAATCACATTATAGTTTTGTATTCACCGGTTAACCAATTATGACTGTCTTTGTGATAATCATAATTGTGAATACAATATATATATCATTGTTTAAAAGAGATCAAGAGAGATATAAATGTGATCGATCGATCTAGGGTACTGCATACTAAATCTACTCGGAGTGTGATGCCCATTATGAGCTGCTATATATTCCTAACGAGATGTATGACAACGAGCTCTCAAAGTATCTTTGGTCGCACGGATTATTCACCGGTATGAATGTTGAGAGAGGAAAAGAGGATTATGTTCAACCCACCATGTTAAGTGAGAGTCTATGATGGATTTTTCTCTGATGGGGCTGAGTAGGGCCTGTCCGCCCATGTTGGTTTTGTACCACCATGTGCGAGTGGGAGATGATGGATTTATGAGATGGGCTTAAGGCCCATCCGCTCAAGTTGGGCCCAAAAAGGCCCGGCCCACGGGAAAAGGGCCCGTGGAAGGGGAGAGGTATAAAAGGGAGGAGAGAGAGAGAAGACAACGCTTGACAATTCAACGTATGTCTTCTCCCGCGCGTTCTCTCTTCCTCCAAAAAGAACAGTAAGTTCAAGTCACTGTTGCCTTCCCTTCAAGTCATCATCGGATCGAACGGGGCCGAAATTTCTTCCTCTTCTTCGGCATTGGTGTTTAATCTGTGGCTAACAAGGTACGCTCGAATCCGTGGTGTGCTTTACGATCGGTGATGCGTGTTTTCCGGGCTTCGTCTTCCGCATTGATTTAGGGGTTCGATTCAGTGTCGAATCCGTTTTTGGGATCCGTTATTCCCAACAAGAAGCAACCAAGGAAGCAATGTGGCTCAGATTTGCTTTGAAAGCAAGATTGCAACCAAATAGAATTGTTATTTATTGCGATAATTAAGTGCATGTGTCTTAAGAAAAAAAACAAAAAACAAATTCATCAAGATGCACACCAAATTGACGATATTTGTAATTTTTTTAACAAAATTTTCTACTAATTGTTATAATAGCCATCAGAATACGACCCAATTATTTTGTATGTCCAGCTTTGTAAATAGAGGCCAGAATTTTCTTCAAACATTTATTGTAGACGAAAGGTCTCTCCAATGCAACCATATGGCCTGCTTTCTCAATGCATACCAGTGTCGCACTATCTCCCAAATTTCTGTCCAAAAGAACATAACCGAACAAGTCAAATTTCTGCTGAATATAGTTGAACGGAAACCCAGTGGAGCAAACAACATCTTTTAAGAATGTCTATTTACAATAATAGATATCGGGTCGAAAAAAAGAAGAAAAGAGAGAGAGACCTATTTAACGGGAAATTATCAGTGAACCAAGTACCAATAAGATAAATAAATCATTACGAGTGTATCAATACTTCCCAATTAGCTTCATGGTCTGCAAACCGTGCAAAAGAAAAGTTACACTGTCATTGTCGTAAATTGATTTTATATGTCAAAATTCATTTCTTAAAATTCTGATACAAACATATGCAATCTAACGAGTTGTCTTAATTGCAAACTAAAATTGGACAAAATAAAATATGCGGTTAAAGTTTATGCCAAGACATGGCTTCTATTCTTCACGATGGAAGATAATCAAGCGAAAGGGAGCAGCAAAGACATGCTGATATAACAATATGGTTTCGGCATTAAAACTTTAGTATTAATAAATAAATAAATATAAATTGATTGACGAACTATTAAATGGAAATCTGTAAACATACTCTTTCAGTGATTTGGCTACTTCAGCAGGGAAGATCCTGTCATTCTCGCCCCAAACCAGATGCACCTTCTGCAAAAAGATCCCATCAATCATCATCCAATTTGCACAACATTCTACAAATATGACTAGAAGGAAGGTAGTTCAAGAAAGTCTTGCGTGCGTACACCCGACTAATCTGAGCCCATTTCGTATGAACCATGTGTAGCAATGGAATAAGTTGTAGCGTAATGGCTATTGCATTAATTAGTACATTGTTTGATTTAAGTAATATAGTATCTATTATACTATTTGTTGTATGAATCACATCTAAAATAAGGGGTAATTTTTTTTTCATTTATTATGACTCCAATTTAATCGTTTAATATGTCCAATTAAAAGAATATTATGTATTACGTAGTTAAAAATATGATTGAAATAACTATTATAAATTTTTTAGCATTGATTAATATAATCAGTAATGATTATTCATTATATTATGGATAATAAACTATTTGATTATAGAAATTTAGATAATTGCACCTGCTGATAGGAGGCAACTAATATGATGCTAGTTATTGTTATAAATTTTAATATAAACCAATGTTTGTGTCATAGATAACATAATTATTATAACATCCACTGTTTACTGATTATATCTAGTATTTTATTTATTAACGACATAGCATATGATTATGTCAAAAATATAATTAATGTTATTACTATAAATAATTCAAGCCTTGCCAAAATAATAATAATAATAATAATAATAATAATAATTCAACGAATTTAGTCATAATTTGGAATAATAATCTAACATATATAGAGTGAGTGCAAGAGAAGGACGTGAATATTTAATGTAGTTTTGGCTGTACTACAAATTATGCTATAACAAATATTACTGAATACAAAAACTGTAAAGGGCATTCAACATGTGATATAATAGACACTATTACGACTAAACAATTTTTAACGTATTGGTCCCATGTGGCGCCACAGGATCTAATGGCTGGCAATAGCATTAAGCGGGTTCACATGCACTTCACATGCACCGAGTGCAAGTTACAATTTTGCGTGTAGTCATTCACTTAGGTTCTAACCCCTACTTTCCTTTGCTTTTTCCATTTCTGCCCCAAACTCTGTACAGTGTACAGGTTCTTACTATGGAATATGTAAGTTTTTGCATTATGTAAGTTTTGATCACTGATCATTTTGCTTTTATCTATTTATAGATCTGCTCTTGAAGGACGAGCTTGTAATGATCTCTGCCATTATAGATATGTTCTTGAAGAATAACCTTGTGATGATCTCTACTAACCATGCTATGTTGAAATGCCTTGATTTTTGGTTTTTTATTTTTTTTTTGTTTATTTTGGAGATCCATGGGTTTGTTTTGCTACTGTGACTTTTGAAATTCCCTTTCATGTATCGGTTTTGTAATCAATGGAAATTTCTTTTTGACAAAAAAAAAAAAAGAAGAAGAAGAGATTATTAGGTTTGACCAAATAAATAAAACAGATTATCAAGTAAACGAAGACTATTAGTATAATAAGTGATGTGAGAGAACTTGAATGAGAATTTATCAACTAGATAGTGTTCAAACATCAGTTAAGAAATGACAAAAGAACTGTATAAGCGCTAAAACTTGGCATGAGAGGACACTTAAGTGTCAAAAGTTATAAAATGTATACTTAAGTGTCACTTTTTCTAAAAAAATTTTTGGGCCACTGGAGTGTCAAATCCAATGTTTTTGGCTAGAAATCCTACATGACAATTTTTTAAAAATATAACTCACTATATGACTCATTGAAGAGCTGAGTCGGCAAAGAAAAGCCATAACGACAACGTTTTGGCTCTTTTTCTAAATTTTAATATAAATTTAATTTAATTTAATTTAATTTAAAAATAAATTATTAAAAAAGAGGAAGAAAATAAAGATCAACCCTTGCAGCCACCTCCCACAATCGTCGGGAAGGGCTGCTGATGATGGGGGAAAGGTTAGCTGAGGTCAACGGGCCCTAGCCAAGGGTCAGTGACTCTAGTTGACCGATGACAAGGGCCTACCCCCTAGCTAGCAACGGCTCTTCGCCCAACTAGGCAAGGGTAGACGACCATTGTTGAATTTGGGGGAGGGTTGCAACCCTAGCCCAAATCTATGTGAAGGCTTGTAGGCCTTTGCCACTAGGTGGCTAGGGTTGTTAGCCCTTAATTAGGGCTCGGTGACCTCAGCCAACCCTTCCCTCACTACCCCCCAGCCCTTAGGGGTGTGCAACGAGAACCGCAGAACTAGGAACCGACCGGACTAAACCGAATCGGCTCGTTTTGGGAGATTCCCACAATCGGCGGTCCGGTTCTCGGTTCCTAATCTTGGAACCGATGGCTGGTCAGGAACCGGCCGGACCAAACCGAATCGGCCCGTTTGGGGCGATTCCCACAATCGGCGGTCCGGTTCTCGGTTCCTAATCTTGGAACCGATGGCTGGTCAGTCCTGTTCTTGGTTACAAGGTGGGAACCAGACCAAACCGGACCGACTAGACCAAACTAAATTTTTTTATATATAATTAATATACATAGAATGAATAAAATATATAAACATGATAACTTATTGCAACCAAAATTGCAATTTGAGGTAGCAACCTCTTCTGTGGCCTAGAGACCGTTAAAACCCTTTTTGTTACTCTTTTATTTATAGAAAAAATCTCTCTGTTAGTTTCATCTTCTACTCGATATGGGACTAAGGCTCCAAGAGACCCACAAAGCACTTCAAGCCTCCAAGTGTCCCACATCGACTAAATATTCAAAGAGCAGAAGAGAGATTGTCTATAAAATCTAAGTCAAGCACAACTTTTCGCCAAATTGTTTATGGCCTTCATGGTTAAAGTTAAGTGTGAAACATACGAAGTGTGAATCACATAAGTGAAGTTTGAATATTTTGCACATGGAAACATGTGTGATTAATTTTGTTGAATTGCTTGAGAACCAAATTAGATTGATCGGTTCGGAGCGCGATCACTCTTTAGTGCAAAAAAGTAGAGCCGGAGCCGATTTTTGGACTAGATCGGACTGGAATCGATGGTTCAGTCTGGTTCCCAGTCTTGGACCAAACGGTCCGGTCCACGGTTCGTAACTTTGGGAATCGGAGCTCCCGGTCTGGATCCCAGTTCTACCTTGGAACTAGACCGAACCGAGAACCGATCACCCCTACTAGCCCTTCCTGATGATGGTGGGGAGGCGGCAACGAGAGCTAACCCCTCGCCTTGCAATGTTCATCTTCTTCCTTAAATAATAATAATAATAATAATAATAATAATAATAATAATAATAATAATAATAATAATAATAATAATAATAATAATAATAATAATAATAATATAGTTTTAAATTAAATTAAATTTATATTAAAATTCAAATCCGATGCAAAATAACTTCATTTTACACTTGTCTCTCAAAAACACCATTTCATTATTTTGGCTGGATTTTCTCTTGTTGGCACTTAAGCGATCTATTTTATTTTGATTTTGGTACTTAAGTGCTCCTCCGTGCCAAACCGTGCCAAGTTTTGGCACTCCAAGGGTCCGGGTCTCAATAAGAAATATAGCAACTTTATATTGAAATAAATATACCTAGCATTTCTGCTTGGGTATACTAAATTGAACACAAAAAATATCAATTTCAATGATACATATGTATTTAAAGGCATGTGCATGTAATTACATATGAGATTCTAGCCTAGACTAAATATATAGAACTATCTGAGGATGATTATCAAAAAAGTTCTAAACATATTACATTAGTACCAATTTAGTTATAGACATTTCAATTGTGCTACTTTACTAAAAAACCTTGGCATGTTTTTTCAATTAAATCCATCTGGCCAAATTTTGGCTAAAAATCACTAACACCGATACCAACCATCCTACATGATATGGTCAATGCTAATGCAGAAATTTTGTTTTAACGTTTTAACTATTTTTTTTTCATTTTCTTCTCTTTTCCTTCTTTCCTTTTTTTTTTTCATTGTGTCTGACAAGAGTCGTCGAAGCTCGCTAGCAGTGAGGCAAGGCCATCATGGCTACAGGTAAGCCAACTTCACCATATTTGGGCAAGGCTAGCCTCGCTGGCCAAGGACAAGGCCACCTTCACTTGTGGCTGGCAAAGCCTTTGTGTGGCCCTTGCATGCAGTCGGTGAGGGCTTTGTGACCTCGCCCAGTGGCCAACAAGCTCTAATGACCGTCCCCAACCATATTGAAAAAAGAAAAAAGAAAAGAGAGAGAAGAAGTAAAAGGAAAACCATTAATGAAAATTCGAAAAATATTAAAAATTTAAAAAATAGAGTCGGTTATACCATGTAGCACGACTAGCATTTAAGCTAGCAATTTTTGGTAAAAATTGATTAGGTGAATTCAATTGGTAAAACATAAAAATGTTTAGAATTAAATTGACAAAAGTGCAATAAGCTTGGAACTTTTCTAATAAAATTCATGAATTATCTTAGTTGTCAGATGCAAAAGCCACACATCATCTGACAAGATGAAAGGGTTGAGATCAGGTCAATTATGCATATCTTACATACACATGTTATGAACTTAATACATATAATCTACCGTTGGATTTGGGGAGAACCACATAAAGTAATTTTACATGTTGCAAGGATAAGTGTTCTAAGGACTAGCTTTTGACAGAGAAATTGTAGCATACATCACCACTGTGAAAATTTTTACACCTTTATACACTCTCGATCGAGAAGATTAACTGTTATGGTCCTCAAAAAAGGTGAATGAGATCGTTTGTGTATACTTTTCTTGATACAGGTGGCTTTGCTCTATTTTTCCCTTTTGTATACTTGAGCAGGTTACAAACACGTCTTGCATTGTTAGAACAAAATTGATACTAGAGTGACATGCAAATTTACACAATCCAAGTATTATGCCTGGGATCTTAATGTCAGAGAAAATCCACAAAGAATGAAAGAAATAATGGATCTCATCTCATATTGCAGCCACCACGAAAAATTTTCTCAATTGAGTGCCGGCTTGGTTCAATACCTCACCCATAAAATGAGTATAAATCAGAATTTTTCAACTTATAATCAGTTTTTTATGTAAATTTTTTTTTTTTTTTTGGTGACAAAGGATTCTATGTAGGGTTAAAAAATAAACAACCACCGAAGGAGAAGACTCATCAAACCTGAGAGTACTGCGGGAAAGCGAAATCCTTGTCTGGAATGACCAAAGCCTCAAGCAATTCGGCTCTCTCTTTTCTGCAGTCAAACAAAACCTACCATCCAATGACAAGAAAGGGATAAATGAGGTAAACATCTTATCTTTACAACCAGAGTCTATTATGATTTTTACACATGTTCATAGATACCACTAGAAAATCTCTCTCTCTCTCTCTTCTTCTTTTAAACGCCCTAGCGCACCATCAATGCCAGCACCGAACTTGTGACAGCCACCATCGATGGAGACCGCTACCTCCAGTCCCAGCACCACCGTAGGTGGCTCCATTTTGACGACAAGACTTGATTTGATAGATCTCTCTCTCTCTCTCTCTCTCTCTCTCTCCCCGTCATCTAGGCACAAATATCTTGATGATGATCATTCACCACGGAGGAGATGACATCTGAATGTCTCCCAAAAACAAAGGAGACTAGATCTACTTCGTTTTGTTCTGCCCCAACCACACCATCAATGCTGGCCGTGGCACTTTTCGACCGCCGCGACTACTAGAGACCTCCAGCAACGTTACAATCACCCTCACCCCCATTCCAGCAATAAGCTTGATGCAGCATCTCTCTCTCTCTCTCTCTCTCTCTCTCTAAGGGAGGCTAATGGATGAGGGTAGTAGTGGTGGTGGGACGGGGACGACGGTCAATGTGCCAAGGATGAGGGATAAATTTTGACAGATAGAAGCATATGATCAAAACCTACGCAATTGTTTGTTAGAATGTTAGCTCCTTTTTTTTTTCGTGAAAACTTGATGATTTGGAAAATATTTTTCTAAAAATAATTACTTGCATCGCTTACAAAAATGAGCGAAGCGAGCGAGAAATATTATCATTATCCATGAAAATATTTCAATATAAATGGTCGTTGACAATAAAAATATTTTTCATTGATTAATTATTTTAATTAATACAAGCAATCATTTTTACAAAAATATTTTATAAATTACACATTTTTATCGAAACAAAAGAGTCAAGTTTATATGATTTTTCTTAAGAGTCAAGTTTATATGATTTTTCTAAAAGAGCTACACAAAACAGTTGAAGATCCTGCATTTAATTTTATTTTATTTTTGGGCGGGGAAGGGGGGGGAGGCTGAGATTTTTTTCTCTCTGTTATATGTTTTGCATATCCTATGCGGGTAAACGCAAATGACTTATTTTGGGAGGACAAAATTATTCTTGAAAGAAAAATATCAAATACATATCTCAATTTTCACTTAGTAATTACCTGTGTACCTCTATTTTTGCAAGTATCATTGACATACCTCTAAGCAAAATCTCATATTAAGAAGATCAAATTGCCCCTACTTACAAAATCATTTTAACATCATGTTTAAAATTTGAGTGGTTTGGCTTTTAATTGGTTTTCATTATTTTGGATGGGTGTGAGAATTCAGGATTTTACGAAGAGTATTTTGTAAAGAAAGTGGTATGTTGTAGATAAAGACACAATAATAATTGATGTGGAGGTGCAGATCCGTTTCCAAAGGTAAAAACTCATGTAGCATTTACTATTTTCAAAGAAAATGTAAATAATCATAGGTTCTACTAATCGTCGTGGCTAAAACAGTGGCTTCCCTTATGCGAATGTTATCGACAACAGCACGTGACGCACGCGTCCATGTGCATCTGCGCACACACGCACGCACTCACGCATAGAGGATTATGGTTATTTATTTATTTATTGGGTAATATAAGATGCATGGATTGTGTAACCAAATTTCCACATATGCTACGATCATCACTGTCAACGCAATTAGTTATTTAGTTGCTAAAACACACAAAGTATTTGGTTTTGGCTTATTGGGAAATATTAGGTACATAAATTGTGTAACCTTTTGGACTAAGTGCTTTTCATATGTGCACATTGTATTGATCCATTATGTGATACAAGTTTTTCTACTAATTTTATCATCACTCGTAATGCAATCTTGACATGCTAGCAATGTAAGGCTACAAGTGCAAAGGTTGCTTCGAAAAGCACATTAAAATCAAGACCGCCATGGATACGTGACAAGAAAAGCACAATTTATGTAATCGATTGATCTTCTCAACCACCATCCACCAAGTGCAATCTTGACATGCTAGCAACGTAAGGCTATAAGTGCAAAAGTTGCTTTGAAAAGCACATTAAAATCAAGATTGATATGTGACAAGAAAAGCAAAAATTTATGTAATCGATTGATCTTCTCAACCACCATCCACCAAGTGTGGTCCTATATAAATTTAAGAGCATGGTATTCCAGAATTTAGAAATGAAAATATAAAAATGTTGAAATTCTCAACCACCATTGCTTGTCCTATATAGCTTGCGGAAGTCTAAAAGGGAAAAACAAAGGCAAAAGTTATAAAAATTTCCGAGAAAGCCATGCCTGCAACTTCCCTTGTTTTGTTAAGAGCATTTTTGCGAAAATAACAAATATTGATGTCATTGGATTGTAAAGTTACGTTAAATTATTCTGAAACAATCAAAACAGGATACATATGCTAAATATGGATAAAGTTATATAATTTGATAAGTAAAAACGATGAGTTCTAGTTAGCTACGTAATAAATGGAAAACTCATTAGTGAATTGATAAGTTTATTTTGATTTGGTAGTTTAGATTACACATAGTTGACAAATGCATTTTGTTTACATCATTGACACGATGAAAATCTAAAAGCGGGTACCGGAGAATTGATCGATTATTTAGATAATGGACTAAGAACCTCTGGATAGAGCAAAGGTCTCCGTGCATGATCTTAGAAAAGTTCGCTTTGGTACGTACCTCTAGAGCGTGCTTGAAAACACATTTGGGGAGTCTAGGGAAGTGGAAGCTGCAAATTTCAAGCAACTTCTTCAGTGCATTCGCCGAATCAGGCAACAGAAATTCCGACCACGTCGGAAACCCCAACCTCTCTAAGCTCTCTCGGCTCAGCGACTCCGTCAGCACCGGGACAGAGCACGTCACCACCAACGACTCGACCAGCTCAGGCTGCAACTCGACCAGCCTGAACGCCACCATTGCGCCGTAGCTGAACCCGACCACTGTGCACTGCTGCACTCCCAACTTTGCCAGCCCCCTTGCCAGGCACTCCGCCTGGAATCCCACAGTCCGGCGGCCGTCGCTGGTAGAGGAACCACCGAAGAAGAGGAGGTCCGGCACGTAGACTGCATAGTCCCTCGCAAGGGCGAGGACTTGGAACTGCGACGTCAGGATGCCGTCGGCAACGAAGCCGTGGAGGAAGACGACGGCAGGTTTTTTACCGTTGTTGGCATTCTTCTTGGATCGGGTCGGAGCCCAGATGTTCATGACAGTCCCCGGTTCGACCTCGATCTTTTGAGGTATCACGCCAGCGAGCTTCATGGTCGCTCGCAACAAGGGCTTGTAAATCTTGACAGTGTTCACCATTCTCTCACTCTTTCTCTCTCAGCTTGATCATGCACAGTGTCGTCCATCTTCGCCATGTACGTCCAGTGGTCATATATTTGTTGGGATATGTGAAGCCGACGGTGCAGTCTGACCCCACATGGTCCCATAACTTGCTTGTCCGGTTTTCCTAGGAAATTGAAATCTCATTTCTATTTTCTTGTTAAACCGCACATCCCTTCTATCTTTTAATTTTTCTTTTGTGCTGCGTATCATTGGGGGCTGTCTAGTCCCATTCCCACCATCGGAGCTCTCCCCCCCTCTCTCCCGTCTCTCTCACCCCTTAAACGCCGTCTCTGCAGCCGCAACTTTCGGGTTTATACTTTTCCAATTTCCCCATCCGCGACCGTAAGTGAGTGGCGGCAAAGAGCATTAGAAGCTCGTTGGTACTTCGGTGTTAGTAGATGCCCTTTCTTTACTGTCCCTCTTCCCAAGGCCTTGTGGTTTAGCGGTCCAGTCCAAAGAGAGAAGAAGAAAGCACAAGCTTAGCTTCTCTGAAATGACCCAAATTTTCGGATCTTCTCTATCTCCACATCAAGATGAAGGCTATCTTCATGAATAGTCATGTTGCCAAGCTCATCCTTGAACTTGATCAGCACGTTGGACGGAAATGTTGGAACCTAAAGGATAAAGGAGCTTTGAAGTATTCGAGGAGAGAATGTAAGCACACAAGAGAGAATATATTATTCAAAATGCCTTGCGAAGGCTTAATATGGAGTACACATCAAACTCTTTCAAACTTAACTATACAAGCTTTGCTAAACTTAACCTCCTCTCTCTCTCTCTCTCTCTCTCCGTTTCTCTCTCTATGCTCCTAAAGCTTTCTCACTCTCTCTAAAAACAAAATAACAAACGTAGGTACATATAATTATAAACATCTCCATCATCTGGACTCCACCGTCTTTGACTTCAAAATGCAACAAGTAAAGTTGAACCTTTTCCTCTTGGTTGCCGTCTTCAGCGTGAATGGGAGTTGCCGAAATTTTATCCAAGGCCAAGTCCAACTTTGACGTCTGCAGTAACTTACTTTGGTAATACTAATTGTGGTTGGATAGTTAATTGTCTTATCTTTTTAGGATTAACATGTTTTTTATGGTTGCGGAATCGATACTATCCACATCATAATCAACTTAGTTTTGTAAGATATTATGTATTGTCTAAAAGTTGTTTTGCAGGTTAAAAGTTCTTAAATCTACAGAAAAGTTTTATCACCATCAAAAATAGGAAAATTGTTGGAGAAAACTCATTTACTGTTTTGAAGTTGATAAAACATTTCCAGAAAGTTCTTACCAAAACAAAAAACATTTCTAGAAAGTCTAGTCTGAAGACATCCAGACTTTAGCGTCAAAGTCTAGAGACCGCCAGACTTTAGGTGCAAAGTCTGCCCACACTTATAGTTTCCAAATTGAAGAATGAAGATTTATTTAGATGCAAGATTATCTTTAATTCTTCAAGGATTTGATTCGTATGGCTTACGGATAACCTTATAGCTGGATATAGCACCTACATGATTGATTATCTTTATTGGAATTGATTCTGATAATCAAATCTTTTGGAAGGCGAGTAAACTTGGAAGTATTTACTTATGAAAACCGAGATCCTGATTGTATGGGTGAACATGATTTATGGGCTTTCATCACAAATTTTGAAACGACTCAAAATCTCCTTAATTGATTCTGTTCAATGGGTGGATTGGAAGAATTTCTTTAGAAAGTGCCAACGGTCATGAAGGCATGAAGGAGTATTTAAGGTGGATTCTCTAGTTGTTCGATAGTGTGCATGAAAGAAAAATTTTGAAGTCTGAAGATTCCTAGTTTTTTGCTATTTCATTCACTGACCTCAAATTTGTATACAAAAAAGAGAAACTTCTAGTAAGATTTTGTGAGAGACCAATAGAGACTCTTCACTGTGAAGTCAAGATCATCAAGTTGTAAAATCTCTTTTGAATTCTTGGTGGAATCTAGCCAATAGACTGTTAGCGCGGGAAAATGAACGTAAGCTTGATCTAAGCTGAACTGCTATAAATCTTGTATTCTTATTCTCTTCCCTTAACTTCTTTATTTTGTTTGAAGTTTATCTAATTGTTAAAGTCAAAATTCTTCTGTAATTTTTTTAACGCAAATTATTTCTATTAAACTTTGCAAAATTTTCATTCACACCTATTCACCCCCTCTAAGTGTTGTTACTAGCCCTTTCAAACCCTACTAGAGTGCAACACTGCAAACCAAGCGCCGCCAGCCCCTTCGCCACACATTCTGCTTGGAAGTCCACCATCCGGCGGCTATCGCCAGTGGCAAAGCCACCAAAGAAGAGGAGGTTCGGCACATAGATGGCATACTTCCTCAAAAGCACAAGGACCTGGAACTGCCATGTGATCATGCTGTCATCGACGAAGCCGTGAAGGAAGACAACCGCATTCTTGTTTTTGTTTGGAATTCGGGTCGAAGCCCAGAAGTTCATGTCGGTACCGGGTTCGACCTTGATTTTTCGAGGTCTCACGCCGGCGAGCTTCATTGCCGCTCGCAACAAGGTCTGGTAGAGCTTGATTGTGTTAACCATTCTCTCTATCCCTCTCAATATTTGTTTTTGTGCGCTCCGCTTGTAGCGGTGGGGGTCAAAGTTGCGGGCATGCTAAAAATCAATGACACGGGATTCTATTTCTTCATTCTTTTCTCCATGTTTTGATCATCTAAGCCCTACATTACTTCATGACGCTTCGTCATCCATCTATTTATTTCATTACACCTTTATCGAAATCCACGTCAATATTAAGATTATTTCTTTGCTTTATTTTAGGTCAAAGTCAAATTCCTCCCGCAAGTGAAGAACGCATGGATCTCATGCTATTTAGAATAATGTTACTGTTACTCTTAAATTAATCCTTCTTGTGCATTTCTTGCTGTACAATGACATCTTTGTCTGTTGTTGGTACGTCACAAATCCGTATGGAAATTCATTTCTTTAATTATTTCCCTGTAGGTCAACTTCATTAGTTGAGTTTTAATAAATATTTCTGCTTTTAGGTTTGTGACGGGAGACGTGGGACTTCTAGACGGATGGCCAGTCAAATCACTAACTGTCAAGAATAGATTAGTTGATGATATAAATCATATCATATTCCAAAGGAGTTGCGGAGAAGCAATCTACTAATTGCTTGAGCATGCGAGTATCTGAATGTCTCGCACATGCTCATTTAAGAGATTATATCTTAGAGTTGTGGGAAAATTTAGTGCATATTCGTGGGCTAAGTAATGGGAGTGCAAATTTATAAATTGTAGTGTTTACATTGGCAATCAGTCACCCAAATTCCCTATTAGTAGAGATTTCAAATTCAACGTGTTGAAAATGCTACAAGATGCTAAGATACTCAATTAGACAATCTATCCAAAAGCTAAGGTGGAGCTTTAGATTGAGACTCAACAATTGCATTTGCAAGCACAAGTACCAATTAACAGTGGGTATTCTTGCCTACACAACCAGACTTGTGGGGATTGTTATCTATGGAATAGAAGTGCCTTCTGCGACACTCTATTATCCAATTTGAATTGAATTGTAGGGATTGGTATTTGAGGAATAGAAGGGCTTTCCAAGAGTGTCTTTTTCGAGGCCTTTTTATCCAATTCCAATCGAACGGCGTCCGATAAGCCACAACTATAACGATTGAGGTGTGAAGGTTTTTGTAGCCGAGGGAAACAAAGATCATTGCAACAGGAGTGTAAATGCAATAAAATGCAGTGTTCATGTTGGTAGTTAGTCACCTAAATTCCTAATTAGCTTATATTTTGGATGCAATGATTTGACAACACTATAAGGTATTGAGATGCTCAAACAGACAAACTATCTTGAAGCTGAGTAAAAGGTGGAGCTTTAGATCAAGGCTTCACAATCACATTGCAAGCCTAAGTACCGACTCAAGGTATTGTGAAGGTTTTTGTAGCCGAGGGAAACAAAGATCATTGCAACAGGAGTGGAAATGCAATAAAATGCAGTGTTCGTGTTGGTAGTTAGTCACCTAAATTCCTAATTAGCTTATATTTTGGATGCAACAATTTGACAACACTATAAGGTATTGAGATGCTAAAACAGACAAACTATCTTGAAGCTGAGTAAAAGGTGGAGCTTTAGATCAAGGCTTCACAATCACATTGCAAGCCTAAGTACCGACTCAAGGTATTGTGAAGGTTTTTGTAGCCGAGGGAAACAAAGATCATTGCAACAGGAGTGGAAATGCAATAAAATGCAGTGTTCGTGTTGGTAGTTAGTCACCTGAATTCCTAATTAGCTTATATTTTGGATGCAACAATTTGACAACACTATAAGGTATTGAGATGCTAAAACAGACAAACTATCTTGAAGCTGAGTAAAAGGTGGAGCTTTAGATCAAGGCTTCACAATCACATTGCAAGCCTAGGTACCGACTCATATATTCTCACTTGCACTGCCAAATTGGTAAGAATTGGCATCCATAGAATATAAGGTCCTTCCTTCCAAGAGTGTCTTTTCAAGGCTCTATTATCCAATTCCAATTGTACAGTGTCCAGTAAGCCACAATAATGGAGGCATGAGGATAATTGAAAACGAGGGAAAGAGGTACATATTCCTTGACTATCTAATGAGTGAAAAAGTTATAGATTATAGTATTCAGATTGTCAATCAATCACCCAAATTCCTAATTAGTAAAGATTTCACATTCAACAAGTTAACAACACAATAAGGTACAAAGACACCTAAGTAGACAAATTGTAATGAAGTTGAGTAAAAATTGGAGCTTTAGGTCAAGGCTAAGCAACTGCATTTTTATGCACGAATAACAACTTGAGGTTGGTTCTCTCTCCCGTACTACCAAACTTTTGGGGATTGGTATATGCGGAATAGCATGGCCTAGGAAGGCTGACCCAGAATGTCTTTTCAAGATTCTATTATCCAATTCCAATTGAAGATGATTGATAAGCCACACCGATAAAGGTATGAGGCTCTAAATTATGAAGAAGAATGTCATTATTCTGTTGCGGAAACGCTCCTTAATTATTTTGAAAATTGACAAAAAAATTATAATTGACTTATGTTTTTGACAATAGCTTTTCCAGGTAAAAGTTTTGGGATTCGTGATCAAATGTTATTTGTGCGAAGAGTATATCCTTAATAGTCATACTATATCATATAAGGATGTCTTTCAGTCACAGAATCCTCGTGCAACAGATAGTGGATTGGTGCAAATTCCTTGCCTAATATATTGATTGATCTAAAAGGAAAGATTGATGATCATAATCTCTTCAAGATGGATTATCCCAATCCCTAAATAAAGCAGTTAGAAGACAGGATATTTTCTATATACAAAGGACTCAACTAATGAAAACCCAATCTACTATATGGGCAGCAGAATAATAAGGAGACTTCATTCTCGGCAAGTCTCGATGCAATCAGATCTTCCAACATGGATGATTGAATGAACGATCCTCATAGGAAAAATCCAACGGTTAGCTTGGATATTGAGGAGTTTAAAAGGAGGTCATGAAGCCAAAGAGACTAAGAGAATCATCCAAAGTTCTTAATTCCAAAATTCTAGAGAAATCCTTGTTCTTACAATTTGTATTTGTGAGCTTAAAGCTATAATCTATTAGAAAGTGTTAGAGTGTGAGATCAGGAGATTTGATCGCACTTGCTTGAGTTAGAAGTACTCAGCTATTGTAACCTGTAATAGATTCATCTGGTGGAATCCAACCAATTGGTTATCAACACGGAAGAGTGGATGTATGCTTGTTAAAATCGAACCATTATCAATTTTTTGCGTGCATTTTTCTATCTGTTAAACTACTTTTACTTCTTGTGATAAATTAGTGCATATCGGTAAGATCTATGCTTTGCACAATTTAACACCAGACGTTATCCTACTGTAATGTTAGTTTCAATTTTCTTTAAATTCTACATATTCACCCCCTCTAGGTATAGTTCTAGCCCTAACAATCAGTATCAAAGCTCTGTTGCTATTTATTGAAGTGCTATATTACTTCAAAGTTAACGATTTGCTATGGCTAGTAATTTGCACTAGGATTTATGGAAGGACAGTGTGATACAAGGCCTTCATATTTCAATGGAGATGATTACAACATTTGGAAAATCAAGATGAAAGTATTCATCATATCCATGTATCCCTTGGAATAGGATGTGGTTTTGAGAGGAATAAGGCCTAAAGCCTCATCATTCAAAATGGAAGGAGATAGAAAAAACTAGAAATCAAAGCTTTGTCTAATGCATATATAATTAAAAGAGAAGCATTAGATGCTAAAACAATTTACTCATTATACAATGCTTTATTTCCAAGAGACTATAACAGTATTTCTTCATGTGAAACATCGAAAGAAATTTAGGACAGGTTACACATCACATGTGAAGGAACTGACCAAGTCAAAGAGACAAAAATAAATATTCTCTTCAGGTAGTATGAATCCTTCAATGAAGCTAGGCAAATCAATAACTGACATGTTCGATAGATTCACTAACATTGTCAATTACTACCGGATTCCATGAAAGTGAACAAAATCCTTCATGGTTTGTCCAAGGAAACTCAGAGGATCGCACCATTGTCCATATACGAACTCATGGGAACACTTCAATCATATGAAGAAAAATATTTGAATGAAGAACGAGACTCAAGAGGTAAGAAAATGATTACTTTAAAATCTAATTTTGTTTATGATGTCTCAGATTTTGAAGATGATGAAGAAGACGATGAAGAAATAGCTCTCGTGGTAAAGAAATTTTGCAAGATGGCCAGAAAAGAAAGAAAGTTTGAAAGGAAAAGACCCTTTAAATCATCTTATTAGAAGAAAAATTTTAGTGAAAGAGAAGACAACAAGGATGTAATCTATTTTGAGTGCAAGAAGCGAGGACATATCAAGCTGAATTATCCTCTTTTGAAGAAAAAGAAAAACAATTATGAAAAAAGTAAGAAAGCACTGAAGGCGGAGACTTGGAATGATACCAAATATGACGAAAACAATGAAGAATACGCCAATATTTGTCAAATGGCGAACTTGGAGTTAGAAGATGAAATCGAGGTAAGTAATTTCAATATTGCTAAAGAAGTTTCAAATTGTATATATGAATTATGTTCTAATTCTAAAGCTACACTTAGCAAGATTTTCAAATTGAAGAAGGAAAATTCAAAAGAAAAACAAAATGATCTTCTTCAAAAGAAAAAAAAAAAATCGAGTATCTTGAGAAAGATCTTTCCAAAAATCAAGAGAATTGAGATTTAGTTTCAAAATAAAATGATCTCTTGAAAAAAAATTCAAATGTTATTAAAAGATTTTCCATTGGTTCAAAAACCTTAGAACATATACTTTCCACCAAAATTCCTTATTACGATAAATTTGGTCTTGGTTGTAAGAACAAAGATGATCCTTAAAACAATTTTCCGAGATACAAAGAGAGAGAAAATCAAAGACCTTCAAAAATTGTTTGCAAACATCATTTTCAAAAGCAATTTGTAAAACCTATTGGTAGAAATTACCTTAAGTGTTCAATCTACGGGAATCTAGATTATTTTGAAAATGATTGCCCAAAAGATTGAAAACCAATTCAGAGAAACTTTCTAAGTATGGTTGAGCCCTGTAACTGAAAATGACCTAGACAAATATGGTACCAAAGAAACCTTTAATTTGTCTTGATAACTGCAAGTGCCAAAGATAAGGGGAAATAAGAGGTACTTAGATAATGGATACTCAAGACACATGACAGAAAATCCAACCAAATTTATTAAGATCTCAAAGTATAATGGAGGAAGCGTATCTTTTGGTGGGAACAACAAAGGAAAGATCATTGGCAAGGGAACGGTTATTATCGGAAATCTCACGATAAATGATGTGTCTTTAGTCAAATGACTTGTTTATAATGTTAGATTATTTCAATTGCTTCTTCAAGAATTACCTAATGTTGATATGCCTTCCATGCTAGGATCTAGATTCAGATCAGGAAAATCAACTGTAAATATTTTCATGAAGCAAAAATTAATTTGACATAACTATATCATGAATATTTTTAGAGTAGCACTATTTCCACCCCCTAGACCACTAAATCTACCCCATTTTCACTAAAAAGACAAAATTGCCCTTGATCATTTTATTGCAATTTGTAGTGGTGGCCCCATTCCTTCTCATATTTGTTTATTTTTATTTCTATTTAAGATTTTGTTGCTATAATTAAGTATTTCACATGTTTTACTTTTTCATATTATAGTTATGAGTGAGCATGATTCGGGTGGATGACCGGGACTATCCACTAAGGATTCATTCCAAAAAAATGGAATTAGGAACCATCCATTGGTTCCATGGATCCATGTAGGAACCGGACTGTTGATCTAGTCTGGTCCAATTCTCGAATGAGTCCATGGAGCCAATCCCTAATCTTTACAAAATTGCATTCTTCAATTAATATCATGGTGAACTTAGTTTCTATTAGCCTTATATTCGGGTTGAATTGTGAGGCATTGATTTTGATTAAGAATTAAAAATTCTAGGGTAAAACAAATAGATAGTACTTTTTAGCTAGAACTTAATTTCTTTGAAAGTTATGGAATGGTTGTCTAAGGGTTTCCAAACACTAGAAATATATGGAGAATTAGACTCTATGTTAAAAGTCCTAACCTCCAAAAAAATTAAAATATTAATCACTTAATCCATCTTTTTTTGACATCAATCTAATTTAATCATGGAGATAGCTAAGGAAAGACCTAATTATGCTCTTAAAACAAGCCATTGGCTCTTAATTTTGTATCATGATGACAAAGCGCCACAACATTTATAAACATCTCCAATCGGTGCTCTCATTCATCTTTGTTTGTTTATTTTGTTTTGGTTGAGAAAGCAAGTGAATAGATTATTAGAATGAAAAAAAGAAGAAAAAAAAGGAAGGGGTTAATCCTATTACACATCTAAAAGACAAAATTAGTCAATAATATTTAATAACTATAAATATACATATATGTAAATATATATGGTTGAAAAAATATAAAATAATTAACTAATTGAGATGGAATTTCTGTTTTAAAATTATATAAACATTGGTCCGGTCTAGTTGGGTGGGTGGGCGATTCCATGCCTAGAAATGGGAATCGGATCAGTAAACAACTGTTTCACTAGGAATTGGGAACTGAACTAGCCCTCGTGAGAACTGTTGGTTCCAGTCCAATGCGGTTCGATTCCAAGTAGCCCATGTATATTAAAAGCACTATATTCTTCGTACAAAAAAAAAAAAAAAGCACTATGTTTTTTTTTTTTTTTAGATTTTACTTACACGAAGCATGTAGAACATTATAGGAGTATTGATGAATATACTTCAAAAATCAACGTTAAAAAGTAATGCATAATGAAGCATTTTTCTATTTTTTCATAAACATTTTATGGAATATACTGATCTTTATCAATCTAAAATAATGAGATTTCATTGGATTTAAAAAAAAACAATATTATTATAAGCAATGTTTTGATTTAATTATATTTCATCTTTTGAAGTTTTACATCAAAGAATGTAACGAAGATTTTTTTTTTTTTTCATCTTATCATTTCATTATATGTATATGTGTATAAAAGACGACTGATAAGAAAAGGTCTAATGGTGATACATGAACAACAAGTGAAAGTTTATAAACAAGTAATTGTATTATAAAAAAGTATATGTTAAAATATTCCAACATTCTACATGATAGTTGATCCATTGATTTACTTGACAATGAAGAATAAAATTAGATTCTTTGAAAATTCTTCTTTTCAACGAGAATAATTCCTCTAGAAATAAGTTCTAGACATTAAAAAGAAAATGTAGTCTCCACAGTAAACAAAACCAAAAAAATAAGAAACTCTAAATATGACAATTAGATGCCACGTAGATATAGAAAAACTAAAAAAAAAATAAGGACAGTAAAAATATTTAGGATAACTACTTTAAATTACAGTTAAATGATTGAGGGTGATTTCATCTTTTTGATGAAAACTGAGTAGATTTAATCATATAGAGGGTGGAAAAAGCACAGTCCTATTATTAACGGTATTAGCCATCATAATTGAATAATTGAAAATCGAGTAATAGGCAGTCCTTGACGGTGGCGATGTCATAAAATTTCGACCGCGGCCATCCTCGCTTGGCTCCGAAAGTCGCCCAGCTCAATGACCTCTTTTCTCTGCTCAGCGTCTCCTTCAGTTTTGCCTTTTCCAGGTGAAAGCACGCCTCGTGACTGAGAATTTCTTATGTTGTCTTTGAGCAGTGTGTTCTCCAGTCTTTTTGCTGATTTGGTGTGGCTGTGATTGCTGATTGATGCCTCTGGCTTCTCGCTTTCTGGGTGTTGAGAAGCAATTGAATGGTTGATGTCGATCAATGGGAGAGTTTCAATTTCACTGCCTGTTTTCTTGTGGGGTTCTCAGAAAGAGAAATCTTAGATGAGAACCACGTTTTCTGGGTGTCCCAAATCCCGGAATTCGGCCTTGATTTCGTGAATTAAAAGGGTTAAAAATTCGTTTTCCGCTGTTGGGTTTTAATTGAGAATGATGGGTAAGTATCTTCTATGTGGAAAAACTAGTGAAAGAGTCGATTTACTTTGTGGAAGAATAGCCATCTTCACATTTCTAGATGCAATGGTCAAGGCGCCTCCTTGATAAGTTGTTTGCCATCCAGATCTTGTTATTTCGCTGACCCGTCCTTTTGATTGATTGCTGAAATAATCGCGAATTGCATGCTCGTTGCCTGGTGCTGAAGCTGATTATCTGTTCGTGTTCTTTATCTCTTCCGTGTTCAACTTCAAAATCTGTTATGTTTTGTCATGTTCCCTTTTTTATCATTAAGTCATTGCTTTTAGAAGTCCAATCCTGTGCATCAAACAGATAGTGCATCCGAAATAATGAAGTGATGTAAAACAATATGCAAATGCCTTTCTGGAAACAATGGAGCGTCATAAGAGCGAGTGGTCCCACAAATTAAGGGAAACGAGTGAATCAAATATTGTAACCCATTTGTAATCTTGAAAATCACACAATCCTCTTTGATTTATGGGAGAAATGTTTTGCAACAAGTTCTCACGGCGACATGATCATTTGGGACAAATTTTTATTCTTTGGCACAGGTTGTGCATTCCTCGAAGCTCTTTATGGGAACAACTTATTTGAGAGCTGCATGGTGGCTCCCTTGGAGGACATTGTGGGCGAGATAAAACCATTGCCTTAGTTGAAGAGCGGTATTATTGGCCTCAATTGAAACGGGACGTTGGACGATTTGTGAAAAAGTGCTACATTTGTCAGATTGCGAAAGGCCATTCTCAGAACATTGGACTTTACACCCCTTTACCTATTCCTTCTAGACCGTGGATAGACATTTCAATGGATTTCGTGTTGGGGCTTCCTCGAACCCAACGGGGTATGGATTATGTTTTTGTGGTAGTGGACAGGTTTACAAAGATGGCACACTTTATCCCTTGCAAGAAGACTTCTGATGCTTCTCATGTAGCGAGTTTATTTTTTTCGAGAAGTAGTTCATTTGTATGGTGTTCCAAAAACTATCACCTCTGATCGTGATACTAAATTCCTTAGTCATTTTTGGAGGACCCTATGGCAATTATTTGGGATGGATTTGCAGTATAGTAGCTCCTTTCATCCTCAAACTGATGGTTAAATTGAAGTTGTCAATCATACTATGGCAGATATTATTTGGTGTCTTTGTAGTGACATGCCAAAGCAATGGGACCGGTATCTTGCTCCTGCTGAGTTCGCTTTTAACAACACTGTCAACCGTTCCACAGGCAAGTCTCCATTTGAGGTTATCTATACACTGGATCTCGTGCCTTTGCCCTAAGTCCCAAGATATAGTGTTGCGGTTGAAAACTTAGCAACTAAATTACAAGAGATACAAGAGAGTGTGAAGCAACAGTTAGAAGCTTCCACTACTGTTTACAAAGCTGCTATAGATAAACATCGTCACCTTAAGGTATTTGCTGAGGGTGATGAAGTGATGGTCTACCTCCGAAAGGAACGCTTTCTTGTTGGTACATATAACAAGCTGAAGCACATAAAAGTCGGTCCCTGTCAAATCGTGAAGAAAATCAATGACAATGCTTATGCTGTTGCTCTTCCTGGTGACCTCAACATCTCCCCGACATTCAATGTAGCGAACCTATTTCAGTATCAACCTCTATATACTCCTCTTTATCCTAATCATAACTCGAGGTCGAGTTTTTCTGAAGTGGAGGAGATTGATGTAGAACAATATGCAAATGCCTTTATGGAAACAATGGAGGGTCATAAGAGCGGGCAATCCCACAAATCAAAGAGAATTGCATGATCTTCAAAATTACAAATGGGTTATAATATTTGATTCACGCGTTTTCCTTAATTTGTTATTAGATTTCAGATAATATGGTTTATCAATATCTTTTCCTTAATTTGTTATTAGATTTTAGATTTTCTAGTTTATCAATATCTTTTCAATTTTGTTATTAGATTTCAGTTATTTGGTTATTATCTAGATTGTGACCTCCTTATAAATAGACGCCTAAGATATTGTAATTTGCACTTGTTTATTCAAAATAAACATAATCTTTTGGAATTCTTTCCAAGCATCACTTTCTTTAAGTCATGAAGGCAAATTGAACTTTTGTGGCTTTATATGTTTTTGGTTGGGCACTTCACTTGGCATTTATTTATGTGAAATGATCCATTCTTTTGTCACAGTAAATTGTTATGATTCAAAGAATGCGTTTTTCCATCTCATGGTTATCATGCTGGTGATGGCACACTAAAACCTGTATTTGTTTCGTTGAATGGCCAGTGAAATAACTTTCACTTTCTATCTTGTGAATTCATTTTCTATCTCAGGAATTAGTGAGATAGAAAAACAGAATGATGCCGCCGCTGCCGCCCTTGGTGCGCCGCCTTTAACTTCATGTCAAAAGAAGAAGAAGGATGACGCCACCTTTTTGGAAGATATAAAGGATCACATTAATGAATTCATCAATGCATTCGTGGATGAGCACAAGAGCCGTTTCACAAAGACCATTCATAAGGTATCATCTTCCTTGATCGCACTCTAGCTTTGCATGAACCCTCTTGATGCATCATGTAGTCTCCTCCCCTTCATCCCACTTATTTCCATGTTTTCCCAATACAAAAGTTTGGAATGTCAAAGGTTGTCGCGGAGAGGAATGCCGCCACCCAGGAAGTTGAAAGTTCGTTGCCTCTTAAAATGGTAGTATCGGGCTAGAATAAATTGTGATATCCTGATTTTCGACCCTGTCCCGATTTTATGAAATTGGCTTTTCATCGACATGCCTACGATCCTTTTTCTCTGAGTTGGCCACTCATGAGATAACTAATCTATCAGGTGAAGCCATTAAGGGATATAAACGTGATCGACTTGAGAATTTGACTAGAAATTGACTGCTCGACCGTGATAATTAGCAAGGGTCAATACGACACCGTTATAATTGATTAAAGATCAGAGATAGTCAATTCGACAGAAGCATGTCATTAGATTGTGGGTGATTCTACCTGATTGCAAAATTTACGTCGAACAGCACTAAACCAATTTTTTTGTCCATACTATACCCGATGCTCGTAATTGAAATCTTAAGATTTTACGACAACCGATAGTCGCCGATGAATGGGAGATGCACAGCGTGAATTGAAAATAATTGACCACGGGTCAAACATGCTAAAAATTCCTAAAAGCTACCGGGTAGGTTGGATCACACTAAAATCGTGTCCGATAGAAATTAACCACGAAATTGAATCCGGTTTTAGGAATCAAAAGTTCGAGTGTGTCACAATTTATTTTTGGGATGTCAACTCATCATTTGAAGAATTTTCGGCGAGCCCGGATCTTTTTCGAAAAATCAATTTTTGGCAAATTGATTAGAAGAAATACGGATGGGAGTGGGATATGGCTATTTTGCTATTCAAAATTTGTTATTTGTGAGAAATTATGTACAAGGAAGTAATGGGGGGACCAAGGGGATTAGCATGGAGACTTTGGGGACCAAGCATTGATGATATAGGATATTTTTCTTTGACTTTGAAGGCTCTTGCCCTCTCTCTCTCTCTCTCTCTCTCTCTCTCTCTCTCTCTCTCTCTCTCTCTCTCTCTCTCAAGCATTGATGATATAGGATATTTTTCTTTGACTTTGAAGGCTCTTGCCCCTCTCTCTCTCTCTCTCTCTCTCTCTCTCTCTCTCTCGTCCCCCCCTCTTTCCTTCGTGCAACCAGCTTCCTCTCTCCCCAACCAAGTCTTGCTTCTACTTCTTCTTTTCTTCAGCGCTCTCACGTGTCCCTTTTTCTTTGTCCATTTCCCCAAGTTGTTTCCCCTCTGCCCTTGCCTCGTTTCATCTCCATTTCATTGCCCCAGCTTCCACCGACCGCCCTGACTTCTCCTCGCGTCATCACCCCCACCGAGTCAACCCTAGTAGCACCTCACGAAGCTGACTCCGCCATGTGACTTCACCGTTTCGTCCCTTATCTCAGCAGCGACGCCACCACCCAAGTCCAGTATTTCTAGCCTTTCATTCCATTGACCGACCCACCTGTTCACCATCCAACTTCATCTCCACGCAGTAGCTTCATTCAGCCATGTGTAGCCTGCAACTTAGCCCCAAGCCGAGCCGAGGCCGGCCCACTCGGACCGACCAACAACCCTTTGTAGAAGCAAGTCCAAATCTTAGCTTTGGCTGAGACGTGTTGGATCGTTTTTGGGCTTTTTTCGGACATCCCTTGGTGTCACTTGTAGACACGAGTTGTGGTCGTTGTCGTGCCACCATCGCCGTGAACCGGTTTATTTGCTAATCTATTGAGTTAATCTCCTAAACCTTAATTAGGATGTTAAGTATGCTTAGGTAAGGGTTAGATTAGACTAAGTGAGATTAGTGTAATTAGTTAGCTTGTTTAGTTAAATTAGATTAATTAGTTAGGTCAATTAGGGGGTTACTTGATTTAATTAGTTAGTTTAGTAGGTTATGTACATCTAGCTTAGGTAGATTAATTTAATTAGTCCAATTAGGTGGTTAGATTAGTGTATATAGCTTAATTAGTGATTTAATTTATTTATTTTGCAATTTATTTATTTTGCAATTTATTTAATTATCTATTAATTAGTGAAAATTATACCGGGATAGCCGGTTGTCAGAATTTTATGCTAATCGTCGTGGTGTAGTTAGTTTGTGCAATTGAGTGCTAATTTATACAATTGTATGCTGATTGATGATTTTTGAATTATTATTTCAAAAATATGGAGTTTTGGTATTTAATTAGAAAAATACCGGATGTTGGTTTATGACGTTGAAAATGTTTTTAGTACTATATAAAATCATGAAATTTTAAAATGAAATGATATCACGCTTTGTGGGTCGATCTGATCGTGTGTCCACACACAACTATTTTACCGGGTATTTTTAATATGAAGAAAATATGGCAAGTACATGATTTGAAATTGAGGCATTTGAGTGCAAAGCACAATGTCCTTGGCCGAGATTGGATGTGCATATGATCGCTATGAGAACCTATCACTCGATGAAAGTCGGGTGATGCTCTTATGTAGAATGTCCATGACAATGGATGTCGATCGCAGTGGAGACTGGACTAATGCTTCTATGTGGAATGCCATCTAGATGTAGACGTTACCGTGCCCGACAAAGCGGGACAACACCCAATTATGGCAGTCCTGTTGAGTTGGCCATGCCTGTTGGGTCGTAATTAATTAGAACGCTTGACTGAGTGAGATGACCACGCCTGATTATGGGACAAAAATTGTGTGGCACGGAATGGGACATGTCATAACAATTTGGTCTTATAATCGGGACCCCAGTGATTGATTGATTTATTAAAGTGAAGCGTTCTAATTATTAGGTGCATGTACTTTATGCATATATTATATGAGTTGTATTGATGTGTAGGGAGGTGCTAAGGCAAGGTAAATCCTTTATGATGTGTGTATAGGTTGTCTTGGTGTATTACCTTCATAATCGGGGTTAAGGGCGTGGACTCGCTAAGATTTCTTCTCACCCCATCGTGGGTTACCATTTTCAGGTCCCTAGTGTGAAGAACTTGGAGCCTGAGGCGGAAGGGTTAGGAGCGTAGGTGGCTCAATAGTGTTTTTTGAAATAGACATCCTGTGTATAAACTGTAGGTTGACCTGGCTGTATATGAAGTATGTTTTATATAATTGGTTGTCCTGTTTTTCTATCTCATGTTTGTTTGTTGTCTGGGGATTGTTAAATTTGCTTCCGCATGTGCAATAAAATAAAAGGGTCAGCAACGTGTCTTGGGACATCACATAATTTAAGTCAACCGTCGAGAAATGTGTGCGTGCCTAGGGTTCGGGGCGTGACATAGATTTTTCATGTTGATGCTCAGTTTTTTTTTTAGAATGACATTTCACGATCATCGCTTAAAATTTGGCGGGTTCTTAGCTGCTCCCATCATGCTATGAGTTTAAGTATGGTTAGTTCATGTTCAGTAGGCTTTATAGGAATGGTGGGGCATTATGTATTAACCAGACTAACCTGCACTCAACATCATGTTAATAAATGATTACCTGACGAGAAAACTCGTACAAGCTGAAATTATCATTAACAGGGATTTGGTGCTATCTTTCTCTCGAAGATGTTTGACATGTTTAGTATGAAGGGATCTTAAAAGATTTCAATGATCTTCTTTACTTCTTACGTACCCCTAATTCCATTTTGTCTGCTCAATTTCTGTAAACTGCAAGTTTTCATTGAGTTTATTTTAGAATACACGCACCTATGATCAAATGAAATTGTGATTTTATTTGCAAAATTATCATTCTACCCCGATCTCCTTCCAGTTGAAGAAGAACGTGAAGAAAGTGTAAATTTCCCCGCCGCCCCGCGGAGGGGAGTCGACGTGGAAAGCTGGCAAGGGAGTGTCGAACGAGCTAGAAGCACTTTAAGTTTATTGGCCCAAAAACAAGGCAGAACAGAGCGCCTCCTCTGTTGATATTAACGCAAATGGACGAATTGAAACGATGCAAGATGTTTGGTCGGACTCGCCGGAGCACTTGCGATGGCTGCTGAACATCGATACTCCCTCAAGGACGCAAGGCTAAATTTGAGTCAAGAGACGCGTGGAAACGCCTAGAATCGACATGGTCAAAGATGTACCTCATGAGAATAAGTTGGCAATGAGCCAAATTTCCTTTTCTTATGAATGAATATTCTTTATATCATTTATCTAAGTGCCATAACTTTTTTTTAATCACTTGAATGTCAAATAACTTTTCAAATGAATATTTGAATGTCATTTATATATATATATATATATATATATATATATATTTAAAGCTTACCGCAAATAGTATGTCACGTCAAATTTCCGACACTTGGGTGAATGTTGTTAAAAAAATTTAACATTTGAATGATCGATTGAAAGTTATGACAATTAAACATTTTCTAGAAATTATAACATTCAGGTGATTAAAAAAAGTTATGACCTTCAAACAAGTGTCATAAATCTTTTATGATAGTTATGATATTTTTATCCTCTCTGAACTTATTTCTCATTGGATATTTCAGGCTGGGTAACAGACACTCCTTTGCTGTAGTTCGCGTCTCAACTCCTCATGGTAATTCATTTTCTTCATTATTTTCTAACATCAAGTAAAGATCCCTATCTCAACAATCATTGCACTCGGCGGAAACCCACGAGAAAACAAAAATATTATGTGAGTTTCATACTCCACGTGAGCCATGTGGAAAGCCACACAAAATTTGATACGTGTCGTCCAGGTGTAATTCAAGCCCCACACGAAGAAATTGAAAATTTTGTGCTCCCATCTCCTCCCCCCCCCCCCCCCGGCCCAGTTCTCCATTCCATTATAGAGAGGATTAAAAAATGGTTCTGTGCTTTCTCTCTCGTCATCGCACCTCTCTTCCAGCGAACTGCGACGACGATGCCTCCACCTCCACCTCCACCTCCATCTCCACCGTCGCCGCCCCGAGCCCCGCCGTCGCGTTTTTGCCTCCCTCTCTTCACCTCTACTCCACTCTCTCTTTCCTCTGCAAAGCATTCCTACTTGCTGACGCCGACGACCCCTTGCTCGCATTTTTGCCTTCCTCTTCGCGAGCAGAGGTTGCTCTGCTCTCTCTCTCTCTCTCCTCCGCGAAGTGCTCCCTCCTCCTGAACATGAATGCCGCTGACGCCATCGCCTCCTCGCGCCCTGCTGTCGCCTATCGCAGCCCCATTGACGGCCCCCATACGTCCCCTACGTCCAAAGGTTAGGTTATTTTTATTTGTTTTTTGGATTCTACTTAGTAGAGTTCAGTGCGATGTCAATGTGATGTTAGTGACCGTGATAGGTTCCCGCCGTTACCTCCCGTATCCCCGTCTATGCCATCGCCACCTAAAGCCCTTCCAGTCAAACTCTGAAGAGCGAAGCAGAAGAGGTAAATTTTCGTTCCCAGTAGTCATAGATGGCCTTATTCTTCTGTTGATTTCTGTAAAGCAAGGCCTCTGGACTAGCATGGTTTTATTAACTTGTCCCTTATTGATGCAAGTGAACTCCAACTGCAAGCTCCAAAATGCTAACTTGGACTGGAGTATTTTTATTTCTTCGAGGTATTGTTGTTGAATGAGAGAATAGACCATGTTCTCCTAGCAGATGGCCAAGTTGGCCCATGAGTGTATTAACCCCTTAAGATTATAATATATTTGCACTTCGGGATGTGTATTGGCAATAGCTTCAAAAATGCATGTGCCCAGTCACTCATGTCGCCTGGTTCAATATACTGGATTCATAGCCAACCGTTTGAAATTGCCAATAGGTATAACTCTGCATTGTGTATGCAACAGACTACATATATCACCCACAGAGAGGTTTTTTTTCTTTTTTTTTTTTTCTTTTGGTGTGGGGGGACATTATATTAGATGGTTGCTGATTGCTGGTGCTTCCTGCGAATCTTTCAGCTTTTCTTCTTGCAGGCGTCTATGATGTGATGACTCAGTCCCTGCAAAATACAGAAAAAGTAAATCTTGATACTATGTTAGGTGTCTTTTAATTTTTCTTCATCTTGATTCCTTTCATAATGGCAATTCTGGGATATAACGTGAGCGATGTGCTTCAATCTTGCAAGTCTGTTGCAAACAGCTGCTTTAATCAAGACATTTCCCTGGGCAGTGGCTTTTCCATTGAACAGAACAATTTACTTAAGTCTGACAAGGTCCTGATGGGTTGCATTGCGGATACTTGATTCAACAGAGAAAGCTGTTGAGGACAGCTTGGCGAGCACAAATCGGGTTAATGTACGAGCATTAGAGATATACTCAGAGAGCACTAGGACTACGGCTCCGTTTGGGAACCACTATACCCGTTAAACGGGTAGGTCGGGTTGGGTTTGGGTCAGGTCATAAATGGTCCGACCCAAATCGACCCATTTAACTCGTTATGACCCGTTTATTACAATGCAAAAATTTTGACCCATACCCGACCCGACCCATACCCAATCCATACCCGACCCATTTAACTAAACTTAATTTATTATAGATATAGATATATAGATATATATATATTTAAAAAATGATATTGCTAAAATAATTTTATACAATAAAAATTTAATGGACAATTTTTATAATTTTTAAAATAATTATTTTTATTTTTATTTTTTTAAATATAATTTTTCTTTTTCCTTTTTTTTTTTCTTCTTCTTCTTCTTTGGCCGGTCGCGGGCCACGACGATGGCTGGCGACCGGACCCATTTAAACTTGTTTTTAAAATAGATGTGGCATTATGTGTGCGGAGTCCACATTTGATGATACACTCAATACCCAACACATTGGTCACCAAAAAAAAAAAAAAAAAAAAAAAAACACATTTGGATCCATAGCACCTAATCCTTGACAAAAGCCCCAAAAAAGAAGTTACATGTCAAAAGTGCATTATTGAAGCAAATATTACGTGCAACAAGATATTAACTATGCACACCAAAAACCAAAAAAAATATGCTGGATTATGTGAGTCTCGGGGGAACTTAGAACTATAAAAGTTAATGTCCTCATTACTTTGTCACATTGTTGCACAATCTCATCATCACTTGCGTGGAACTGTAGCTTCCCATTCCTATAGAGGCCACAAATGTTTACCAAGAATACATCATTATATGTGCTACTTCACTATTAGTTAGCTGAAAATCAGGATCAGATTACTTCTTGCAGCTTCTTCAATCCTCCTCACAAACTCTTCTTTACGATTAACATCCCGGAGTTCCACCAAGCCCATATGTTTCCACCAACATCAACAAGTACTTAAATGAAAATACGCAAGAATTAGATGGAATAACCAAATTGACAATGCAAAAGAAGAATTGTTCATAGTAAGTTGTACAAAAAGGACAAACCATTTTTGGGGATAAGGAAGAAAGTTATTGAATAGATTAACAAAGCACACTCGACAGCTTTAGCAGTCACCAGAGAAAGTGTACACAGAACTGTGCTGGACATCCATTAAGCCAGAATCTATAGAGCACATATAATTTAAACATAACATCTGCTCAACCCCAACAAGAAAACCATAAATACATCAAGCCAACTCGATATGCCTGTTTTTTCTACTTTTGCCCTTCTCCCTATCAGCATCTACGCATTCAATTCTCACAAAAGCGGAAGTAATATTCTCAAGCCCTACCTAGAATTACTACCAAAAATAAACGAAGGGCACAAATTTCCCCAACCAGAGACAAGCAATCCAATCAGTAAGAAGCTAAAAGTTATAGGGAAATGGATTCCAAAATCCGTATCCAGACTAACAAAACGTCACAAAAGATAAGGGTATGTACCTAGCGTGAATGATCTTGACGCTGGTCTTCATGTTGGGCTGCGACCAGTTGTAGGCGATTGAGCCCGCGATCCCGCTCAGCCACAGAGAACCTGCGAATCCCACCCCCCAAGAAGAATTCATCAAAAGAGAAGAAGAAACCGGAAAAACAAAAGAGAGCGAAACTGAATCCGACTCCAGTGCAAGGAATAGCTCCAGATTCGAGTAGAGGAAACGAAGGGACCGAGAGATTACCGACGGTGTGGAGCTTGTGCTCGACGATGGGTGGTGGCAAGTGGCGATGAGGCGACAATGGGTTCGTGGAAGCGAAAAGGGGTAGGGTAGAGTAGAGTAGAGAATCGAGATCACGGGACGCGGGTTAATCAGATGAACCCATCTTCAGACTTTAATGGGTTTGTAAATGGGTACCCATTTAAGACCCATTTCTTTTGTTTCTTTTATTTTTAAAACCCATCAGGTGTCTTAAGAAATAAGGTCTGACCCATTAACGACCCATTTATGCTTAAATGGGTCCATAAATGGGTTGCACTACCCATTTAACACCTCTAGGAACCACTTCCCAAAGCCCTTTAGAGGCTTAAAGATCCTTCGGCAAATGCCAGCCCGTTTGGCAAAAAATTTTGAACCTCCATTCTCCAAATGCCAGCCTTGTGAAGCTAAAAGCTCAAGGCGGTGAAGACCGCCTTGAGCTTTCGGCTTTTTCGGCATGGCCATGCCCCGCATTGTTCATATATATATTTCCGAAATTGTCCTCACGAATTTTTTGATTTTCCAAGTGCGTGCCCTTGTACGAGCACCGTTCATCTTCTCCGGGCGTAGAGGGACACCGCGAACTAGGCGATCGTCGTCGAAGATTCGGGCGAACTTGCGAGTCGCAGATCTGGTGGCTAAACACACGCGGTTGCCGGCGACCATTGCTTGCCGCACCGCGACCTCCGCACGGAGCTCGCCGAGGCCACGCAACCCATTTGGTGCTGGAGTCGTAGGTCTGGTCGCGACCAAATCTGGTGCCGGAGGCTCAAGCGCGACTAGATCCGGGTCGTGTGACCTCGCCGCCCCGAATTTAGGTCGCAACGACGTCGCGCGACCCCGCCACAACCCAGATTTGAGGTGGCGAGGTCCTCCCGCAACCTCGACGCCCCGAATTGAGGTCGCCAGAGGTCGAGGTGGCGTCGCGCGACCTCGTCGCCCTAGATCCAGGGTCGCCTAAGGTCGAGGCGGTGTCATGCGACCTTGCTGCCCCAAATTCGGGGTCGTCGGAGGTCGCCGACGATGGCTACCCTTGCCGATCAATTTTTTAAAATTTTTCTTTTGCTAATTTTTTTTTTTATCACAAAGATCTTTTTTTAAATGTAATTTCCCAAACACCATTTTGTTCAAAGCACTTCACAAAAGGGCTTTCAAAGCACAATTTACCAAACACAATTGTATTTTGAAAAACACCTTTAACTCAAAAGTCTTTGCATTTTTCCCAAAGACTTTCCCCAAAAGTGGTTCCCAAACGCACCCTACATGCTTTACTTGGCTTCTGATCTTCGTGATGACATGTATCTTTATTATGGTTGTGCTTTTGATTCGTGTCACTTAAGACAATCCTATTTCAAGTTTTGTCAGTTGAGCTGTAGTACTTTGCATCCTGATATTTTGTCGAAAACGTGAGTGTAAATGTGTAGCTTAACACTCTGCTAACTAAATTGTGATTGAGCTTTTGTAAGGTTCTCTAGACTGAGTTAACAGTGCTTACGATGCCTGCATTTCTGATGCAATCAAGAGATAATGATGGACAGACCACTGTGTTATATTCAAAAGAGTCTCCGTCAGCGTAGTCTAGTATGGCAATTATTTCTTCAGTTTTTAGATTTTGACTGCGATAATTTGTTTTCACTTGGCATCAAATCCAGCTAGCTATGCACAGGGAAAGTAACTTCCAAACAGAAAAAACGCATGCTAGACCTAACGAGTTGCAAGAAGCACTAAGAGAGCTGTGCAGGGTGGGAATGTCCTGGCAGAAGTAAATGCTGTCTGGACATAAGCAACCTGTGCTCATACAAAAGAACACCGACAGAAATGTTAGGTACCGATTGAGTTCTAGCGGAATCAATTCACTTCAGACAAGTAGTGTTCTCTTTGATCATAACTATTCGTGATGAATGACCGTGAAAAATGGCCCTAGTGCTGATCTTGCAATAACCAAAAAGAGAGACTAACAAAATCATTAATATGGGCACCATGATCATGGTTCAGCCAAGAGCATTATAACTAATACAAAATTCATATGCTCATTCATTTCTGGGTACAACAATAAAGTAGAAAGACCAAAGATCCAACAGAGAGTATAAAGGACTCTCCACACATTCCATAACTGTAGTATCACGTCTAGCCACAACAACAACTGAGGATGCTTTGTGAACTTACATTCTTCGTTCAAGCATCAGTCATCTATCCTTTTTCAGCAGATGATGGCGTTATGCTGAAAGAAATTAGTACAATAACATACAAAAAGGATTCAGAAGAAAGTAACCAAGAAAAAACAAAAGTCCTAGTCGCAAGGGTGAAAAGGCAAGATATCTAAAGAGACCAGCTTTCAATCGGATGAGAGGTGACATCCTCCCAACTTTCGCCCTTCTAGTTTCGAACAAGGAAAGTCGGACTGCATAAATTTTTCTTCAACTACCTTGCATCTTCTTAAGAGCTTAACAAGGTATAATAGCTCCTCATAACTCGTGAAAGCTATATACGTAAGGGCCATGGGTTCCTTCTCTGGAGCCACAATATGTAACTGGACCAAAGAGTCATTCTTTATCTCCAACCACAAAACGGTTTTTTGTTGTGCTCAGGCCCGACAAATGCAGCCACAGACTACATAATCACGAGCCACATTTCAGCAGTCATTTGCCCAACAAATTTAAATTCTGTACCTTTCAAACCTAACATATAATTGCTTGCTTACTAGATGGCGTCAGCTGGGACACTCCAATACTAGAGGTGGCAAAATGGGTCGTGGACCCATTTTTGGACCCATATTTTTTACTAATGGGTCGTATATGGGTTATGAAGATGTAATGGCCCAGCTAAAATGGGTCAAAGTGTTTTGAGTTCAATTCATATGAGTCAAAAATGGGTCACACGTTCTGACTCATTTTCAACCCATTTTCAAAACCTAAAAAAACATAGAATTTCATCAACGACGGTTGCCCTTTGTCACCCAGCTCCGCTGCTTGCCTCCGAGCCACCTCCTCCACTCGCCGCCGCGGCTGGCCTCCGACTCACCTCCACCGCCTGCCTTTTAGGCTCGCCTCTGCCGCTCCCTCAAAGGTCGACAAGCTTCGTCACCCACCTCCACGGCTCGCCTCCGAGTCGCCTTTGCCACTCGCTGCTGCAACCGCCTCCAAGTCGCCTCCGCCACCCGCCATTGAGGCTTGCCTCCACCGCTCCCTCAAAGGTCGACAAGCTTCATCACCCACCTCCGTCACTCGTCTCCGCCACTCACCTCCTCGGCTTGCCTCTAACTCACCTCCACCACTCGCTGCCATGGCTTGCCTCCAAGTTGCCTTTGCCGCCCGCCTTTGAGGCTCGCCTCCGCTGCTCCCTTGAAAGTCAACGAGCTTCAGCCTCACGCTGTGAAAATCCAGCTCACGGGTATCGATTTTTGCCTCAATAACACAACTTGAGCCATTTCAGGCCTTTTGATCCCTCCAACCCTTCCATGAGTTCCCCGTCTTTCTCTTGGCCCATCGCCTTGTCCTTTTCATGTCTGTTGGGTGGCGCGTGCTTCATTTAGTTTCCTCAATTTCTGCTGTTGCTATCGATGCGTGTGATTCTTTTTCTTATCTCTGTTCTTAGTCTATTTGCTGGGGGTGAAAGATGATGAAGAATTTGCATAGGAGAAATGACGTTCATTCGGACATGGAAGCTGAGGAAATGTCATTTCTCCTATGCAAATTCTTCAGCATCTTTCACCATCAGCAAATAGACTAAGAACAGAGATAAGAAAAAGACTCACGCATAGATAGCAGTAGCAGAAATTGAGGATACTAAATGAAGCACGCGCCATCCAACAGATATAAAAAAGACAAGGCAACAGGCTAAGAGAAAGATGGGGAACTCACGGTAGGGTTGGAGGGATCGAAAGGCTTGAAATGGCTTAAGTTGTGCTATTGAGGCAAAACTCGATACCTGCGAGCTAGATTTTCACGGTGTGAGGCTGAAGCTCGTTGACCTTCGAGGAGCGGCGGAGGCGGGTGGCGAAGGCAACTCAATGGTGAGCGACGCAGCGAGCGGTGGAGGTGAGTCGGAGGCGAGCCGTGGACGCGAGTGGCAGAGGCGCGGCGGAGGTGGGTGACAAAGCTGCCGACCTTCGAGGGAACAACGGAGGTGAACCTTAGAGGCAGGCAGTGGAGGTGACTCGGAGGCAAGCGTCGGCAACAAGTGGGGAGGCGACTTGGAGGCGAGCCGCAGAGGCGAGTGGCAGAGGTCGTGACGAAACTCGTTGACCTTCAAGGGAGCGGCAAAGGCGAGCCTCATAGGTAGGCAACAGAGGCGACTCAAAGGCAAGTGGTGGCAAGTGGTGGAGACGGCTTGGAGGCAAGCGGCCAAAGTGGGTGACAAAAGGCAGTTGTCATTGAGGAAATTCTAGTTTTTTAGGTTTCAAAAATGGGTCAAAACGTGTGACTCATTTTCGACCCATATGAATTGAACTTAAAACACTTTGATTCATTTTAGCTGGGCCATTACATCTTCATAATCCATATACGACCCATTAGTGAAAAATATGGGTCCAAAAATGGGTCCATGACCCATTTTGCCACCTCTACTGAGGAGCTTTTAGCAATAGAGATTGTTTGATTAGGGTTGGGTTATGCCGTTTTGCAACTAAATGGCGCACAATCATAACTTTGTTCTAGCTGAATGAGTTCTTGGCTTATATCTTATTCTTCTAGTTGATTTTAGTCGGGTCTAGGGTTCGGACTAGTTGGGTCAGCAATGCTTGTTCTTAGAGAAGTGTCTTTATAAATTTTTGACACATTCAATTCCTCAATTTTTGCTATTGATGCATGCGATTCTTTCCTTGCCTCTGTTCTTAGTCTGTATCACAATCACTTGATTGTTATTACTTGTTTGGTTGCATGTTTTCTCTTTTGTACTCTACCCTTAAAGGAGAATGAAAGTTGGAGATGTTTTCTTTTAGTGTTAAACAGAAATATAACATGTCATTTTCTCTTTGAGTAAATAACTTGTTCTAATTCATGTTTTCTTTAACTAATTAGTTGACATGTGAAGATCTAACGATGATCAAGAAGAATATTCAACAACATAAGGGTCTAAGAGGTGTAGAGCTGCATCCTTATTTCATGAGGATGAGGAAGATAACTCTACTTGCTCTAAATGATTGAAAAAATGCACTTCTACCGTATGGTTTGAATTCGAAAAATTCACAAATGGGGATGGCAAAAAAAAAGGCCAAGTGTAAATGGTGCAAATCAACTTACATGGCTATCCATGGGACAACAAATTTGTTGTGTCATTTACATACTTGTCCCAATCGAGAGGCCAATGTTGATGATTCCATGGAACAGTTTGATCAAACTGTGTTTAGAAGCAAGCTAGCAAAAACAATAGTCAAACATAATTACACATATTCTTTTGTAGAGCATGAGGCTACCGGAGAATTGCTTAGTTATCTTAATCCCAATGTGAAGCAAATATCGAGGAATACATCAAAAAGTGATGTGGTAAAAGTTTATGAGAAGGAGAAGAGAAATTTGAAATCAAATATTGTCACTTTCTAGCATAATATGTTTAACTTCTAACTTGTGGACTTTTGTGACAACTTTTCATTATGACCATCACTGCCCATTACATTGATGAGAATTGGGAATTGCATGCAAAGGTTTTGTGCTTCTCCTACATGCCACCTCCATACAATGGCGCCATTTTATTGGAAAAATTGCTGACTTTGTTGAGAGAGTGGGGCATTGAGAGGAAAATTTTTAGTATCACATTAGATAATGCATCATACAATGACAGTATGATTGATATTTGGAAAAGTACACCTTCTATGAGATCTTCTTTGTTGTGTAATGGGAATTATTTTTCATGTACGTTGTAGTGCACACATTCATTTATTGTCAAAGTCTAAAGATGATTGATGGATTATTGTAAAATATTAGAGAACCTGTCAAATATGTGAGAGCTACACAAGGGAGGAGAGCAAAATTTGTTGAGTGTATAACACAGTCTTGCTTGAAGACGGGTAAAAAAGTATGTCAAGATGTGGCTATTAGATGGAACTCTACGTACTTAATGCTTGAAGGTGCTTTGGTCTTTGAACATACATTTTCCCATTTGAAGCTAATCGATTCTAATTTTCTTACAGGTCCACTTGAGGATTGGGTTAGAGCCAAGAAAATTGCATTCTTGTTGCAACATTTCTATGATATTTCTAATCTCTTCTCTGGAGTTAGATTTCCCATGGCAAATTTATATTTTTATGGAGTATGGTAGATTCAGCTTCGTTTGATAAATGCAATGAATAGTAAGGATGTAGCTATTAGATCTATGGCTATGGCAATACTAAAGAAGTTCCAAAAATATTGAAAGTGTTACAGTGTTGTCTTATCTTTTGTTGCTGTATTAGATCCTCGCTTTAAGCTACATATTCGAAGTTGGAGATGGATGATCATGTGGAATTTGTACGGAACATTCGAGAAAAGCTTTATATGATTTTTGATTAATATGTGACCTTTACATCGAGAGATGATCGCTTTACATCTTCAATTAGTCAAGGTAACATTTCAATTGAGGACATTGTCGAAAACATTGGGGACAATCTTGATGAGTATAATGCATTTGAGAGTGAACACTTTGGATTGCAATCTACTAAATCACAATTGGATTTGTATTTAGAGGAGCTCAGGGTTGATAGACTAAAATTCCCTGATCTCAATGTCCTTGATTATTGGAAAGCTAATTCACATCGATATCCCGAGTTATCTCTTATGGCACGTGATATATTGAGTATTCCTATCACTACTATTGCCTCAAAGTTAGCCTTTAGCATTGGAGGACGAATCCTAAATAAATATTGTTGCGACCAAATTTTTTGGGTGATCTACCTAAGATTTGGCAAATAGATTGTTAAGCCTAGACTTAACTCAGGTTCTCCCAAGCCCTTACCAATTCACAACTTAAGTTCAAATTTCTTAATATGCAAACGGATTTTATCTAGGAGTCGCCACTAATCAGTTTATGGTACGTCAATTAGACACCTAAGTAAAATAATGGGAGAATTATTTTACTCTTACGAACCAGAGACTTTGGGTACAGGGACTTGATTACACTAGACTTCTATAATGCCATTTCAGTACTATTTCTTTTATTTTCAAAAAAAAAAAAAATTGAATGCAACTTGGATTGATTGTAAATTTATTTTCCTAACATGTGAAGTGATCATGTGGGTTCGCAATCCACCAATTTAAAACTCAAGAAAGTAAATAAAAAAATATAGGACTTACCTCGTAGCAACGAAAGCATTTGCGTTGTTAGATCAGAATTCGCATCATCAACCTTAGATATGATTTCTAATTAACACACAATTTCTTTTTGTTTTCATTTAATTAATGAGAATCATGATTTATGCAATGCAATATAATTAAATGACCTAATTCTAATGACATGCAATTTATAATTAAATGGACCTAGCAACAATCATTAAATGGCATGCATTTCGTGAATCTAAAGGACATGCAATGACTTTTAAAAAAAAAAAAAAAGAAATGCAATCTATCCTAGAGATTGTAACTAATTTATTCTAAGACTTTTTTTAAAAAAAAAATTAGGAAATTCGAAATTAGAAAAATGTGAAAATTATCTAACTAAATTAAGATTCTATCCAACTTATATTAAGGATTAGGTCAAGTTAGACCCTAATTTAAACCAAGATATTATCTTAACTAAGCAATCTCTAACCTAAGATGCAATCTATCTAGATCAATCTAAATTTAAAATGAAATATGCAATTTTTCTAATGTGTAATGACATACAAAGGATGTCCAAATTCTACATGACATGTATAATGATTTTTCTTATTTTTTTAAAATTAATTGCGAAAAAAGTTAAATAATTAAACATGCAATTTAAGCTAATGAAACAAAAATCTAACATCCTATTTTTTATTTTATTTTTCGACAATTCATGATAAATAAAATGCTTAACCCAAATAATCAAATAACTCTAAAGCATGCAATATTCTAACCCAAACATATTTCAAGATAAATAAAACAATCAAGTCAAGATAGACCATTCAAAATCACCAAAGGTATCATACATTGTTCAAATCAAGGGATAATATAAATTGATCTTAAGCCTTAAAGATCAAAATATCAATTTTACTCTCACTTGATTAATTATTTTATCTAAAGCCTCATAGATGAAATAAAAAACCCAGGATGAATTCTGCGAATCAAGTGGCACGTCAGAATTTCTAATTATGCATAGGGAAATATTTCAAATAAGAAAACAAAAAATAAAATAATAATAAAAAAGACAAACTTGCCTAATAAAACAAAGAAAATATACCTAAATTTATTTTTCTCAAATATATATATATATATATATATATATATATAAATATATATATATATAAAAAAAAAGGAATCTTGGCCGATTCGGAGCTTCGGCGAGGGGAGTTGCCAACGAGGGTTTCTGGTGAAGATATGGCGAGCAGCACATCCAGCGTGGGGCAACGAGGGTGGACGACAGTGAGGGACTCCGACGAAGTAGGGCACTAGCGAGGGGGTGTCGTGGGGCGCGAGGCTTGCTATCAGGCACAGGTGGGGGGGAGCCGAGCGTCGAGCGGAAGCAAAAGGGGTGTGGGCTCCGGTGGCGTAGTGGCTGCAATGAGGATCTTAGATCTATCAACGTCAGGTCACGGTTGGAGGGGGGAACATCAAGCACTGGGTCGTGGGAGATCTTGATCAACGAGGGCTGAGGCACAGTCGAAGGTGAGGCGAAGCATGGCACAGATTGGTGTCAGCCTATTGAATCGCGATATCAGGGGGAGCAGTAGTGGCGTCGGAGAAGGGGAGCAACTCAGAGACGACGAGTGGGGCTCGGTTGGATCAAGGAACGTCGGAGCTGGGTTGCGAGTAGACGGCGCATCGTGGCAAAGGTGAGCAGATTGGCGAGGTGGCGAAGCGCGATGGTGTCCGGCATCGCGGTGCCGGCGTGGTCGCGGCGCAGTCGAAGGCCTCTGAAGAAGATGAATAGTCAGGTAGGGTTTCCTTTTTTTTTTTTTTTTTTCTCGACACTGTACACTCTTTCCCCTTCTCCTTTTTCGAAATTCCACTAAAAAAATCAACCTCTCCACATATTTGCTCTCAATTTTTATTTTTTTTTTTCAAATTTTCTCCTCCTATATCTGTACACGCACCACACCTTTTATAGGGGAAAAGTTTAAATCTTTACGGCATATTTTGTTTCCAATTTAGCTTGTGCATAATACACTAAATATATCATTGCACCCCGTGTGATATTCTCTTTTGTATTTTTCAAATATTCCATCCAAAAATTTCCTTTCTATCCAAGAATATACCCCTCAGTCTATATTATCTAAATATGTGAAAAATCTCACCTGAATCAATGCTCATTGTCGGTCTAATTTAAAAAATGGAATAAAATAAAATGTTTCTAAACTATATGTTATGCAAATTTTTTATTTCTTTGGGGTAAATTAACCCATTTTTTATGCAAAAATTTAGGTGTCAACAAATATCATATTAACTTTTCGCTTAAAAATGTGGAGGTTGAGCTATGCACCAAATTGGTTATTTGGAGTTCCTCTTGAGAAAGATCTTGAGGATGAGTCTCTCATTGTCAACTTCCAAGACTATTTGCATTAGGTACTTTCTTTTATTTGTAAAGTTCACTATTAAATTATCTCTTTTGTCTCAGATTCAGACTAACATGTTAAAATGGTTTTTGTCTTGTTCTTGCAATATTGTAGGTTCTTAACAGTGTGCTGATATGTATGTGTGTATGTGTGTGTGCACGATATATATATATATATATATATATATGGATATATATATGTACACACATTAAATGTTGATGCAACATAATAATGAAATTCATGTGCCTATTGCATTAGTATGATGAAGTTTTGATTTGGGGTTGTAAATGATTTTACGTTATTTGAAAAGCTATAGCTTGGTGGTGCATAATTAAATGCTCTTTTGTTCTTGTTGTGTTGCTGCACATGTAAATTGTAGGCAATGCTACAAAATATGTTGATTGCCAAATATATGAAAAGATAACTCAGCTGAAAGAACAAATTGCAACACTTGAGAAGCATGAAGAAAGGTTTGTGTTACATGATACGTTTGTTCTCAATATTCCATATTCATTGTCTCATGGATGATACAATATGGCATAGGTACAAGACTGTCTTTGCAAACCAAACTTCAATGTTTCGACGGGCATGTTGTAAGCTTTTTGGTTATAAGGTGCCTTCTCCGTACTTGTACCATGTTTTTCCTCTACGATATGGCAGTTGACTTCTTGGTAAATTGCAAAAATCTGTAGAAGCTTTCACAGTTTAGGAAGCGATTAGGGGTGGCCAACCATAAACAAGTTGTACTATGCTTAATTAGTCCATGTGAACATTTTTACATTGTTTCATTATTAAAAGATGAACTGTAATACCACTGCCCGTAGCGGCAACGCTAGCTTTGGGCTCTCTCCCCTCACAAAAGGGAGAAGTTTGAACCCTAGCATTGTCATTAGGGATTTTTAAGTGTGACACCGTGGTGGTGGGTCCTATACTAATGTCACATGGGTTTACGTTGTGGGCGTCGGCTAGTGGCGATTCCTCCGAGTCAAAAAAAAAAAAAAAAGATGAATTGTAATTGGTATCAAGTTTAGAATTTTCTACCTCCAGAATTGAAGATATCATCATATTTAGGACTTGGTCATGTTCTGCACTTGGTTAACCTGTATGAAGTTGACTTAGTCGGAAGGAGGAAGAGTGATAACCGTATGTGAAGAAGTTCTGAGCATTACATATTTTTATCTGTCTTTCCAAGATTTTCAGGAGAGTGGACAATTTTGTTTGAATTATAAATGTAGCTATAGAATTATTTTCTTTGAACGAGCAAATGAGATTCTTATTAAGAGAAGTGTTTACTTTCAATTCCAGATTTGATGAAGCTCGCGTAAATCCAACTTGCAAAAGACCATTTTCACTCTTGTCATCGCGGATGTTTCATTAGATAGTGTTCAAATAGCTAATACTTAGTTTCACATTACAATTTTCAGTTGCTCAATCGTATGCTCACTTTAAATAAGAGAAGCATGTGCATAGTCTAATTCTTCATAAATATTTCAATTTATAGGTTTTTTTTAACATTTTTTATTTTATTTACTATTTTTTAATTTAATTTGAGGTTTTTATCCAATTAGCATATAGCTTAAAGTGAGTGCGGGTTTTTTTTTAGAAAATTAGTGGGTTTTAGCAATATGGGTCGGTCGGGTATAGGTTGGGTATGAGTCACTAGATTTATACTACAAGAATATGGGTTAAAACGGGTTAAATGAGTCAAATATAAGTTGACCCATTTTCGACCCGATCCATACCCAACCCGACCCACCCATTTGCTACTTCTATCCAATACCAAAGCAACTTTCAAACTTTAGTCAATGGAAGACCCATTCCACTCGCAGAAGAGAAGCTTTACTAATCATCAACAATCATTCAAAATAGCAATGACCAACTACTAAAAAGCCAAACTGCTTTTCAAAATATTAATTCAAATCCCAATTTCCATTTATCAATTGGTCTAGCCGGTAAGAGCATTTCATCAAAAAGTGTGCCTACCTAGTATGGGAGCCACCAATGGGGCTGTGACAGTGACGACGGGGCTTGGGGAGGCGGTGGCGGCAGCGGCGTCCGTGTTCAAGAGCAAGGGGCGCTTCAAGAGAATGAGAGAGAGAGAGAGAGAGAGAGAGAAAGAGAGAGAGAGAGAGTGCCCTCCACTCACGTGGAAAGGGAGGCAAAAACATGAGCAAAAGGTCATTAGTGTCGCCAGTTAAAGGCACTTCATGGAGGGGAGAGAGAGAGAGGAGGAGGTTGCGAGAGTGAGGTAAAAACGTGATGACGAGGCCTAGGAGGTGATGATGGAGGCATCGGTGGGGTTGGTGTCGATGTCGTGGTTGGGGCCAACGGAGGCAACTGGGGTGGAGGCGAGGGCGCTTCTGTCATGTTTGCAGCTGGAAGAGGGGTGCAATGATGAGAGAAAAAGCACATAACTATTTTTTTTAACCACTCGCGATATTGTTCTTCTCCTCTACCGGAATGGAGAACTGGGGAGAGAGAAAAGAGAGGAAAGAGATGGTCTACAAGGAGAGAGAAGGTTAGAGAGATAGAAGAGAGGGAAGCATAAAATTTTAAAAGGGAAAATGTCACAAATAATCCTTGAACTTTCATCTAATGTTCAATTTCATTCATGAACTTTCGATTTGTTCAATTTGGTCCCTGAACTTTTATCTAATGTTCAATTTCATCCCAGAGCTTTCGATTTGCTCAATTTGGTCCCTAAACTATTAATAAATGTTCCATCTAGTTCTTGACTATTTGAAAATTGACCAATTTTGTCATTCCGTTGTTGAAGTTAACGAAATTGGCTTACATGACTTTTAGTCTTTTAAATATAAAATAAAATAAAATAAGACATGTGGAATATCCACATGGAAATTACCTTTAAAATGGGTTAAATTGTGGCCACCATCCAAGAAAGATATACAAAACCACTTATTCTCTTTGCTTTTGTAATCAATGCTCTCATCTCTAGTTGACCCCTAATTTGTTTTCCTTTTTTAAGATATATATTGACTCATAATTCTAGTAATCCAACTTAGTTTCACATCATCAATTAATGCTCCACGTCATCACTTAACGGTTTGAACAAACGGAATGACTAGATGGAACATTTGTTAATAGTTTAGGGACCAAATTGAGCAAATCAAAAGCTCAATGATGAAATTTAACATTAGATGAAAGTTCATGGACCATTTGTGATATTTTCCCAATTTTAAATTATCTCAGCATGGGGCCTAGATTATATGTCAAATTTTGTGTGGTTTTTCATATAGCCCACATGAAGAATGACTCATCTAAAATTTTCTCAGTACTGTCTAACCCATACTCTACTACCTTTCTCCCGTTGTCCCGCTCATCTTTGTTAGTACTTGTATCTACCCGGGATGTCCATTTACTTAAAAAAAAAATTGCACTACCGTCAATTTTTTAAAGAACCAATTGTATCACAAGATTTTTTCTGGAAACAACATAGTTTGTTTCACCTTAAATCCTAAATATTCTTCAATTTTATGTTCAGTTCAAATTATGTTTCTTTTTATATAAAAAAATCACCGACTTTTGCTCAAATCTAATATAAATTCTCGGTTAACCTTTTGTTCCAAGTCACTGTTAATCATTTAATATAACATTCTCACGTCAACAAACTAATGGATTCAAAATTAATAATATCATCATGATACTAATTCAAGAAAACGAGGTTTTGTCTAGAAAATCCAAATCAGCCTCTCCCTCTTTAGCCCTCAATCCTGACCAGTGTGCAGCCTCCCCTGCAACACCATAGGTCTGGTCTGACTCCGCCTGTGATAGTCACCTAGCCAAATCCACAGCCAAGCTACCTCCGCCTCCAGAGCCCCCTCTCTACCGTGACCTCATCCCCGCGGCGGACAGTGACAATAAACAGTCATCTGCCACCACTATTCCTCTGTCTCTTTATATTCCTTTTATATAGTAAAGCAAATTCATAACATAATTTCGACATCGAACACTAGGGTTAGAGTACGTTGCAGCAACAGAAGCAACCAAGGAAGCAATGTGGCTGAGATTTGCTTCGAAAGCAAGATTGCAACCAAATAGATTTGTTATATATTGCGATAATTAAGTGCATGTGTCTTTAAAAAAAAAAACAAAAACAAATTCATCAAGATGCACACCAAATTAACGATATTTGTAATCTTTTTAACAAATTATTCTACTAATTGTCATAGTAGTCATCAGGAAGATATTCTGCGACTCAACTATTTTATGTCTCCAGCTTTGTAAATAGAGGCCAGAATTTTCTTCAAACATTTATTGTAGACGAAAGATCTCTCCAATGCAACCAAATGGCATAAGCTTTCTCAATGCATACCAGTGTCGCACTATCTCCCAAATTTCTGTCCAAAAGAACATAACCGAACGAGTCAAATCTCAGCTGAAAATAATTGAACGGAAACCCAGTGGAGCAAACAACATCTTTTAAGAATGTCTATTTACAATATTAGATATCGGGTCGGAAAAAGAGAGAGAGAGAGAGAGAGAGACCTATTTAACGGAAATTATCAGTGAACCAAGTACCAATAAGATATATAAATCGTTACAAGTGTATCAATACTTCACAATTAGCTTCATGCAATTTCACATAGAACATATGATAGCTTTATTAGGTCTGCAAACCGTGCAAAAGAAAAGTTACAGTCATTGTCGTAAATTGATTTTATAAGTGTCAAAATCATTTCTTAAAATTCGGATACAAACATATGCAATCTAACGAGTTGTCTTAATTGCAAACTAAAATTGGACAAAATAAAAACTGCGGTTAAAGTTTATGCCAAGACATGGCTTCTATTCTTCACGATGGAAGATAATCAAGCAAAAGGAAGCAGCAAAGACATGCTGATATGACAATATGGTTTTGGCATTAAAACTTTAGTATTAATAAATAAATAAATATAAATTGATTGACGAACTATTAATTGGAAGTCTGTAAACATACTCTTTCAGTGATTTGGCTACTTCAACAGGAAAGATCATTTCATTCTCGCCCCAAACGAGATGCACACCTTCTGCAAAAAAGATCCCATCAATCATCAGCCGATTTCCACAACATTCTACAAATATGACTAGAAGGAAGGTAGTTTGAGAAATTCTTGCGTCCGTACACCCGAATAATCTGAGTCCATTTCGTATCAACCATATGTAGCAATGGAATAAGTTGTAGCGTAATGCTGCTATTGCAATAATTAGTACATTTGTTTGATTTAAGTATTATAGTATCTATTATCCTATTTCTTGTATGAATCACATATAAAATAAGGGGTAAATATTATTTTTCTATTTATTATGACTCCAATTTAATCGTTTAATATGTCCAATTAAAAGAATATTACGTATTACATAGTTAAAAATATGATTGAAATACCAATTATAATTTTTTGAGCATTGATTAATATAATCAGTAATGATTATTCATTATATATAGATAATAAACTATTTGATTATAGAAATTTAGATAACTGCACCTGACAAGAGGCAACTAATATGATGCTAGTTATTGTCATAAATTTAAGATAAACCAATATTTTGTGTCATAGATAATATAATTATTATAACATCCACTGTTTACAAATTATATCTATTTTTTTATTTATTGACAACATAACATATGATTATGTTCAAAAAAATATAATTAATGTTATTTATATATAAATAATTCAACAAATTTAGTCTTAATTTGGAATAATAATCTAACATAGATAGAGTGAGTGCAAGAGAAAGACGTGGATATTTAATGTAGTTTTGGCTGTACTATGAATTATGCTATAACAAATATTGCTGCATACAAAAACTGTAATGGGCATTCAACATGTAATATAATAGACACTATTACAACCAAATAATGTTCTACGTATTGATTCCATGTGGCGCCACAGGATCATGGCTGGCAATAGCATTAAGTGGGTTCAACATGCATTCTAGTTGGCAGTAGCATTAAGTGGGTTCACATGCACTTCACATGCAATCTCGGGAGTGCATGTTACAATTTTGCGTGTAGCCATTTACTTAGGTTCTAACTCTTACTTTCTTTTGCTTTTTCCATTTCTGTCCCAAACTCTATACAGGTTCTTACTACAATATGTAAGTTTTTGCATCACACAAGTTTTGGCCACTAATCCTTTCGCTGAATCTAGTTATAGATCTGTTCTTGGCTGACATCAGCTTGTGATGATCTCTGCCATTATAGATATGCTCTTGAAGGATAAGCTTGTGATGATCTTTGCCAATCATGCTCAGGTTGAAAACACCTTGATTTTTTCGTTTACGTTTATTTTGGAGATCTATAGATTTGTTTTGTTACTATGACTTTGAGATTCTCTTTCATGTATCAATTTGGTAATGAATGGAAATTTCTTTGACAAAGAAGAAGAAATAAGAAGAAGAAGAAGAAGAAGAAGAGGAGGAGGAAGAAGAAGAGACTATTAGGTTTGACCAAATAAAATAAAATAGATTATTAGGTAAACGGAGACTTAGTATAATAAGTGATGTGAGAGAACTTGAATAAGCATTTATCAGCTAGATAGTGTTCGAACAAGTTAAGAAATGGCAAAAGAACTATACAAATGCCAAAACTTGACACGAGAGAACACTTAAAGTGCCAAATGATACTTAAGTGTCAAAAGTTACAAAAGTTACACTCAAGTATCACTTTAAAAAAAAAAAAAAGTGGGATACCTAAGTGCCAAATCCTAAGGTCTTGGCCATAAATCCTATGTGGCAATTTTTTTAATAATATAACTCACTATATGACTCGTTGAAGAGTTGAGTCAGAGAAGAGTCAAAACAACATTGCTTGGCTATTTTTTGAATTTTTAATGTAACTTTTAATTAAAATAAATCATTAAAAAAAAAAAAAAAGAGGAAGATAAAAAGTTACAGAAGGTGAGGATCAACCCTTGCTGCCGCCTCCCACAGTCCACGGGAAGGGCCGATGACGGGGGGAAAAGGTTAGCCAAGGTCAGCGAGGCCATAGCCAAGGGTCGGCAACCCGGGTTAACCTATGGTAAAGCCTACCCCCTAGCGCAGACAGCCCTTATTTGACCGGATGGCAGGGTCGATGACTCTTGCTAGATCTAGGGGAGGGCCGTGACCTTGCCTCAGATCTAGGCGAGAACTTGCATGCTATGAATCATGGACACATTGCGAGCCTCCGTAACCATTATGCTGCCTGACACACGGTTAACATGTGTCAAATTTTTCGACATGTGGTCAAATCTTCTTGACACATTCCAACATGTGTGTCCACAAGAGCGGATCTTTGAAGAAAATAATGGCAAGGGAGCGAGACGACAGCGAGAGAGTGACCTTGAGGCCAACGATGGTGAGAAAGGGCTAAAGGAAGAGTAGAGACCGGGCGACCTAGAGGCAAGACCACAACTGCAATGAAGGGCCGTAGGAGAGGTGGTGGGCAATTGTGATGAGGCGACCGAGAAAGAGAAGGGATTGAGAGGAGGAGGGTTGTGCGAGGAGGAGGAGAAGGCTAGGGCTAGGGTTTTTAGGGGGAAAACTCAAAAAATTAAAAATAAGATTTTGATGGGACATTAGTGTGATTTCTTCTTTTTTCGGGAGAGAGAACATGAGTGTTCAATTTTCAAGTAAGAAGTGACACGGCCCGAGGTGGGGTGGCAGCAGCGGCGTGGGAGGTGCGAGGAAAAGAGGGAGGAAATAAGTTTGTTGAGGGCAGGAAAGAGGGGGTGGTGGGGTTGGCGTGGACCCAGGGACTTTTAGTTTTTTTTATCAGAATAGTAAATAAGGGGAGACTATAAAGTGGGGGGAAGAAAGGATGGAAAGAGAGTGAAATAAATGTGGGGGTGGACCATGGGGTTTTTTTATCAGAAAATAAATAAGAAAAGCTATAAAAGTGATTTCAGAAAATAAAATTGTTGAATGTTGAATAATAATAAACTTGATTATTGCAAAAGATTATAGATTTATTTAAACAAGTTAATTCTAATTCTTTTTAGTCATTAGTTTCATTACTAATTTTTTGCTAGAGTTAGAAATATATCCCCAAACATAATTACGATTAACTATTAATATGTGAATTTTCTATGAATAAATTTATTAATATTATTAGTGGGAGTTCATTGTCTGCTTTCATTGTTAGAACAAAACTTATACTAGAGTGACATGCAGATTTACACAATCCAAGTATTGTGCCTAGGATCTTAATGTTGGAGAAAATTAACAAAGAATGAAAGAAAGAATGAAAAATAATGGATCTCATCTCATATTGCCAGCCACAAGAAGAATTTTCTTAATTAAGTGCTGGCTCAGTTTCAGTACTTCACCCATAAAATGAGTATAAATCAGAATTTTTCAACTTATAATCAGTTTTTTTAATGTAAAAACCTTTTTTTCTTTTGTAAGAAAGGATTCTATGTAGGGTTAACAAAAAACAACCACCAAAGGAGAAGATTCATCAAACCTGAGAGT